>JACCID010000042.1:1200000-1800000 GCA_018906775.1 Sycophila sp. Sp_5
TAAAAGTAAAATAAGTATTTTGTGACTCGCGATTCTCTTCGTTTGAGGCAATAGTATAAAATAATTAATAAAATATATATGGATATATTTTTAAATCAATAGTTGAATATGACTGTAAATATTTACACATTAGCCAGTATTTGGAATATCAACACATGTTTTTGGCGCTAAAGTATAGCTCAAATTGTCAATTATCAAGTACCGTTATAAAAAAATTAGCGTGATATCTTTATTGTTTTCAGTCCAATGGATGTAGAGTATTGTGCAGAAACGGTTTGGATGCTGCATGCGGTGAAAATATAGCCGGATTATTGTATACATTATTAATATTGACGAAATATAATTTCCTTTCATCGTCAGCGTCAAAAGTTGTTATATTTCTTATTAATTGGCAAATAGCGGTGGGACAATTTTGTTGCCACTTTACAGGAATTCCGTTTGAGAGTCTACATTGTTTTTTTTTTTATTTTAGTTAAAAAAAATATACGAGCACATCGTCAAGAATTGGATATCGATCACAGATTCCGTTGAGTCCGAACTTATGATACAATATGCAACATTGGGAAGAATGTATGCAATCACCTATATAGGTATATTTATATTTTATTTGACAAAAAAATTACTAAATTTATAAAGAAAATCGGAGAAAAAAATTGCACGATTATATTGCATATCACAGTCTCTTCGGAATTATATTATTCTTCATAAATTTAAATCCTAAATATGTCAATCTGATTTTTATGAAAGAAAAAATACTTTTGTGGCGTTTTGCTAATGATTCTCACAAACTCGTATATTCATATTTTTAACTTAGTTAAATTTACAACGAAATTAAAATATATTCTTGCTTAGATCCTTAGTAAATAATACATGCCTACGACACGTTGCATTTATTCGATGTTGTGAGAGGTGCTTATTTGATTAAACAATGTATAAATAGTTGTACGAGTGATCTAGATGATACGCTCACTGAGAGAAAAAACTTAATAAAAATTGCTATTGTGATTAGGAAAAGAGTGACAGTCTTGATGAGCGAGAAATTTTAGTATTAAAAGTAGCAATTTGTAATACTCAAAATAGCAATTTTTATTATTCAAATAGTAATTTTTATAATTTTCGTAATAAAAATTACTATTTTTCATACTAAAATTTCTCGCTTGTCAAGACTGTCACTCTTTTCTTAACCACAATAGCAATTTTTATTAAGTTTTTTCTCTCAGTGCATATTTGAAAATGACATAAACGATTATTCATTTTAGTTTACATGATAGCTGTGGCTGTCGGCTTTATTCAGCTGCCATCGATACCAATAGTGCTTGATGTTATTTTTCCGTTAAATCAATCTCGACCTAAAATGCTGGTTGTCAGAACGGAGTACATTGTAGATCCATATGAGCATTACTGCAAAGTGTATCTTTACTTTTTTATAACAACTATATTCGCTACTTCTACCATGATCACTTTTGATACAACTTATTTCGTTATCGTTCATCAAATACTGGCTGTTACCTCCGTTATTCAGTAACGTATTCATTTGTTGTACTTTTTTAAATATTTTTACTTGAATAATGGATCTTTGTTGAAGTTTTATGATTTTGACAAAGAGCTCTGTCAAACGTATGGAGCATTAGTTGTAAAATTTATCAAGCTTGTCCAAAAGTCCAAGTTTCCGGTAAAAAATTATAATGATTATCTCGTAACAATTGTCAGTATTTACCAATCCACCGTCGATCTCGACTTTTCAAAATTGTTTACGGGGGGAATAGCGCAATTTTTACGAGAAAATTCTTGGAATATTTATATAAACATAATTTGCGAGAATTTTAGAATTTTCAAGTTTACTAATAAATTTCATGAATATTTCATCAGGTGTCGTTTGAAAGCTGCGACAACAATGGAGAATATAAAGTGCGGCCAGAGTTACCAAATCATTGTCACGGCAATTCGGCTGCATCAGGAATCAATACGGTACTGCATTACTAATAATGTATAATAATACCTTATTTTCGCCTAATTGAAATGTAACAACTGCGTCTATATAGCGGGAAGATTTAACTGACGGGCAAAATAATGATAAACGGTGAAAATCATGACAGTGTTAAAAAATAAAATATTTTCAGTGACAGTCCAAAGGACTTCGCAGTATTTAAGTCTCTTTAAATCCAACGCTATAAGTATGTCATAATTTTACCAATTAAAAAACTGGTATTTTACTATTAATACTGCTATTGTTATATTATGTAAACTCAAACTATGCATAATAAACTTGTTAGCCAACTTGGCGGAGATGCTTTCCGATATTCCATTAGATGACGAACGCATCTTATTTTCTATTTTAAACAATAAAAATCGCCTTCGCCCGGCATTATCATGTTCCAATTTCAAGACCTTATATATACGATTTTATAATGGATATTTTTGTGCATATATAAATTATATCCAACCTTTGTCATCCAGCTTGGCAGATATGCTTTCCAAAATGCTCTCCGAATGTTTTCTGATGATTGTTACTGGGACAGCACTCTTTATTAGTACAGCTATTCTTGTAAGTGTAACAACATTTTGAGTAAAATGTTATTAGAATATGAGTCTATCCTATTAGATATGAGAAGCACCTTATTTTTTATATTAAAAATCGAAAAATCTTGAATAAAAAACGGTTACATTCCAGTTAAATACTTTCAGATGCTACTTAATGATCGAACTATTTTAAATTTAATTAGATACACGCCGTTTCAAATCGGCGCAGTTATACACATATTCCTTTTATCTTTCTTTGCTCAGAAAATAATTGACTGCACATCCGACTTGAGTAACGATGCGTAAATAATACTATCGATATCTTAGTTATCTTCGTAAAATCTTTAACAATACAATCACTATTTTGATTTTTTATAGGTACATGTCTCAATGGTACAATATTCCAAAAAAGTCAAAGTTTTTACTGAAATTTATAATGTTGCGAAGTTTGAAGCCTTGCTTTTTAAGTGCGGGTGGATTTTACGTTATGACTATATATAATTTTGGCATGGTAATCTTTTAACAAACTTTAATAATTTCTATACATTGTTCCATGACAAATCGTATTTACGGAGGATTATAATTTCAGATAATGAAAAGTACAGTATCGTACATAACAGTACTGGCCTCATTTAAATAAGGTATATCAAATAACATGATTTTTTGCTAGTCAGTAAAGCCATAACAGAGTATAAGATGTATACCAATATTTCAGATAAAAAAGAGCTGAATATATTTAAAAAAAATTAACCTCAGCTAGTATCTAGTGTCCTGGAGTCCACCATAGTGATTTCTTTGCACCAATCACTTTGACAACGATGTTTAGAATATTCGCAACGAAATAAAAAATAAAAATTAATCTGATATAGCATAAAAGAATTTCTATCTTTATAATTTATATTAAAAATAAGTGACAGACTAACTATACCGCTGTAAGGCCAAGGGCGTTATTTTGCATTACAGATTTTTGATTCGATGCAACGTCAGCAGCCCAAAATATGTATATCTAATTGTTTACGTTCTAACTTCGTTAGGTGACTCGTACACCTTATGTTTTTTTTTTTTTTAATGACAATGGATGTATTCTATTCATTTTTTAACAAAACACTAGTTTTATTAGCTGAAAGTCGAATGCTTCTGTCAGACATACGTATATCGTTATTTTCCTAAAGACATAAATACGCTGAGAAAATATTTTATTACCGTGTAAATTTTCGTCCAACATGAGTTTAAGACTGCGTTAATTACTAATTTTTTCTTGAATTTAATTTGATTATTGTCGAAATTTAAATCGATAATACGGTAAACGGACAAAAATGTTGCAAGATTTATATAATTTTCGTATTTTATGTTTTTAATTAGTATTGACAAATAAGAGTTATTATTTTGATTTTATACGAGATTTCTAGTCAAATTTCAATCTAGGTGAAAGTAAATTTTACTTTTTCTAAAACAATAAGAAAAAACAAGATTTCCTAAGCAATGACGCTTCTCTTAGCCTTCCCGAACGCTACTGCCTGTTGACGCGCATTGACACGCGTGCGAAAACATTTACTTATTTAAGCTAATGGTAGGGAGCTGACAAATGAGTTATTCGTTCCCTTACACAGAAGTTATTATTTTATTTATTGTGACAAGCTAAAAGGTAATGCACCCTCGCATCGAATGTGTGAATGCACTGGATGTCCATACCTGGACGAGTACTGGCCAAGTAAACATAATGTCGGAAATAGTGACAAATGAGGAAATTGATTTCGTGTTCAGTCTTAGGTATTTTAGTATTATTAAAATTTGCAGCTGTTTTGTGGATTATGGCTGTACCGCACAATGTGGTGGTCAACTTTCGTTAAAATAGTGAATTATACATTTATAGTTATTACTTTCATAACCTTTGTAAGTCTTTTTTACATAAATTATTATTGAATTACCCGTCGCCACATGAAAACCTTGAATTATTTAAAATTTACACGTTTGATTAGGAGAAAATTTTAGCATGTAGTTCAACGGTTTCTACTCGAATTATTTAACTTCTGCAAAAATTGATCAAACTAATGCCTTTAAATACAGGGAATTATACAATATTTGTTATTTTACAGATGACAGATCTTTTTATGTAAATTGTTACTGAATTACTCATGTTAAATTCGTGCTATTTAAACTTTACACTGTAAAATTCACAGTTCTGAATCTTTTCTTTTTATAGATTTAAAGGAAATTTTAGTGTGTGGTGACTGGTTTTCAAATTATTTAGACTTCTCTAAAAAATGATCGAATAAAATGCTTTCATATACAAACATATCGTACTTCTAATGAAGAAAAGCGCTTTAAAAGAAAGTTATTTATATACTCTCCGTGAGTTCTCTTGATGAGTTTAAACATAAAGAGTTTAGTCTAGTGCTTTGAAAATTTCAATCAGTCTTGTGAGAAGCGATTTTTTTTTATTTGAGACAATGAAATAAAATAATGAATAAAATATATATGGATATATTTTTAAATCAATACTTGAGTATCAGCATATATTTGCACATTATTAGGAAAATCAACACTTAAGCTTGGCCTTGAAGTACTGTTAAAATTCTCAATTATCAAGTACTGTTATAAAAAGATTAGCATATTATGTTTGTTCTTTTCAGACCAATGGATGTAGAGTGCTGTGCAAAAACGGTTTGAATTCTGTATGCGGTGAAAATATAGTCGGATTATTGTATACATTGATAATATTGATGAAGTATACATCATTTTTAGTTTCAACGTCAAATGTTATTATTTTACATATTGTTTAGTAATTCGCAGTGAGACAATTTTTTTGCCACTGTGCAAGGCTACTGTTTGAGCGTCTACTTTGTTTTTTTATATTTCAGCTAAAAAGAATATACGAGTGCCTTGTAAAGAATTGGATATCGATCACAGATTCCTCCGATTTCGAGTATATGGTAAAATATGCAGCATTGGGAAGAATGTATTCTCTCATCTACTTGAGTAAATCTATACTTTATTACGTAGACAATAAAAGTTTACTTATTCAATTGTATTATTCTTGCAAATTCAAATGCTAAATATGTCTTGGGCGAACTTTTATATTAGAGATAAAAAAAAGCTATAATTAGAAAAATCTTCTTTCAAAAAAAAAAAAAAAATATCAAAATATTACATATATCTCAAAATGACATATACAATTCATTTTAGTTTACATAGGTGCTGTAGGAGTCACCTTTATTTTTCTACCATCGATACCAATTGTGCTTGATGTTATTTTTCCGTTAAATCAATCTCGACCTAAAATGCTGGTTGTCAGAACGGAGTACATATTTGATCCGTATGAGCACTACAACAAAGTGTACTTTTTTTTTTTCATTAATACCATAGTCTATGTATCAATTCTTGTCGCTGTTGATACAACTTTTTTTGTTATCGTTCAGCAAATAGTGGCCATTGCCTCCGTTATTGGGTAACGTATTCCTTTAATATTTATTTGACAAAGTTTTATGATTGTGACAAAAAGCTCGGTAAAATTGCGCTAATTTACTTGTAAAAATTATTCGGTTTTTATCGAAAAAATTTCCTGATATTCTGTCGCTTACGTTTCATAGAAACTGAGCGTATTTTAACATTGTCGGAATACTCTCGTGTAGATTAAGATGTAAAAGAACAAAAAATAACAGCGTCCAAAGTATCATTAGAAAAGTCATGCAAAAATAATGTACGCAAAATCGGTAACTTAATTATCAATTTTTTAAATAAATTTCACTGATATTTCAGTTGTCGTTTGAATGTTGCAACAACTTTGGACAATATAAAAAACGATCGGAACTACAAAATTATTATTTCAGCAATACAGTTGCATCAGGAATCAATAAGGTAATTTATATGTGATTGCAATTTAACATTATTGACGTGCAAAAAATAAATAAAATGTTAAGTTCATGCCAAGAACGAAATTATTATTAAATCACAGCCCAAATTGCCCAGTTCCAATCTTTCTATTTAGAAAATTGTGTTTTAATTTTAACACCGATATTGTTATATTGTTTAAACACAAACACTACATAAAAATTTTGTCATGTAGCTTAGTAGAAATACTTTCTGAAACATTGTCCCTGTCATTTGTGGTTATTGTTACGGGAACGACATTCTTTATCAGTATAGGAATTCTTGTAAGTGTAACAACCTTTTCTCTTAAATGTTAATAAACTATGGGTATATTCCATTAGATGTGGGGCAGACCTTAAATTTTATAAAAAAAGGAATATAAATGTGCATCATAAACTGTTACAATCTATTTAATCACTTTCAGTCAATACGCAATGATGTAACTCTTTTAATTGTAATAAGATATTCACCGCTTATATTTGGCGTTGTTGTACATATATTTTGTTTATCTTACTTTGCTCAGCAAATAATTGATTGCACCTCCAACTTGAATGCTGATGCGTAAATAATACTCTTAATATCTTAATTATCTCCGTAAAATATTTAACAATACAATTACTATTTTGATTTTTTATAGGTACATGTCTCGATGGTACAATGTTCCAAAAAAGTCAAAGTTTTTACTGAAATTCATAATGTTGCGAAGTTCAAAGCCTTGCTTTCTAAGTGTGGGTGGTTTTTACGATTTGAATTTATACAGTTTCGGCATGGTAATTCTTTTACAAATTTTAACAATACTCAAATTGAGCAATGACAAATCATATTTACAGTGGATTATAATTTTAGATTATGAAAAGTACAGTATCTTACATAACCCTACTGGCTTCGTTTAAAATAAGTGAGCCAAATTAATGCTTATCTTATAATTCTTTATTAAAAAAACATTTACTATGCCTTATATTTTAGCATATTGGACATAAGTAAACGCAAAATTTTGCCAATATTTCGAAAATTACTTTTTCAATATCCTTGGGTCATTCAATGTTTATCGTAGTGCAACTAGTTTTAATTAAGTTTCGCAATTAAAAGTAAAGTTAAACAAGTAGTGCAACGTGCTTGCATGACTTCAATTTTAAACTAAATTTAAAAAAATACGCTTCCCAGTTAAATAGCTATAAAAAATTTTATTCATTTACTTTTGGATTACTGGAACCTTTTTGACATTTAAGTTACTCACATAATTCAAGCATTTATATGAATTAGAATCCAAAACAGTGCTCTTTATCCTTACCCCTTTCCATCAAAAATATCTAAATTTTGATTTTTGTCCACTTGCCATAGTTTTTTTTTTCATACAGGACTATATGTCACCAGACCAGGCTTCAATTACTCTTCATAACTTGCACCTTAGATGTAATAGAAAAAAAAGAAAAAAATTTATTTTAGACTTATTTAAGTAATATTATATAATAGTAAGTAATAGTAAGTAAGATTATATAGGCAATTATTAACAATTTAAATGTTCTTCTAGAATTTAGAGATACTGTTAGTAATTATGTCCTAATAAGAAAAATAAACAATCGAACTTATTGAGATATAACTTTTTAAATTTTTAATACTGTTGTCCCTTTTTTTTTGTAAATTCCAATTGATGTATACAAAAAAAAAATACAATAAAAAAAATTTTTTTTTAAAAATGTTTAGATCCGAAACCCCTTTCAGTTGATTATAGTTGAAATTTAAATAGATACTGTAAAACATTAACAAAATAGTAGCATGATTTATAATTTTTCCTGATTTTCAATTTTAGTTAGGATTAATAAGTAGGAGTTCCCTAGCACTGACTGTTCTCCTAGCCTTCCTGCACACAACTGCCTGCTGACGAACATTCACACGCGTGCGCAAGCATTTATTTATTTATGCTAATAATAGGGAAGTGTCAACTGAGTTATTCGTTTACTTACGCGGAAGTTGTTATTTTATTCATTCTGACAGCGCGAAAGGGAATGCACCCACGCAACGACTGTGCGGAATGCAGTGCATATCCATACTTGTTACATGAAGTACTGGCCAAGCAAACTTAATGACGGAAATAGTGACAGATAAGGAGATTGATTTCGTGTTCAACCTCCAATATTTTAGTATTATTAAAAATTTGCAGCTGCTTTGTGGATTATGGCCATATCGCAAAACTTGGTGGTCAGTTTTCTTTAAAATAACTAATTATACGACTTTTTGTATTGCAGTGATAATCCTTGTAAGTTTTTCTTGTATAGTTTATTTCTCAATTACTCATTATTACTCGAAAATATGAAATTATTTGAACCATACTCATTAAAGTGCCTATTTCTGAATCTGATCTCCTACATATTTGGACGAAATTTCAGTGCGTGGTTAAGTGGCTTCTTTTCAAATTATTTAACTTCTCCAAAAAAATAATTTAAATTAATAAAAGGCCTTATTATCATAAGTTACAAGAAATTCATAAGTTTTTAAACGATCTTTATAAGAACAAATCGTAACTTTCGATGAAGAAGAGCGCAGTTTTTTTAATTCTCCATCTTTTCTAGCACTAGAGTACAAATTTCCAAAACTACGTAAGCTTTGGATAATAATCGAAACAAGTTCTTCTAAAGTTTACTTTACTCTGGTGCTTTGAAAATGACAAAGTAAAATAAGTATTTTGTGACACGTGATTCTTTTCGTTTGAGACAGTGAAATAAAATAATCAATAAAGTAGATATATGGATGTATTTGCAAAGCAACATGCTCATATATTTGCACATTATTTGGAAAATCAACGCTTAAGCTTGGCCTTGAAGTACTGTTAAAATTCTTAATTATCAAGTACTGTTATAAAAAGATTAGCATATTATGTTTGTTCTTTTCAGACCAATGGATGTAGAGTGCTGTGCAAAAACGGTTTCGATGCTATATGTGGTGAAAATCTAGCAGGAATAATATATGCATTATTAATATTACTGAAATATAGATTCGTTTCAGTGTCAACGCCAAAAGTTATTATAATACCTTATGTTATTAAGCCAATAGCGGTGGGCCAATTTTGCTACCACTGTACAGGGATTCCATTTGAGAGTTTACATTTAGTCATTTTATTTCAGCTAAAAAAAATATACGAGCACATCGCGAAAAATTGGATATCGATCAAAAATATCTCTGAGTCCGAACTTATGGTAAAATATGCAGATTTGGGAAGAATGTGTGCAGTCGTGTACTTGGGTATGCTTATACTTTATTTCGTAGACAAATAATTTATTATATTTATAAAAAAAAATCGGAGAGAAATTTATACGTGGATATTGAATTCAACATTAATGCTATGATCAAAGCACGCTTTAAGATTATATTATTCTTTATAAATTTAAATCCTAAATAAGTCTTTTTAAATAATAACAAATAGTATATGACGCTACTAGGGAAATAAAGAAAGAAGGATCCCAAATTATAACCTGAGCCAGAGACGAAGGTAACAAACATGTAATTTGAGACATTCTTTCTTTTTTTCGTAGTGGATATACGATTTTTTATATACTCACGCCGAAATTGCCATTTTCTCATTCCGAGATAAAAATAGGCACTTTTGGCGGGGTAGGGTCAGTATGCCAGTAAGTGAATAATTATTAGAATAATCCAATTATTAATTAAATAAAAGGAATGTATATTATAAGAATCACGTTTTATTATCTTGCGAGCAGGTACTATTATTTGTAATAGTTGTTTTCTGAATAGTAATTTTTAAAAAAAAATCAGATTTATTGAAAAAAAATTCTATTTATTTATTAGGCAATAAGGGTTCATTTACTGGACATAGCCTATTTACTCACTGGGAAAGTGCACATTTGGCTTTATTAGTGCTCTTTAAAAAAATATATATTCATTATAAAATATTATTTCTTGAATTAATTGATAGAGAAAACCACAAACAAGTAAATTGTAATGCATTGTTAGCATTTCTTAATGTATATAGTATTAAATTTATTGATATTTTCAGCTGATTCTTGTAACTATTTTATTCTCACTGGCAGGCTGACCCTATGTTAAAAAAAAAATAATAATTATCGAAGTGATACACATATCAGAAAGTGACATATACAATGATTCATTTTAGCCTACATGAGTATTGCAGGAGTTGGCTTTATTCAACTACCATCAATACCAATGGTGCTTGATGTTATATTTCCGTTAAACGTATCTCGACCTAAAATACTGGTTCTCAGAACAGAGTACATATTTGATCCGTATGAGCATTACAGCAAAATATACCTTTATTTTATCATAGCTACCGTAGTCTCTGTGTTAACCATGGTTGCTGTTGATACCACTTACTTTGTCATCATACACCAAATACTGGCTATTACCTCAGTTATTCAGTAATGTATTCTTTTAATATATTTTCTTAATATTTCTACTTGAATAATGGATCATTAAAAAAATTCTATAATTTTAACGAAGGGCTCTGCAAATATTTTAGAGGCATTGTTTGTAATACTTACCAATTATTTCCAATTGTCCATGTTGCAGGTGAAGATGAGAAGCATTTTTTTAGTAAAAATTTCCAATACTTGACAATCTTTAGTCGATTGCATTTTCGAAAGCTTGAGCGCAATTTTTACGTGAAAATTCTTTGAGCGAAAATTAACATAAAATGAACGAAAAGATTAAAAGTTTGTAGTATAAAAATTTCTTAATAAATTTCACTGATATTCCAGGCGTCGGTTGAATGCTGCGACAACTTTGGACAATATAAAAAGCGGACGGAGCTACAGAATTATTGTCTCGGCAATTCAGTTGCATCAGGAATCAATAAGGTAATGCCAAATTATATCAGTGTTAGGAAAGAACAAATATTATGTGACAGCCCAAATTCCAACATGAAATACGTCCCGATTTTTCAACTAAAAAAGAATTGGATCTTAATATTACCTACATTATTGTTATATTACATAAACACAATAATTAAACACAAATGTTGTAATTTAGTTTTGCAGATATTCTTTCGGAAACATTCTCTGGATGTTTTCTGTTCATCGTCGTGGCGACAGCACTCTTTATTAGTATAACTCTTCTTGTAAGTGTAATTCAGATTTTTTTGTTTTAAACAGCAAAATCAATCACTGTTATACGCCAATTAAATACTTTCAGGCATTGCTTAATGATCGAACAATTATGAATTTAATTAGATATACTCCGATTTTAGCCGCTGCCGTTATACATATATTTTGTTTATCTTACTTTGCTCAGAAAATAATTGACAGTACCTCCAACTTGACTACCCATGCGTAGATAACTTTTGACATTTTAGTTAACTCGATAAAACATTTAAAAATGCAAGTACTATTTCGATTCTTTAGGTATTTGACTGACTGGTACAATATTCCAAAAAAGTCCAAAGTTTTACTGAAATTCATAATGTTCCGAAGTTTGAAGCCTTGTATTTTAAGTGCGGGTGGATTTTACGTTATGAGTATATACAATTTTAGCATGGTAAACATTTAACAATTTTCATTCATATCTATACAGGTACATAATAAAACCTTTTTATAGAGTGTTTATTTTAGATCTTGAAAAGTGCAGCATCGTATATAACAGTACTAAGTTCGTTCAAGTAAAGTATATCAAATATAATGATTTATTTTTATTAATCGATTTATCAATAATATACTATAAGGTGTACACAAATATTTCAGATAAATAAAAGAAGAAAGTTTTGTAAAATATGAGCATCAGCTAGTTCCTAGTACTGTACAGTTCACAGAATTTTTGGGAACTGCTAATAAAATAATTTATATGATGCTTTATTGTAGCAAATTTCTTTGCACCAATCAGTCGGACAATGATGTTTAGAATACTTGAAATCTAGGAAATAAAAATTACTGTGTTTTTATAAAATATGCTTTGTTCATTAAAATAGAATACCCATTTGAACAAGTTATATTAAAAATAAGTAACAGAATTTACGACTTTCTATAAAGTAAAAGTCTTTATTCTGCATTAAGTTCGTTCATTTCGCGGCAGTTCAAAACAATTACTAAGCTTTTTCTCGAAAAAAGTTTTAGTTGGGAATGAGGTGGGGATCACTTGGACCCCACATACATGACCTTTTCTAAACGTAGAAATAATCATAGAAGGCGAATATTTGATAAAGAATAACAATTCCCGTTGAAACAATAGGCTGACCAAAAAATGACATTGAAGGTGGGGTGGGGATCTTATTCAATAATATTTTTTCTTAAAGTCCATGGGTTTTGAGTAAAAAATTCCTGAAGATTTTGACTTTTTTTCTATCTTTAGGCCGCCATTTAGTTTATTGCCACGTGAAATTTGATAATTGTCAATAATCTAACTTCAAGTTTAGGACTATTTGACGTGGTTTTCTCAGTTATAACAAGAATCCCTATGAGATTTCAATACGAAAAGTTATTATTTCGTTTTCACTAAATAAAAATAAATTTTATTTTTTCAAAGAAAGTAATAAGAAACAACAGTTTCTCAACAATGACTGTTCTCTCGGCTTTCCTGCGAGTTACTGTCTGCGGACGCGTATTCGCATGCGTACAAACTAGTCATTTATGTATGCTAATGATAGGGTAGTGAGAAATGAGTTATTCGTTCCCTTACACAGAAGTTCTTATTTTATTCATTCTGACTACTTAAGAGGTAATGCACCCTCGCATCGAATGTGTGGAATGCACTGGATGTACATACCTATACGGGTACTGGCAAAGTAAACTCAATGATAGAAATAGTGACAGAAAAGGAGATTGACTCCGTGTTCAGTCTTCAGTATTTTAGTATTATTAAAAATTTGCAGCTGTTTTGTGGATTATGGCCATACCGCAGAACGTGGTGGTCAATTTTATACAAAATTCTGATTTATTCAATATTATTTGTTGGATTTGTAATCCTCGTAAGTCCTTCTTACATAAAGTGTTACTTAATTACCCGTTGCGATACGAAAATTTTGAGTTATTTAAACTTTACACAGATTAGGAGGAAATTTGAGTGCGTGTTTAATTGGTTTCAATTCTAATTATTTTACTTCCCCAAAAAATAATTAGAATATATATAGGTCTTTAATAAGAATAAAGTACTTTTATAAAAATTGTCTATTTAAACTATCCATCTTCCCACCACCAGAGAAAAATTTTCGAGTACTAAGTAAACCTTGAATATTTCTTGAATTAAGATCTACATATGTTTACTTTAGTCGAGTGCCTTAAAAATGACAAAGTAAAATAAGCCTTTTGTGACCCGGCTAGAAATATAAAACATTTAATGATAATTTAATAACTGGAGAAATAGAAACGCGCGATAATAGAGACCATTTTTAACCTGATGATTAAACGCTTTTTTAAATCAGAATCTCACATTTAATGTGAATAATTAATAGAAAATTATAAAAACGTTTGAAATTCACTAATATTCGCACTGGAAAGTGAAAAGGCAGTAAATCGTTCACTATGAGCTTATTAAAAGTTTTTAAATAAATATTGTTTCATAATTATCCGCTATGCGAGCTTGCAGTTGAGATCGCAGTTCCGTATAAAGAAGCTACTTTTAGCTTATGTTCGTTTTATTTAAAAAGCGTTTTATTTACAACTAAAAATAAGTCGTTTGGGCAAGGCATTTCTTAGTTTCGTGTCCATTTCCACTAGACGGATTTCTATCAGGGGACACTACGTGATGGATATTGATATATTTTTAAATCTATTTTTGAGGATTACGGTTATTTCTACATTAGCCCCTATTTCGAAAATAAACATTTGTTTTGCTCACTAAAGTATCGTTAAACGTATAAATTCTCAATTCCTGCTACAAAATAGTAAGCATAATATTTTTATACTTTTCAGTCTAATGGGTGTAGAGTGTTGTGCAGAAACGGTTTGGATGCTGCATGCGGTGAAAATATAGGAGGAGTATTGTATATATTACTCTTGTTGCTGAAGTATAGAACGTTTTCAGATTCATCCCCAAATGTTATTATTATACTTTATGTTATTAAGCCAATAGCGGTGGGACGATTTTGTTTCCACTGTGCATGGTTTTCGTTTCAGAATATACATTTTATTTTCTTATTTTAGCTGAAAAGGATATACGAGTGCGTAACGATTAATTGGTTATCGATAACAGATCCCTTCGAGTTGGCACTTATAATAAAATATGCAACATTGGGAAGATTGTATGCAGTCATTTATGCCGGTTATACTTACACTTTATTATTTACTAAATTTATAAATGATTCTGACAAAAAGTTGCGGAATCATATTGCACTCTGTAAACTACAAGGACTGGGATGAAAGGAGAAATTTTTCTTTTAAACGATACGCAATTTCCTTAAACTTTTGTTCTTTATATAAATGCAATTCAAATAGCGTAAGACTATTGCAATACAGCTGTTTATTACGGCTGATGGTTCTTGTAAACATAAATATTCAAATTTTTAGTATTGCTTAATGTGAAATGAAATTAAAATATGTTCTTGTTTCCATCCCTTATTGCTTATCATAATAAGTGAATTATGTGTTTCAATACAAAGTAAATAATACCCACTACCCTTTGTAAAGTCCTGTTGTAAAAAAAATTATTACAAACGCACAAAACAACATAGGTCAAGGTAATCTGCATATCTGAAAATGACTTATACAATCATTCATTTTAGTTTGCTTGTTTGCTGTGGCAATCTGCTTTATTATGTTACCATCGATACCAATTTTGTCAGATGTTATTTATCCATTAAACGAATCTCGACCTAAGATGCTGGTTGTCCGAACAGAGTACATAATAGATCCATATGAACATTACAGCAAAGTGTATCTTTACTTTTTTATAGGAACAATAGTCACAATTTTTACTATGATCGCAGTCGATACGACTTATTTCGTTATCGTTCACCAAATACTGGCCATTACCTCAGTTATTAAGTAACGTATTTTTTTAAATATCATTTTTAATATTTCTAGTTGATTAAGGAATTAAAGAATTTTCTCATAAAAATTTCCATTACTTGCTAAAATTCTCTAGATATAATTAGGTAGATTAAGATATAGAAGAGTAAAAGAAATAATAACATTAGTTTAAATTTTTAAAAATCGTATAAAAAACACGAATATTTTAGGCGTCGTTTGTACACTGCAGCAACGTACGATATCATAAAAAGCGGTCAGACCGACAAAGTTATTATCTCAGCAATAAAGTTGCATCAGGAATCAGTAAGGTAGTACAGTAGGGTAGTACCCCATTACAATGTATATCAATTTATGTATTTGAATTTAAAACGGAAAAAGAAATATGGCCTGAAGTAGACCAGCGCACAGGAAAATTTTTCCTCTGCTGTGGTGCTTTTGTAATATGTTCATCTATCAACTGGTTTTAAAAAATAAATAAAAAAAAATATATTTTTACATTATAAACGCAAACAGTATATAAAACTATTATCATCCAGCTTGACAGAGATGCTTTCCAACGCGCTCTCCGAACTTTTTTTCTTCATTGTTGTAGTGGCAGCAATTGCTATTGGTATATGTATTTGTGTAAGTGTAACGACATTTGAAGTAAAATGTGGCGTATCGCATTTGATGCAAAACTAATCGCCTTTTATATAGTAAAAAGTAAAAATAGTATCAAAAATTATTGTAATACGCTTTCAGGTAATACTTCATAATCAAGATGTTTTAGGCTTAATTAGATTCGTATCCTTTTTAATCGGCGTTGTTGTACAAATATTCTGTTTATGTTTCTTTGCTCAGAAAATAATTGACTGCACATCTAACCTGAGTATCGATGCGTAAATACTACTCTTTATAACTTAAGAAACTCCATAAAAAGTATAAATAAACAATTACTATTTTGGTGTTTTAGGTACATGTCTGAATGGTACAATATTCCAAAAAAGTCAAAAGTTTTACTGAAATTCATAATGTTACGCAGTTCGAAGCCTTGCTTTCTCAGTGCGGGGGGATTTTACGTTATGAGTATATACAATTTCGGCATGGTAATCATTTAATACTATTCATTAATATCTACATTCTTCGTGACAAATTGTGCTTACAGAGGATTATAATTCTAGATCATGAAAAGTGCAGTATCGTACACTACAGTACTGGCTTCGTTCAATTAAAGTATATCGAAATTTCATGATTTTATTGTATTAATCAGTATCGCAATTATATACTCTATCATATATATAAATATTTCAGGTAAAGCAAAACAAAATGTTTGCGCAACATAAGCGTCAGCTAGTACCTATAGTATAGTATATATAGTATAGCATCTTAAAGCCCAGAGAATTTTTGAAAATTGCTAATAAAATTATTTAGGACATTCCACTGCAGCATTTTTTGCGCCAATCACTCTGTTTAGAATATTTTGATGCAAATAAAAAATAAAAGTTACTGTAGTATATTAAATTCCGTGGGTTTTCACTATTTTATTTTTATTTAAAATCCTTAGTTTACTTTAAAGCCTTTTAATTTGATGTAACTTCAGCTGCCTAAATCATGTGTAATTCATTATCGACGTACTGGATACTGTGCAGAATGCATATGCACAGTTTCTTTTTTTTTTAACAAAAAGGATTTATTCTTTGGATTGTTGAGTAACTTTCTTGAATTTGAAGTGAGATTTACTTGTGTAGAAATTAGATAAGACGACTTTGTCCCCATTCATAGTCACGATTGTGGGATTCTAGTAAGGAAAACGGTATGGACAAGTGGGACATACTGAATAGATGTAAAAATGAATGATCAAAATAAAACTTTACAGACATCGACAATCGTTATTTTCGTAGAATCATAAATAAGTTGGGATAAATTTTTATTTCTGTGTAAAATATTTTATTCGAATATGAACTGAAGAAAGCATTAAAAATGTCGATAAAACACTATTGAACTATTCAGAAATTAAAAGGAAATCAAACAAAATTATGTTTGATAATTGTTACAATAATTATCATAACAAAATTATGGTAACAAAATATTATGTTTGATAAAGGATATAATAAATATAAAGTGAGAAAAAATATAAAAATTACAATTTACATGTTATATCTATTTTATATAACTATTTTTGTACTTGTTCTGTGATGGAATCATTGAATTGAGAAAAAAATGAAAAGTTAGATACTTCCTTTTTTTTTACATGGCCTTAAGTTGATTCCTGAGAAATTTCTATTAAATATTGCAAAATATTAACAAAAAATTGTAAAATTTATAAAATGACCTTATTTAAATTTTTAAGCAGGATTAATTAACAGGTGAGAGATATTGTTTCAATTTTACACGGGAGAGTATGCAGATCTCAATCCACGTAAAAATGAATTTTATTTTTTCAATGACAGTAATCAAAAACAGGATGTCGTCAGCAATGACTGCTCTCGAAGCTTTCCTGCGCGCTACTGCCTGCTGACGCGCATCGACATGCGTTCGCAAACATTCATTTATTTATGTTAATGATAGGGAAGTGACGAGTAAGTTATTCTTTACTCATGCAGAACTTATTATTTTATTCATTCTGACTACCTGGAAGGTAAGGCACCCTCTCCACGACTGTGCGGAATGCAGTAGATGTACGTACCTGCACGAGTACTAGCAAAGCAAACATAATGACGCGAACAGTGACAGACAGGGAGATTGACTCCGTGTTCAGACTTCAGTATTTTAGTGTTATTAAAAATTTGCAGCTGTTTTGTGGATTATGGCCATACAGCAGAACGTGGTGGTCAATTTTCTTCAAAATTCTGATTTATTCAATATTATTCGTTGGAGTGATAACCCTTGTAAGCATTTCTTATATAAGCTTTACAAAATAACGAATACAATATATATGGATATATTTCCAAAACAATATTTAAATATGACCCTATATACACAAATTAGTTATTTTTCGGAAAATTATTCGGAAAGTTTTTGATACTAAAGTGTCATTAAAATTGTTAACTATCGAGTACCGTAAAAAAAAGTTAACATAAAATCTTTATTGTTTTCAGCTCAATGGATGTAGAGTGTTGTGTAAAAACGGTATGGATGCTATATGTGGTGAAAATATAGCAGGAGTATTCTATTCATTATTAGTATTAATCAAGTATATAATGGTTTCAACGTCCGCGTCAAAAGTTACTATTATACTTCATGTTATTTAGGCGATAGCGATGGGGTAATTTTGCTCCCATTGTGCAGGGATTACATTTGAGAATATAATTTTTTTTACTTATTTTAGTTAAAAAACATATACAAGCACGTCGCGAAAAATTGGATATCAATAACAGATTCCTCCGAAAGTGAACTTATGGTAAAATATGCAGGATTGGGAAGAATGTACGCTGTCATCTACATTGGTATATATCGGTATACTTTATTACACAGAGAAAAAAAATTACAAACTATATAAAAAGTCAGAAAAAAAGTTGAGCGATGATATTGTATCGGGCAAAAACATTATCGGGATTTAATATACAATAAATATGTATGCTGGCGTGTTTCGTCCAAGCTCAGCAAATTGGACTCGTCATAGCGACTTGTCAATAACCCTGCCTTATACGTGAATGTTGTCAATGAATCTATCATAAATTAATTCTATTTACTTTACCTTTTTCGACACCGAAAACAGTTCTGGGCCTCGGTCCATACCTGATGGTCCTCGCAAACTCCAATATACATATTTATTACATTGTTAAATGTAAAATGTCACTAAACTTTTTCTCGCTTTGATTACTTTTCCTTATTGAGCTATAAATGAAGTTATAATAATAAAAGTATGACGTGATTAAACGTTGTATAAATAGTTATATAAAACATGCTATTTTTGCCACTGGGCAGACAGTTGTTGTAAACGCACAAAACAAAAATGATCAAGATAATATACATATTTGAGAATGACATGCGATCATTCATTTTAGTTTACATGGGTGCTGTGGCAGTTGGCTTTATTCAGCTACCATCGATACCAATAGTGCTTGATGTTATTTTTCCGTTAAATCAATCTCGACCTAAAATTCTGGTTGTCAGAACGGAGTACATTTTAGATCCATATGAGCATTACAGCAAAGTGTATCTTTATTTTTTTATAGGAACAATAGTGACTATTTTTACAATGATCGCTGTTGATACGACTTATTTCATTATCGTTCATCAAATACTGGCTATCACCTCAGTTATTCAGTAAAGTATATTTAATTAAAATTTTTAAAACTGTTAAGAAACAATTCTCTGATTATACTTGAGTAGATTATGACACAAGAGAGTAAAAAAAAATAATAAAAACATTAGTCTAAATTAACGTTGGTAAAATTATATAACAATAATGTACAGAAAAGGAAAAAGTGTAAAATTTGAAATTTACTAACAAATTTCACTAATATTCTAGGCGTCGTTTGAATGTTGCGGCAGGTTTGGACAATATAAAAAGTAATCGGAGCTACAAAATTATTATCTCAGCAATACAGTTGCACCAAGATTCAATAAGGTAGTACATTTAAAAGTGTAATACTTTATTTTTGCCTGATTTGCATTTAACAATAGCGTAAAATAGTGAGAACTAATTTTAAATGACGTACAAAAAAAATTAAAAATGTCGAAAATCATACCAGTGTTTAGAAACGAAAAATGTTAAGTAAAAACCAAGCTTCGCGACGGCATTTGATTTCATCTAAGTCCATATGAAATATGTCCCATTTTTTTTTACGAAAAGAAATTCTGTTTTAATATTAACACCCCCATAATAATATATATGAAGACAGACATTATATAAAACTATTGTCATCCAGTTTGGCGGATATGCTTTCCGAAATGCTCTCCGGATGTTTTCTATTCAGTTTTATGGTGACAGCGCTTTTAATGAGCATAGGAGTTGTTGTAAGTGTAACAACATTTTGATTAAAATTTTATTAAAATATCGTTTATCCCGTTAGGTATGGGATGTATCTTATGTTTTGTATTAAAAATTGTTCATCAAGCAATGTTATAATGAACTTAATCATTTTCAGATACTACTTAATAACCAAGATGTTTTAAATTTAATTAGATATGCACTGTTTTTAACTGCCGTTGGCATACATATATTTTGTATATCTTTCTTTTCTCAGAAATTAATTGACTGCACCTCCAACGTGATTACCGACTCGTAAATAATACTTTCGTTATCTTAATCAACTCCGTAAAACGTTTAAAAATACTATGACTATTTTTAGGTACTCGATTGAATGGTACAATATTTCGGAAAAATCAAGAGTTCTACTGAAATTGATAATGTTACGAAGTTTGAAGCCTTGCTATCTAACTGCGGGTGGATTTTACGTTATGAGTATATACAATTTCGGCATGGTAATCATTTAACAATTGTCATATCTACATTGTTCACGATAAATTGTGCTTACAGAGGATTATAATTCTAGATCATGAAAAGTGCAGTATCGTACACAACAGTACTGGCTTCGCTCAAATAAGGCATATCAAATTTAATGATTTAATATAATTAATCAGTATAGCAATTGAGATTAGTGATTAGGCGTTTGCGTGGTCGCCTAGAATAAGTAAATATGATATTTTCAATCTCATTTAAAGTTGGGCCTGGATACGAAAAACGTTCATAAGGGAAATGTGTTGATTTATTTATTTGACATCTTTTAATTACAATTTTGCTAAAGAAGAAAAAGTTCCGCGGAGATGCTAGCTGTCTATATATTCTTGCTTACTTTGACCTGTTTCATCGAAGCAATTTCTTGGTACCAATCGCTTTAACAGCAATGTTTAGAATGTTTTCATGCAAATAGGAAATAAAAACGATTCTGATATATCAAATTCTTGGGATTTCGATTTATAAAATAGGCTTCATTTATTCAAAAGAATTCGCATTTTAACAATTTAAATTACAATGAAGTAACAGGATTAATTACTATCAATTTTCGCATCGTGTAGTAAAAAAGGAGAAAAAGTTATTTCCTGTAAATTGACTCAAAAAGTAAATAGATTTAATTATACCGCTAAAGCAAAGGTGCGAACTAATTTTGACGTGTGGCGGTGAGAAACAAGGGCAAATATAAAAAATGGGTGGAGGTTACCCTGTAGTATATATATGTATGTTTAATTTTCCTCGTTTTAGATAATTATAGTTTTGTTTCATCTTCTGTTACTTCCAGAATCCACCAAAGCGGATACTCAGAGATTCAACCTTATCCTCGCAGACTCGTTCGATATTTTAACTGTTAAACTGTTTGCAATACTGATGTCCGTTCATCAGAGTCAAACGTTGCAGTTGAAGATGTGAAATTGAAGATTAGGGATTTGATATTTCTTCATTTACTTGATGACAAGATGATTCTACGGCGTGAATTCGGAAGTAACCTTGACCAAATATCATAAAGGAATAATCTTGTAGTTACTAACAATTGTGTGATTCTGATCAGAAGAGTTGCAGGACTGTAATTTGTTTGATTAAATAGTTGAACAGTTGCAAAAACTAAAAAATTTTATGAAAATGAAGAATTTTAAGTAGTTTTTCATTTTTTTCAACTACTTAAACAAACAATTCTCCAGATCAGAATGAAATAAATTGTGAACAATGTAAACTTAGTCTCATCACAATTTGATGCATCGATGAGTTCTGTAGGTTACGGTAGAGTTATTTTTAAGAAATAAGCTTTACATAACATGGAATGTGAGCAATTAAATGTATTTTTATATAATATTAAACAGGAGCTATTTTAGATCGTAACTTTTATTTTTGAATGATTTTACTGAATAAAATATTTAGGTATAAACTCGCCTTAAATCAGTATTGCACAGAATAATCACTATTGGGATTCTATTTAAATAAATTTCAGGCATATTTATTTTTGAGATTGCTTTTTATTTATTTTTCAAGAAGAAAATGCGATTCTGTCCGTAACAAGTATTGAAAATTTTTTGAAAATTTTACTACCGAACAATTAAGTCCTTAAATGGAAATAAAAAAAAACTGATAATATAAAAAATAATTCTGACGCGATTGATAATTGTTATAGTGCAAAAAAACTGACAGAAATCTATAAAAACTAATGATAGGGAAATGACAAGTGAGTTATTCGAATCGTTATGCAGAAGTTATGATTTTATTTTTTCTGACTGCCTGAAAGGTAATGCACCCTTGCAACGATTGGCCGAAGTGCAGTGGATGGCCACATCTCTTCATAGAGTACTGGCTAAGCAAACGTAATGTCTGAAATAGTGACAGATAAGAAGATTGATGCAGTGTTCAATCTCCAATATTTTAGTATTATCAAAAATTTGCAGCTGTTTTGTGGATTATGGCCGCATCTAATATTATTTATTACACTGATAACCTTTGTTAGCTTTTCTTATTTATTTATTTATTTAATAATTTCAACGGGCCTATGGTCCTTGGTATACAAGTTTATAAATACAAAAATACTTAAAATTAAAGGAATATATAAATTATTTCTCAATTACTCACAGTCACTCGAAAGTGTGGAATTAACAGGATTATTATAAAGTTCACTCGTTAAAATGTTTATTTCTGAGTCTGTTTTCTATAGATTTTCTATAGATTCTATATAAATGGCTCCTTTTCAAATTATTTAACTTTCACAAAAATTAATCAAATGAAATGCTTTTTGTTAGAAAGTCAAAAGTTTTCACTCATCTTTATAAGAACAAGATGCCGCTTCTAAAGACGGAAAGCTCATTTTCGAAAAGCAGCAATTTCAATTTTCCAATTTTTTAAGTATAGATAAAATTGTTAATCGTTGAATACTGTTATAAAAAACGTTAGTATAATATCTTAATTCTTTTCAGCATTGGGAGGAACGTATACTGTCATCTACTTGGCAATACTTAAACTTTATTATATAGACAAAACATTTTTTAAATTTATGAAAATTTACGATTTAAAAAGAAATTAGATGTACAACTGATCTAAGATATAGAAGAGTAAAAATATGAAAGCGGTGGTCAAATTACCTTTAGATAAATTATGTAAGTAAAATGCACGAAAAAGCGAGATGTTTATAATTTTGATGTTTATACTAATAAGTTCTATGAATATTTCAGGCGTTCTTTTAATGCTGCGACAACATTAGAGAATATAGAGAGCGGCTATAGCCACAAAATTATGATCTCAGCAATACAATGCATTAGAACATGTGCAGAAATATTTCAAATAATGAAAATCAAAATATTTGTGTGTAATAAATAAAAAAAAATATTTGTGTAATCCAAGCTTCAGCTAGTACTTTAAAGCCTAGAGAATTTTTGAGAATTGCTAATAAAATTATTTACGGCATTCCACTGAAGCAATTTCTTTGCACCAATCACTCTGAAAATGCTTAGAATATTTTGATGCAAATAAAATATTAAAGTTACTGTAGTATATTAAATTAAACTTGGGTCTTCACTATTTTACGTTTTATAAAATAGGCTTTATTTATTGAAAAGGAATTTGCATTTAAAGGAAAAGTCTTCAGTTTGCTTTAGAGCCTTTTGATTTGATGTAACTTCAACAGCCTAAATCATGTATATTTAATTATCGACGATCTGGATACTGTATAGTATATATGTACCTGAGTTATTCTTTGGATTGTTGAGTAACTATCGCGAATTTGACGTGAGATTTACTCATGTAGAAATAAGATAAGACGATTTCATCCCTACTCATACTTACGACTTATGAAGACTATGGGATTTTAGTAAGAAAAGTGATATGAACGAGTATGATTGATTGGTGGAACTTTGTAATAATCAAATTGTATGAAAAATTAAAGCACCGAAATCAAGAGTACAATTTGTAAGAGAAGCTGTAGAATAATCGAGAGAACAAACAAGTAGGGCTTTTACGTATTCCAATTGCACTCAGTTGAAAGTCTATTACTTTTGATAGACATCGTACATGATTATTTTCGTAAAAACGTAAATAAGGTGAGATAAAATTTTATTTCTGCATAAAGCATTTCCTTCAAATTTGATAAACATGTAGAATGATTATAATACGTTTGTTAATTATTGCGATAAAATAAACTGAGAAAAAATATTCAAAAAATTACAATCTACATGTTATATCTATTTTGTATAACTATTTACGTAGTTGTTCGCCGATGGAATCATTCAATTGAAAAATAAAAAAGTTAGAAGCTTACTTATTCTTTCATGGTCGTGTAGAAAATCAATCAAATATTGCGAAACATTATCAAAAAAATACAAGATTTGTAATATTTCCTTATTTGAACTTTCAGTTGGAATTAGTAAGTAAGAATTATTATTTTCATTTTACACGGGAAATACAAGCAGTTTTCAATACTCGTAAATTTGACTTTTTTTTTCAAAGATGTAAAAAAACTAGATTTCCTCAGCAATGACTGATCTCGTGGATTTCCTGCACGATACTGCCGACTGACGCGCATTGAAACGCGCGCGCAAGCATTCATTTATTTATGCTAATAATAGGGAAGTGACAAATGAGTTATTCGTTTAGTTACGCAGAACTTATTACATAATTAAAGGTAATGCACCCTCACAACGATTGGCCGAAGTGCAGTGGATGTCCACATCTGTTCATACAGTACTGTCCAAGCAAACGTAATGTCTGAAATAGTGACAGATAAGGAGATTGATGAAGTGTTCAATCTCCAATATTTTAGTATTATCAAAAATTTGCAGCTGCTTTGTGGATTATGGCCGTACCGCAAAACATGGTGGTCAATTTTTTTTAAAATAGTGAATTATATAATATTATTTATTTCGCTGACAGCCTTTGTAAGCTTTGGTTATACAATTTAATACTGAATTACTAAGCGTCACACGAAAATCCTGAATTCGCGGATTTATTTAAAATCATCACGTTAAAGTGTCTATATCTGAATCGACTGTCTTTGTATCCGGAGGAAGATTTATTGTGGTGTTCAAACTAAGAGGCTTTTTATTACAACTCGGAAAGAAAAATCTAAGTATTTTACTAGAATCCATATGATTGTAATTTAGGAAAAGTTCCTTATACTATTGTAGTATAATTTTATACTTCTAAAGTTTTTATACATACTTTGAAAGTGTTTAGTACAGTCTTCTAAGATATAAATTATATGATAGTATCATAGAAAGGAGTACATATAAATATAATTTATTCACATAGAAATAAAGTATGTGTATGGTCCTCCAGGAGCAGAAATGCTATAAGACTGTAGTATACACGCTTTCCTGCTCCCGATCTAAAGCTTCCATAGCTTTATACTATGATTCGCTTATAACTAGGCTTTGCAGCTACGCCATGTTCGAGTTGCGGCTCTTCAAAAAACGTAAACCGTCAACCGTTCCACGGCGTTCACACTATTTTTCGATATTGTTTATAGAATCGTATTATAGACTGCTTACTTTTTTAATATGAAAAGACGTCTACTTTAAAAGCTCAAAATCTATGATTATTTGCATGAATTTTCATACTAATAAAGTAGCGCTGGTGATAAACTCTACTAGTACCCCCATTCTTACTATAAAAGTTAGATTTTTCTTTCTGAGAAGTTCGTATGTTTTTAATGATTTTTGTAGAAAATATCCTTTTTTCTAATGAAATCCTTCTTTAGAAAAAAGGATAATTTAAAGGAAGAATTCTCTTGCGTTTATTCTAGTGCTTTGAAAATGGCAAAGGGAATAAAATAATTGATAATATATATATTTAGACGTTAACAAAGAATCGGTAAATCAATACTTGCCTTTGACGCTAAAGTATCGTTAAAATTGATAATTAACAAGTACTGTTATAAAGAAATTAGTATAATATCCTTATTCTTTTCAGTCCAATGGGTGTAGAGTTTTTTGCAGAAACGGTTTAGATGCTGCATGCGGTGAAAATATAGCCGGAGTATTGCTTATATCATTAGTAATGATGAAGTATAGATGCATTTCCGTTTCATGTTCAAATGTTATTATTGTACTTCACACTTTGCAAACAGTGATGGGTGAATTTTGTACCCACTGTGCGGCGATTCCATTTGAGAGTCTACATTCGTTTTTTCATTTTAGTTAAAAGGAATATACGAACACATCGCGAAGAATTGGATATCGATCACGAATTCTTCCGAGATCGAACTTATGGTAAAATATGCAGCATTGGGAAGAACATATACTGGCATATACTTAGGTATACTTATCCTTTATTTCGTAGACAAAAAATTTACTAAAATTATAAAAAACAATTTGAGAAAAAATTACACGATTATATCACACTCAACAATAATGCAATAATCGAAGCACCCTTTATTTAACTTTATATATTATTTTTATATTATTCCTTATAAATTTAAATCAAACCAATATGATTGTTTAATATATGATATAAAATCTTTTCTAAATTTATATAATGTTTATATTATAATTTATATAAAAACATTTTCTAAATTTATGAAGACATCTAAGTAAAGCTTGCACGGCGATATTGAACTTAACACTAATGCTAATTATACTACCATTTAGGATTTAAATTTGTAAAGAATAATTATATTATTCCTAACAAATTTAAATCCTAAATAGTTGCATAAGAAGTTTTACATGCACATCTTTGAAAATGACATTTACGATTATTCATTTTAGTTTTGTTGAGTGCTGCGGCAGTTGGCTTTATTCAGCTACCATCGATACCAATAGTGCTTGATGTTATTTTTCCTTTAAATCAATCTCGACCTAAAATGCTGCTTATTCAAACGGAGTACATTGTAGATCCATATGAGCATTACGGCGAACTGTATATTTTAATTTTTATAACAGCAATGGTCGTTACTGTTATTTACATAGCTGTTGACACTACCTATTTCGTTATCGTTCACCAAATACTGGCCGTTACCTCAGTTATTCAGTAACGTATTCATTTAATATATTTTCTAACATTTTTACTGGAATGATGGATCTTTGACGAAGTTTTATAATTTTGACAAAGAATTCTACGAAAATTATGGGGTTTTACACGTGTAAATTACCAAGCTTCTCCAAAACTCCAGATTGCTGGTATAAATTACAGGAATTTTCGTGTAAAAATTTCTAGTATTGGCCAATCCTCGGTCAATTCAATTTTTTATAAATTATTTGCGGAAGTTTCTGTGCAATGTTTACGAGAATTTTTTCGAGAAAGTATAGTTGTGTACGTTTTACGCCTAAAATTTAAACAAAAAAAGACTTTTTTTATTTTATTTACGTAAATGTTTAAAAGTAATATTAGATATAAGATAAAATGGGTTTAGAGTATTCTAAATCTGCTTAGTTTATCAAGATTTTGAGAAATTATAACAAAATTTTCAGAATCAGTGGATTTAAAAAAATTAGGTATACGACTGACTTAGATATAAAGAGTAAAAATATAAAAGCGGTACTTAATTTACCTTTAGATAAATTATGTAAATATAATGCACGAAAAAGCGAGAAGTTTATAATTTTTATGTACCAGTAAATTCTATGAATATGATGGATCATTGACGAAGTTATAATTCTGATTAAGAATTTTGCAGAAATTTCAGGGATTTTCTTGTAAAAATTGAACTTGCCAATCCTCCACGGTCTAAATAAAAAAAAAAATTTTGTAGCAGTAAAAGCACAACTTTTACGAAAAAATTCTCTAAGCGCATTTGTGTAGATAAAGATATAAAATAGTAACAAATAAAAGCTTTAGACTAAATTAAAAACAAAAGTTTATAGTTTTAAAATTTACTAATAAATTTCACAAATATTTTAGGCGTCGTTTGAACACTGCAGCAACTTTGGACAATATAAAAATGGGCAGAAGCTACGAAATTATTATCTCAGCAATACAGTTGCATCAGGGATCAATAAGGTAGTGCACTAGTACCAGTGTATAATATTTTATTTTCGTCTGATTTGAATTTAAAAATACAATCAATATACGAATTGTACGAAAATCTTACAATCAATACAACATTATATGAAAATCTTATCATCCAGTTTGGTAGAGTTGCTTTCCGAAACGCTCTCCGGATGTTTTCTGTATATTATGACGGCGGCAGCCATCTTTATTAGCATAGCTCTTCTTGTAAGTGTAACAAGATTTTAAGTAATATATTACTAAAATATGTTGTATTTTAATGATTTGATATGGGATAGACGCATTTTTTAAATAAGAAATATAAATAGTATAAAAAATTGTAACCCATTTAAGCGCTTTCAGGTACTACAGAATAATCGAGATGTTTTATACGTAATTAGATATGCACCGTTTATAGTTGCCTCTATGGCACACTTATTTTGTTTGTGTTTCTTTGCTCAGAAAATAGTTGACTGCACGTCTAACTTGAAAAATGATGCGTAAATAATACTCTTAATATTTGAATGAACACCATAAACATTTCAAAATAAATTAAAAATAAATTTTGATTCTTTAGGTACATGACTGAGTGGTACAACATTCCGGAAAAATCAAAAGTATTACTGAAATTCATAATGTTACGAAGTTCGAAGCCTTGTTTTTTGAGTGCGGGTGGATTTTACGTAATGAGTATATATAATTTTGCCGTGGTAATTATTTAAAATTCTTCGTTAATACCTTTATTGTTCGCGATAAATTGTGCTTACAGAGGATTATAATTCTAGGTCATAAAAAGTGCAGTATCATACCTAACAGTACTGGCTTCGTTCAAATAAGGTATATCGAAATTTCATGATTCAATTGCATTAATCAGTATCGCAATTATATACTGTAACATATATAAAAATATTTCAGATAAAGAATAACAAAATATTTGTATAATATTAGCATCAGCTAGTTCTCAGTACCTTGCAGCCCATAGAATTTTTGAAAGCTGCTGATAAGATTGTTTGCGACGTTGCAGGGTAGCCATTTCTTTGCACTAATCACTAACAATGATGTTTATAATATTTGTACGGAAATAAAAATTAAAAATTATACTGAAATATTCAATTGCATGGGATTTACTTTTTTTTCATATTACAAAATAAACTTACTTTATCGGGAAAACTTAGTTTTCAACAATTCATGATAAAATTTTGTAACAATTCACTATTTCTTTATAAAGACTATTACTATTCGATGCAACTTCAGTAGCCTAAAATATTTTTAGGTAGTCATCGCCATTGTGGATACTTTCGATGATTTACACATGTAGTATATTTCTTCGAAAAGAAAATCGATTTATGCTTTGAATCGTTAAGTAAAATCATAAAAAACACTACAAAAGAAATATAAAAATTACTATCTATGTGATATATTTATGTTTACTCAAGTAGTCGCGGAACAAAGAAATTGCGTTTTTTCAGATAATAGTTTTTTCCTAGGAAACTAATAATAGTATAATTCGGATCTTTAAAAGAAGGAACGTATTTTTGAGACAAAAAATTAACTCTTTTTCCTGCATCGCACAAAAAAAAAGCAATGAAAATAATCTCACTCTCATTGATTTGGTTTAATAGAGCATATATGAGTTACGGAATACTACACACGCACACATTCGCACAGACGTTTTTTGGAAATCAAGATAAAAACCAAATTAAAAAAATAATAAATAAGCGGAGGGTAAGAGATAAAGTTAAACCTTTACGACAGCTGAACCTCACGTTCACCCAGGATGTGGAACTTAGGGCTTTTAGTTTAGTCTCTTCGACCTTGTGCTAGGAAATAAATACTTATATTTAAAGATATTTTCTCGAGTATTTTTTATTCAAACGTAATGTCATTCCAACAACATTTTTCAAAAACATTATTATAAAATGATCCGAAGCAAATCAAAATATACCTCTAAAATGTTTTTAGAGCAACTTCCTTTTTTTACATTTTTCTCAAGAAGGAAGCAAGACAATTAAAATATTATTACTTACTTATTTTTTCTTGGACTTACGCTGATTCTTGCCGAAATATAATTAGATACAGCGAAATATTAACACCAAAGCTGCAAGATTTATAAAATTTTCTCATTTTGTGATTCAGTTAGTATTATTAACAAGTAAAAGTTATTATTTCATTTTACACGAAAAGTCTAGGCATATTTTAATCCACATGAAAATGAAATTTATTTTTTCAAAGAGAGTGATGAAAAAAAGTGCTTTCCTCATCGAACACTGTTCTCGCAGCTTTCCAACACGCTACTGCCTGGTGACGTGTATTGAGACGCGCACGCAAACATTCATTTATTTATGTTAATAATAGGAAAACGACATGTGAGTTATTGGTTTACTTACGCAGAACTTATTATACATTATTTATTATGACAGGCTGAAACGTAATGAACCCTTCCAACGGCTAGACGGACTGCAGTGGATGTTCACACTTGTGCGTGAAGTACTGGCCAAATAAAGAAAATGACGGAAGTGGCGACAGTTAAGGAGATTGACTCCGTGTTCAATCTTCGATATTTTCGTATTGTTAAAAATTTGCAACGGTTTTGTGGATTATGGCCATATAGTAAAACATGGTGGTCAATTTTTTTTAAAATAGTCAGTTACACATTATTATTTCTTGCATTGATAACCTTGGTAAGGTTTTCTTATATAAATTATTACTGAATTACTCATTGTCATTCGAAAATCTTGAATTCACGGATTTATTTACAGTTTACAGTGACTAATTCTGAATCTGATCTTTTTACATTTGAAGGAAATTTTAGTCTGTGGTTAAGTGATTTCTATTTAAATTATTTAATTTCTCCAAAATTGATCGAATGAAATACTTTTTATAATTTGGTCAGCTTTAATGACTTTTGTCACAAAACGTCCTTCTTTCTAACAAAGTACAACACATCATCAAAAACATATATGAATTCTGTTGAGTCCTTTTGAAAATGGCAAAGTGAAATGAGTCTTTCGCGTTTGTTTGATACAATGAAATAGAATAATCAATAAAGCATACATGCACTTACACACACACACATATATATATATATACACACATTAACCATTATTTGGAAAATCCACCCTTGTTTTTGGCGCTAAAGTATCGCTAAAAATTATTAATTACTGGGTACTGGTTTTAGTAACTTAACATAATATCCTTATTCTTTTCAGTCCAATGGGTGTAGAGTTTTGTGCAGAAACGGTTTAGATGCTGTATGTGGCGAAAATGTAGCAGGAGTATTGTTTATATCATTAATATTGATGAAGTATAGATTCGTTTCAGTTTCAACATCAAATGTTATTATTCTACTTTATATTTAACAAACATGGATGGGTCAATTTTGTTCCCACTGTGCAAGGATTCCGTTGGATTATCTGCATTTGTTTTTTTATTTTAGTTAAAATGTATATACGAGCACACCGCGAAGAATTGGATATCGATTACAAATTCCTCTGAGTCCGAACTTATGGTAAAATATTCAGCATCAGGAAGAATGTATGCTGTCATCTACACAGGTATACTTATCCTTTATTTCGTAGACAAAAAATTTACTAAAATTATAAAAAACAATTTAAGAAAAAATTACACGATTATATTTCACTCAACACTAATGCAAGAATCAAAGCACCCTTCAGAATTTATATATTATTCTTATAAATTTAATAATTTGTATATTATTCTTTATAAATTTAAATCAAACATATATCGTTGTTTGTAAGTTATTTATTCACGGCGTCATTATAACAGCTACTTCATTGCCCTCAAAAGTCTCCATAAAGTGGCATCATATATTCCCTTATACAATTATTTTCGTGTTTTGACGGAATAAAATATTTTATTCTCTTGAAAGAGGACATGAAGTTAACTTTATTCCTTTCTGAAGAAATATGTATATAATAAAATTGTGGGCGTATATTTTTCTCATATTGGCTTATTATAAAACTATTTTAAAACAGTAAATTTAACAGTAAATAAGTACTCCCAGCTTTCGGACAAGATAGTGGCTACACAGTTAAACCGTTAATAATGTCTCTGAATACTTCACTCTCTGGAGTAATACATGGCTTAACTCCCTTGTTGCTATCCAGTGTGGAGCCGCAGATTGCATTTAGTGAAAAAATTACCATTCTGTATTATAAATTGAACTAGAATTCTTGCAATATTTACTAGCGTTTCTAGCACTAGCTACTAGAATTTTAGTAAATTTTATAATACAGAATGGTAATTTTTTCACTAAATGCAGTCTGTAGCTCCGCTCCCAGGCTAGATCGCAATTTTTGGTAGAATGACAATCTTTTTTCCAAAACCTTTCTCTCAGTGCATGGAAATAATCGCCTATTACTCCTGAGGTGTATATAAAAATTTTCACCCTAGGCATTCCGATAAAAGGCCAATTTACGTAACAAATTCAAAGCAAAGGAGTCTTAAAACTGCGCGGAGAGAAATGTTATAGTAAAAATTTTTACTATTAATTTTTACTATAAAACATACTAAAAATTCCTATGTACATAGCAAAAATTGCTATTTATATAATAGAAATTTTCTATATAAATAGGAATGTTTAGTAATTTTTATAGTACACTGTTCTTGCAGAACATAGTAATTTTTACTATAACATTTCTCTCCGTGTGAAACATTTCTAAAATCGATTTAAAAATTTTGTTTTCTCTGAGATAATTTTAAATTTATATATAATTCTAATTACAAGGCAGCGTATCAGCAGCAGATCATCACTGTTTATTTATCTCTAACTTCTACCTTTTCAGTACAGATTATTGATACTCTTAGCAAAGATTTTTATGAGGTCTGTAAAACACACTTTTTTACTGTCTAGGGTGAAAAAGATTGTATTTTCTTCTCATTGGGCAAAGAGGTTGTTATAAACGCACAAAACACAAATGATCAAGGTGATATACATATCCGAAAATGACATATACGATGATTCATTTTAGCTTACATGAGTGCTGTAGGAGTCGGCTTCATTCAGCTACCATCAATACCAATTATCTTAGATGTTATTTTTCCGTTAAACGAATCTCGACCCAAAATGCTGGTTGTCAGAACAGAGTACATAATAGATCCATACGAGCATTACAACAAAGTGTATCTATTCTTTTTTATGCTAACAGTAATCACTATTGTTACCTCCATCGCTGTTGATACAGCTTATTTCATTATCGTTCACCAAATACTGGCTATTACCTCAGTTATTCAGTAACGTATTTATTTAATATATTTTTAAATATTTCTACTTGAATAATGGATCTTTGACGAAGTTTTATAATTTTGACAAAGAACTCTGCAAAAATTACGGAGCTTTGCTTGTAGAAATTGTCCAGCTTTTCGAAAAGTCCAAGTTCCAGGTAAAAATAAGAGGGATTTTCTAGTGAAAATTGGCAATACTTGCCAATCCACCGTCGATTACATTTTTTTCGATATTGTTTACGGTAGCCTCAGCGCGATTATAACGAGAAACTTCTCTGTGTACACTTGTATAGATTAATATAAAAACGCACAAAAAAAAAAAAAAAATGGAAGCGTCAATCTAAATAGCTTCTGAAAAACGGATGTAAAAATAATAGACGAAAAAGCGAAAAAACCCCGACGCAACTTTCCCTGGCAACTATAGCACTGTGGACGACGCCACGCTATCGTGCCGAAATTATTTATTAATTTTCACTGACGGGATCACGGGACGCACGTTTTTCCCATGGACACTTCTTCGCGATGACTTTTCACCAGAACATCACCACCTGCCAAGCACGAGAACGAGTGAGAGAAAAGCAGGCACTGAGCCGCCGCTGAGCGCGGGAAGACTGCCCGAGTCTCAGGCGATCGCGAATGCGATGCGTTGTTTGTCGCGAGGCGAGCCTTGACAACGGCAGCTATACTTTCGACAACTAAGCCCGCAACATCGCCGAGAAAAGCGTATCTACGCGCTCACTCGCACCCACCAGCACTATCCACAATCCAGTATCCACAACGACGACGAGAGGGCGCAACGTCCTGGACAATGGCACCTTAAAGAAGCGAGTGCCTATAGCATGTGATGTCGACTGTGTGCGGCAGAGTACGAATAAGATGGCGCGAGTCGGGTGGCGAGAGGGGGGGGCGTGGGGTGGCGCACGCGCAAGGAAGGGGAGTCGCCATACGACACGACGCAAGCTCTAGGAACGCGCTAGGGCCATGCGGATAACCCACCACTCCGCTTATGTTTTTAAGGAGGTTTTCATACTTAAATGAAAATTGATGTTAAATTATATTCAAGTGATGATTTTGAATTTTACCGCCAATATTTAAAGTATTACTCAGTTGACTGGATTGTAATAGAAGAAGGAAGTTACGTAACTATAGACGCTACAAACTTTTTCCTAGTATTTCCTTCTTGCTCCGAAGCGGTCGAACGCATTTTTTCTTATCTCTTGTAAACTTTCATTTAAGTGAATTACGTATGGAGTTTCTCTTAAAACAACTATTTAATTTGTCACACCTCACGACTGTATTTATCCACTCGCGTAAAGAATTAAAAATTTAAATTTCGCGCCATAATATACACGGAGAGAAATGTTATAGTAAAAATTACTAGATTCCGTAGGAACAGTGGGATAATCTTGACCCATGACGATTTTTACTATAAAACATACAAAAATTCCTAGGTACGTAGCAATTTCTACTGTATAAATAGCAATTGTTGCTGTATACATAGGAATTTTTAGTATATTTTATAGTAAAAATCATCATAGGTCGAGTATGTCCCATTGTTCCTACGAAACCTAGTCATTTTTACTATAACATTTCTTTCCGTCTAGCAGACGAAAAGACAATTAATTTGCTTAATTCGGCTCCAGGAAGAAGCCAATAAATGAGTTAAAATCAAATTAATGTTTTTCTTTTTTGGAGAGTTGTGTTATGCGTGAGCAACTCTCTGTCTCTCTTGCTAAACGTTGCCTGTCTCTCTCATTCACACGGCTATTTCTTGCGCGCATCTTTTAAAGTCGCCCGCGCCATTTTTTATCTTTTGCGACGATAATTTTGAAGAATGTATAACTTATTGTTTAATCGTTTTTTGGGTAACCTTATTGTATGCTATCAAGAGGCAATCTGTGCGACCGTGGAGCTTAATTTTAATAAGGTCGTAGGCAAACGCGGTATTATCGATTTCTCAGTGTGTCGACTTGATCGGAGTAATTTTTTTTAAATGATAGCCTTTTTCAAGTTTTTTTTGGATTTTTTTTGTTTATCAAATCTACCAAAACGTCGATTTGATAGATTCTTTGATTTTTAAATTTAAATTTAGATTTAGATAGATCAATATGGTTTTATTCACGGGTATAAAAAGATGATATTTTTAAAACCCTCTAAAATGAACAAAAATAAAAATTTTGAAAATCTTCAAAATGGATATTAAAATTCAAGTATTCTTTTACACGCGGATTTTTTTTTCTCGGCGTTTATTTTTATCAGCATCGCTCGGGGATGATTTTGCGAACCCAAGTCAAACGCAACGTCACAGTTCATTTTGAAGTTTACTAATAAATTTCACTGATATTCCAGGCGTCGTTTAAACGCAGCGGCATCTTTGAGCGTTATAAAAAGCGGCGGAAGCTACAAAAGTATTATCTCAGCAATACAGTTGCATCAGGAATCAATAAGGTAATGCATTGGTATAATAATATTTAGTAATTTAGTAGGAAATAGTTCTCCCTCGCTAACACTCAGTCGGTTCATTCAACACTTTTCAAGAACACTTGGAATGTTTTAATTCGAGATTTTTTGAACATAAGATGCAAAATAAGAAGTATGTATAAATTAATGAAGGAAGTACAAAAGAAATTTTAAAGAAAGTAATAACGTTACTGCGAGTGGATAGTTGAAATCGAATAAAGAAGATGAAAGTGCGAATGAATATTTATACACTCGTGACACTACGCTTTTCGGGCTGCGCACTTTTCAAATAATATTTTTATAATTACGAATAAACACTGAAATTGCACTCGCACTCTTTCTCGTCTCTACTATCTCTCTCTGTCTCTAACTCCCCCCCCCTCTCTCTCGTCCTAGGGTATTCCCCACATGTGTGTCGGTCGGTTCTACAGAGCCCGACTGGTCCCACACGTACCAGGGGATTCCCCGGCTAGTCGGCTTAGCGGAATTTAGCAATAGCTTCAGTATATTGAGAAGAGTTAAGTAACGCGCAAAAAAAAACTCGTAAAACACAGACCAGTATTATAAAACTAAAAATATTAAGAAATAAAAGTATTCCATTTTATCTAAGTCCAACTGAAAACATGTCCCATTTTTTTTACTTAAAGAAGTTGTTTTTTAATTTTAACACCACTTATATTAACGCAAACATTACATAAAAATATTATCATCCAGCTTAGTAGAGATGCTTTCCGAAACGCTCTCCGGATGTTTTCTGTTCAGTGTTACGGGGACAGCAATCTTCATTAGTATAGCTATTATTGTAAGTGGAACAACATTTTAAGTAAAACGTTATAAAAATATTGCTATATCCAATTAAGTATGGGATGCATTTTATGTTTTACATTAAAAAATGGTGTGAAACAATGTTATAATCCACTTAATCACTTTCAGATGCTACTTAATGATCGAGATATTTTAAATTTAATTAGGTATATACCGTTTTTAGCTGCAGCTGTTGTACACATATTTTGTTTATGTTTCTTTGCTCAAAAAATAATTGACTGCAATTCCAACGTGATTACCGATGCGTAAATAATACTCTTGATATCTTAATCAACTCCGCAAAATATTTAAAAATACAATGACTAGTTTGATTTTTAGTTACATGACTGACTGGTACAATATTCCAAAAAAATCAAAAGTTTTACTGAAATTGATAATGTTACGAAGTTTGAAGCCTTGCTTTCTCAGTGCGGGTGGATTTTACGTTATGAGTATATACAATTTCGGCATGGTAATCATTTAACAGTTGTCATATTTACATTGTTCACGACAAATTGTGCTTACAGAGGATTATAATTCTAGATCATGAAAAGTGCAGTATCGTACACAACAGTACTAGCTTCTTTCAAATAAGGTATATAAAATTTGATAATTTAATTTTATTAGTCAGTAGTATTTTACAAGATGTATCTAAACATTTCAGATAAAGAAGACCAGAATATTTATAAAAATTAACCTAGTGCTTTGCAGCCCACAGTATTTTTGCGAACTGCTAATAAAATAATTTACGACGTTTCACTGTAGCAATGTCTGTACACCAATCACTCTGACAACGATGGTTAGAGTATTTTGGCGGAAATAAAAAATAAAAATTACTCTGATATAATAAATTCCTCAGTATTTATAAAATAGACTTTATTCGTTGAAAAAAATTGGATTTCAACAATTGATGTTAAAATAAGTAATAGAATTAACTATTCCTTTATAGAGCGAAAATTTTTATTTTGATAAAAATTTTTGCATTGATGCAACTTCAACAGCCTAAAACAAGTATGACTAAGTATCCTCTTTTAGGAGGATTTAGATGGTTCATACATGCAGTGTCTTTTTTTTTTTTTTAAATAGAATGAATGCATGCTTTTGATTATTGAGTAGAATCATTATAAACAGAAACATTACTTCTATCTGATAGTCTGTTGCTTCTATTAGAATAACGCATATCATTAAACATAAATAAGAGATAAGATTTTAATACTGCACAAATCACTTTATTCAAATATGAACTTAAGGAAGCATTAAAAAGTTTTGAAAACACATTATTTAATTTTTCGTAATTAAGAGGAAACCAAACAGCGCAGATAAACTAAAAACTGATTCTAATACGTTAGATAATTGTTAAGAAAAATATAAACTGCGAGTAAAACATTATGAAAATTACTATCTGTGTGTTACATTTATTTTAAATAACTATATATTCGCTTTCATGAACCATTGTTTTGAAAAAAAGTAAAAAGTTGGTTATTTTTTCTTGAATTTAAGGTGATTATTATCAAAATTTAGTTAGATAGTATTAAACAGTAACAAGAAAGCTTCAAATAATATTAACAAGAATTATTATTTTTATTTTACACGGGAAGATTTCACGTATAAGTGTATTTTATTTCTTCAAAAGCAGTAATAAAAAACAAGATTTCCTCAGCAATGGCTGCTCTCGAAGCTGTCCTATGCGCTACTGCCTGCTGACGCGCATGCATGTGAGTGTGTAAATATTTATTTATGCTAGTGATAGGGAAGTGACAATTGAGTTATTCGTTTATGATTCTAAATCGTTTGTCAAAATTACTATCTGCAGGTAACATTTATTTCTCTACTATAACTATTTCTTTACGTGTTTACTTATGGAACTTCTGATTGGAAATCAAATAAGAAGTTACTTACAAATTGTTTCTTAGACTAAAGTTGATTTTTAAAATTTCCTTATGTTTAGTTTTACTTAGGAAAATTAAGCAGATTTCACGTAAAAATGTATTTTATTTCTGCCAAAGTAGTAACAACAAAAAATGATTTCCTGAGCAACGACTGTTCCAGCAGCTTTCCTGCGTGCTACTGGCTGCTGTCGCGCGTCGATATACACGCACAAGCATTTATTTATTTATGCTAATAATAGGCAATGAGAAATGAGTTATTCGTTTAGTTACACAGAAGTTAGTATTTTATTCATTCTGAAAGCCTGAAATGGTAATGCACTCTTGTAACGATTGGCCGAAGTGTAGTGGATGTCCACATTTACTCATGGAGTAAAGTCAAGCAAACGTTATGTCTGACATAGTGACAGATAAGGATATTGAGTCTGTGTACAGTCTGCAATATTTTATTATTGTTAAAAATTTGCAGCGGTTTTGTGGATTATGGCCATACCGCAAAACATGGTGGTCAATTTCCTTTAAAATACTAAATTATACACTATTGTCTGTAGCGCTGATAACATGTGTAAGCTTTTCTTAGATAAATTATTACTGAAGAATACTCGTCATTACACGAAAATTTGGAATTCACGGTGTCAGTTACACATTTTACACATTAGAGTTTCTATTTCTGATTCTGCTATCTTTACATTTGAAGGAAATTTTAATGCGTGATAAATAAATTAAGTGGAATGCTTTTTGTTATAAATTACTAAGTTTTTATGGATCTTTATGAGAAAAAATCGTATTTTCTCTTCCCTGCCTTCTGTCTCTCCTTAATATAAATAATACTAGCTTATATTTTTTTAAATAAAGAATTAAAAATTCTTTTTAATGGTTTAATGGCAAGAGGAGCAAATGCGCATGTACAATTAAATCAATATTATTAGAGTACATAGTTTCGGTAATTATAAAAAAGGGCATAAGCCGCAAATTGGTTGAGAGTGAAAATAGTTTTATCTTGTTTACATTTTTCCTGCCCGGGCGACTCAACAAAACAAAGCTCACTGCGGAGCTCTTACCTTGCAGGCGGACGAATGTTCAATTTAATTTTCTTTTAAAGGAATAAATAATAATAATTTTTTGCAAATGAAATTAAATAAATAAGAAATATTTCTTGTTTGTTCTTAACAAATAGCATTGAATCTTTATTCTTTCCAGTCCAATGGGTGTAGACTATTATGCAGAAAGGGTTTGGATAATGTATGCGGTGAAAATATTGCAGGAGTATTGTTTTCATTATCAGTATTGATAAAGTATAGAATTTTTTCAGTTTCAACACCAAATGTTATTGTTATATCTCATATTATTCACCAAATAGCGGTGGGGCAAGTTTGCTCCCACTGTGCGGAATTTACGTTTGAGAGAAGAAAATTCATTTTTATTATTTTAGTTAAAAAAGATACACGAGCGCATTACGAAGAATTGGATATCAATTACGAATTCCTCCGAGACCGAACTTATGGTAAAAAATGCTGCATTGGGAAAAATGTATACTATCATCTACTTTGGTATAATTACATTTCATTAATTAGACAAAAAAAGTTACTAAATTTGTAACAAGATCCGAGGGACACTTACAGATTGATATTGCACTCAATGCTTATTTTTTATAAATATAAATACTAAATGTATATTTTTCGAACCTTTAATATTTTAATATTTTTGCCCCAATTTTTTTTTGCTTGTAAATTCAACATGATGTATACAACAAAAAATACTTTAATAATTTCTTTTTGCTTTTTGAGTTACAAATTAAGTAATGCACGCTTATCACATGTTGTTAAGTTACAAAATTAGAGTCTTCACTTACTTAAGCGTTCTATAAACGGTTGTATAAAAAGTAGTATTGTCTTCACACTGGGCCAATATTTCGTTACAATTGCGTAAAAGACAAATGATTAAAGTAATATAGATATCTGAAAACGTTATATTATGATTCACTTTAGTTCTTGGAAGTGTAACCGGAGTCAGCTTTATTCTGCTACCATCGATACCAAATGTGCTTGATGTTATTTTTCCGTTAAACGAATCTCGACCCAAAATGCTGGTTGTCAGAACAGAGTACATAATAGATCCGTATGAGAATTACAGCAAAGTGTATCTGTACTTTGTTATAACAACAGTAATTAGTGTGTACAGTTTTATTGCTATCGATACAACTTATTTTATTATCGTTCAACAAATACTGGCACTCGCAGCAATTATTCGGTAACGTATTCTTTTAATATATATTTTATAGCTGCCACTTGTATAATGGATCTCTGAAAAAGTTTTATAATTTTGGCAAAGAGCTCTACCAAGATTTTGTTGAGTTGTTTATATAGCAGGTGAAAATGACAGGGATTTTCTAGTAAAACTTTCCAGTACTTGACTATTGTTAGTTTATTATGTTTTTTCGCGATTTTGTCCCAACGTAAATTCCATTGGAAAAATTATGTAAAGATCATATAGGAATGAGCGAAAAGTTCATAATTTTAATTTTACTAATAAATTTCACCGATATTTTAGGCATCGTTTAAACGCAGCGGCAAATTTGGAAGATATAAAAAGTGGACGCAGCTACAAAATCATTATCTCATCAATTCAGTTGCATCCGGAGTCAATAAGGTAGTGCACTAGTAATCGAGTATAATACTCGAAAATCATGTTAGTGTTAAAAAATTACTTATATAATGTGACAGCTCAAAAGCCTGAACGGTACTTGATTTCGCTTAAGGTTTACGCAAAATATGTTTCAATTTTTCTAATCAACATTTTTGTGCAATACTAAAACCATTATTGTTTCATAATATATACAAAAACATTACATAAAAATATCATACAGCTTTGCAGAGATGCTTTCTAGAACGTTCTCCATATTTTTTCTGGTCATTGTTTTAGGGACAGCAATCTTTATTAGTGTAGGAATTCTTGTAAGTGTAACAAAATATCGTTATATCCCATTAAGTATAGGATGCATGTAATGTGTTATATTAACATGGCATCAAATAATGTTATAATCTACTTAATAATTTTCAGGTACTACTTCATTTTTTTCTTACTTAATTAATTATTTTCGGACTTTAATATATTAGAGACCGAAAAATTTTGTAACATTTTCCTGATAGAGCACGCATACTCGAATATTCATATTTTTAACTTTGTTAAATATAAACTGCACTTGAAAGATATTACTTACTTCTACCTTCTTAGATTGAGTAACGCGCATATGACATATTACTATAAAAATAAAAATATTTACATGATTCAGCGTTGTATAAATGGTTGTACATGAGGTTGCAATTTTCTTTCCACTGAGCAAAAAGATGGTTACAAATTTACAAAACAAAAATGATCAAGGTGATAGGAATATCAGAAAATGACATGTGCGATGACTCATTTTAGCTTACGGAAGCCTTGGAGGAGCCTCCTATATTCTGCTGCCATCGATACCAATTGTGCTTGATGTTATTTTCCCTTTAAACCAATCTCGGCCTAAAATGCTGGTTGTCAGAACAGAATACATAATAGATCCATATGAGCATTACAGCAAAGTGTACTTTTATTTTTTCATAGCTACCGTATTTTCTATATCAACCGTCATCACCGTTGATATAACTTATTCCGTTATTGTTCAGCAAATACTGGCTATTACGTCAGTTATTCAGTAACGTATTCATTTAATATATTTTTTAATGTTTCTACTTGAATAATATCTCTGATGAAGTTTCATAGTTTTCACAAAGAATTCTGTAACAATTAACGGGCTTTTCTTGTAAAAATTATCAGCTTCTCAAAAGCACGATTTGCAAGCAAATATATGGGACTTTATCGTAAAAATTTTCAGTCCTTACCAATTCTTCGTCGATTAAGTTTTTTTTTTAATTCGTTTAAGGATGCTGTAGATCAACTTTTCCGAGAAAATTGTTTCGCGTGCATTTATAGAGATCAAGATAAAAAAGAGTAAAAAATAAAAGCGTCAATCTAAATAGCTTTTGAAAAATTTATGTAAAAAAAGTTTTTGTAAAACTAATGTACGAAAAAGCGAAAAATTCATAACTTCAAAGTTTACTAATTTCATGAATATTTCAGGCATCGTTTAAACATTGCGGCAAGTTTGGATAATATAAAAAGCGACCAGAGTAAAAAAATTATTATCTCAGCAATACAATTGCACCAGGAATCAATAAGGTAGTACATTAATAGTATTAAATAATACTTTATTTTCATCTGATTCGAATGTCACTACATCGTCGATTTAAAAAAAAATAATAATAAAAAATGTCGAAAATCATGTTAGAGTTTAAAAATTACTAATATAATGTGACAGCTCAAAAGCCTGATCGGTATTTAATTTTGTTTAAGTTTTACACAAAATATGTTTCAATTTTTCTACTCAACCATTTTTTCTAATACCAAAACCATTATTGTGATATATATACAATCATTACATAAAAATGTCACCCAGCTTAGCAGAGATACTTTCTGAAACACTCTCCGGATATTTTCTATTCATTTTTATGGGAACAGCAATATTTATTAGTGTAGGAATTCTTGTAAGTGTAACAATATTTTGATTAAAATGTTATTAAAATATGGTTATAATCCCATTAGGTATAGGATGCAGCTAATGTGTTATATTAACATGGCATGAAATAATGTTATACCCTGCTTAATAATTTTCAGATTCTACTTAATGATAGAGATCTTTTAAATTTTATTAGATATTCACCGTTAATATTTGCCACCGCTATGCATATATTTTGTTTATCTTTCTTTGCTCAGAAAATAATCGATTGCACCTCCAACTTGAGTACCGATGCGTAAATAATACTCTTAATATCTTAATGAACCCCATAAAACATTGAAAAATACAATTACTGTGTTAATTCATTAGGTACATGACTGAATGGTACAATATTCCAGAAAAGTCAAAAGTTTTACTGAAATTGATGATGTTACGAAGTTCGAAGCCTTGCTATCTGAGTGCGGGTGGATTTTACGTTATGAACTTACATAATTTTGGCATGGTAAATATTTAAGTATTTTCATTACTAAGCACAAATTGCACTTACAGAGGATTACAATTCTAGATCTTGAAAAGTACGGTATCCTACATAACAGTATTGTCTACATTCCAATAAGGTATATCAAATTTAATAGTTTACTGTTGTTAATCAGAACAGCAATATTATTCTAGAAAATTTATACAAATATTTCAATTACAGAAAAACTGAATATTTACAACTGCTAATAAAATTATTTAACATATCCCATATATTGGTTACAACCTGACAAAATATTGGTAAATAAATCTTTTTTTTAAAAAATTAAAAATAATAAGGATTGAATTGACACTTAAAGTAATTCCATGAAATTGTTATTCTAGTTTAACGTAAAGTTCTACCACTGCGTCACGCTTGGACCTTATAAACAAACCTTTCTCTGTTCTTATACAGTATAGAGTGCACGCAATTGATTTTCTCTGATTGAAGAGTGAACAAAAAATCATTTCGAAAATACGTGAAAATTTCACTAATTCTACTTTAGGGAGTAGTAGTGCAGAATATAGAATGTATTAATTATAAACATGACGATCTATATGTTGTATTGATTTTTTATAACAGTTTTTTTTTTCACTGATGGAACCATTGTTTTGAAGCATGTAAAAAGTAAACCTAATTTCAGTAAATACTGAAAAATATTAAGAAAAAAGTTACAAGTTTTATGAAATTTTGATAATAATGAGTTAGAGTTGTTATATTCTTTTTGCTCTGGAAGCCTACACGTATTTCAAACCACGTAAAAATGTATTATATTTCTTCAGAAACAGTAATAAAAACGTAATTTCCTAAGCAACGACTGTCCTCGCAGCTTTCTTCCGCGATACTGCCTGCTGACGCGCATGCATGTGAGTGTGTAAATATTTATTTATTTATGATAATAATAGGCAATGAGAAATGAGTTATTCGTTGAGTTACGCAGAACCATTATTTTGAAAAAAAGTAAAACGTTAGCTGAATTTCACTAGATACTGAAAAATATTAATAAAAATGTTGCAAGATTTATCAAATTTCCTTATTTTAAATTTCAGTTAAGATAATTAAGTTAGAGTTATTATATTCTTTTTGCTTTGAAAGCCTAAACGTAACCACGTAAAAATGTATTTTATTTCTGCCAAAGTAGTAATAAAAAAACATGATTTCCCGAGCAGCGACTACCCTCGCAGCTTTCCCGTGCGCTACTGGCTGCTAACGCGCATCGATATGCGTTCGCAAACATTTATTTATTTATGCTAATGATAGGGAAGTGAGAAATGAGTTATTCGTTTAGTTACGTAGAACTTATTATTTTATTCATTCTAGAAGCCTAAAAGGTAATGCACTCTCGTGACGATTGATCGAAGTGCAGCGGAGGTCCGTATTTGTACATAAAGCTACGGCCAAGCAAGCGTTATGTCGGAAATAGTGACAGATAAGGAGGTTGATTTCGTGTTCGGTTTCCAATATTTTAGTATTATAAAAAATTTGCAGCTGTTTTGTGGATTATGGCCATACCGCACCACATGGTGGTCTATTTTATACAAAATACTGAATTATACAATATTTCTTACTACACTAATAACCTTCGTAAGCTTTTTTTATATAAACTATTACTAAATACTTATTGCCCGGAAAAATCTGGAAGCTCTCTTTTAAGTAAAGTTAGATAAATTTTGAAGTCTCTAAATGATTACTTCTTTTCGTTTATTTAAGTTCTCCAACAATTAATTAAATAAAATAACTTTTATTATAAATGTATAAGTTTTTAATGATCTTTATAAGAACAAGTTGCCGTTTCTAACAAAGAAAAGCGTATTTTCAAAAAGCAACTATTCAAATTCTCTAGCTTTTGAGCGCTAGAGCAGATTTTTTAACACTTTATAAGTAAACATTTGGCATTAATCGAATGAAATTCTGTAAGAGTAAATCTAGTATTTCGAAAGTGGCAAAATGAAGTGAGTTTTTTGTGACACGTGGTTTTCCTCATTTAATATAATGAAATAATAAACGTACCCTATATTTCCAAATCTATTATTGTGCATGATGGCATGTCTACACGTTAGCCACTATTTAGAAAATGAAAACTTGCTTTTGACGCTGAAGTATCGTTAAAATTGTTAATTATCGAATTATTATCTAATATAATTAATTACCGAATATCGCTATTATTTTCAGACCAATGGGTGTAGAGTGTTGTGCAGCAACAGCTTGGATCCTGTATGCGGTGAAAATATAGTAGGAATATTGTATTCATTATTAATATTGACGAAGTATAGATTCCATTCAGTGTCAGAGCCAAAAGTTATTATTATACTTTACGATATTAAGGGAGGTTTGGGCATATAAAAATTTTTTTTTTACCTAAAAAATAAAAAGCATAATATTAAATGAACTATGTTACTAATACTATTGAGATATTACCAATTAAATAATTGGTAATATTTCAATAATATATATTTTAGTTAAAAATGTTAATAACATATTTTAGTTAAAACTAATATACAAGCACATCACGAAGAATTGGATATTGATCACGAATTCCTTCGAGACTGAACTTATGGTAAAAAATGCTGCATTGGGAAGAATGTATTCTATCATCTACTTGGGTACAATTACACTTTATTAAATACACAAAAAAGATACTAAATTTATCAAAAGATCCGAGGAAAATTTACAGAATGATATTCCCCTCAAAACTAATGCAATAATCAAAACTCCCTTAAGAATTATATTATTCTTTATAAATTTAAATTTTGGATATGTCATTTTCGGACTTTAATATATTTGAGGCAGAAAAATTTTGTAACATTTTCCTGATAGAGCACGCATACTCGAATATTCATATTTTTAACTTTGTTAAATATAAACTGCACTTAAAAGATATTACTTACTTCTTCCTTATTAGATTGAGTAACGCGCATATGACATATTACTATAAAAATAAAAATATTTACATGATTCAGCGTTGTATAAATGGTTGTACATGAGGTTGCATTTTCTTTCCACTGAGCAAAAAGATGGTTACAAATTCACAAAACAAAAATGATCAAGGTGATAGGAATATCAGAAAATGACATGTGCGATGACTCATTTTAGTTTACGGAAGCCTTGGTGGAGCTTCCTATATTCTGCTGCCATCGATACCAATTGTGCTTGATGTTATTTTCCCTTTAAACCAATCTCGGCCTAAAATGCTGGTTATCAGAACGGAGTACATAATAGATCCATATGAACATTACAGCAAAGTGTACTTTTATTTTTTCATAGCTACCGTATTTTCTATATCAACCGTCATCGCCGTTGATATAACTTATTCCGTTATTGTTCAGCAAATACTGGCTATTACGTCAGTTATTCAGTAACGTATTCATTTAATATATTTTTTAATGTTTCTACTTGAATAATATCTCTGATGAAGTTTCATAGTTTTCACAAAGAATTCTGTAACAATTAACGGGCTTTTCTTGTAAAAATTATCAGCTTCTCAAAAAGCACGATTTGCAAGCAAATATATGGGTAAAAATTTCCAGTCCTTGCCAATTCTTCGTCGATTAAGATTTTTTTTTAATTGGTTTACGGATGCTGTAGATCAACTTTTCCGAGAAAAGTATTTGCGTGCATTTATAGAGATCAAAATAAAAAAGAGTAAAAAATAAAAGCGTCAATCTAAATAGCTTCTGAAAAATTTATGTAAAAAAAGTTTTTGTAAAACTAATGTACGAAAAAGCGAAAAATTCATAACTTCAAAGTTTATTAATTTCATGAATATTTCAGGCATCGTTTAAACATTGCGGCAAGTTTAGGACAATATAAAAAGCGACCAGAGTAAAAAAATTATTATCTCAGCAATACAATTGCACCAGGAATCAATAAGGTAGTACATTAATAGTATTAAATAATACTTTATTTTCATCTGATTCGAATGTCACTACATCGTCGATTTAAAAAAAAAATAATAATAAAAAATGTCGAAAATCATGTTAGAGTTTAAAAATTACTAATATAATGTGACAGCTCAAAAGCCTGATCGGTATTTAATTTTGTTTAAGTTTTACGCAAAAAATGTTTCAATTTTTCTACTCAACCATTTTTTCTAATACCAAAACCATTATTGTGATATATACACAATCATTACATAAAAATGTTACCCAGCTTAGCAAAGATGCTTTCTGAAACACTCTCCGGATCTTTTCTATTCATTTTTATGGGAACAGCAATATTTATTAGTGTAGGAATTCTTGTAAGTGTAACAATATTTTGATTAAAATGTTATTAAAAAATATGGTTATATCTCATTAGGTATAGGATGCAGCTAATGTGTTATATTAACATGGCATGAAATAATGTTATAACCTACTTAATAATTTTCAGATTCTACTTAACGATAGAGATCTTTTAAATTTTATTAGATATTCACCGTTACTATTTGCCGCCGTTATACATATATTTTGTTTATCCTTCTTTGCTCAAAAAATAATTGACAGCACCTCCAACTTGAGTACCGATGCGTAAATAATACTCTTCATATCTTAATGAACTCCATAAAACATTGAAAAATACAATTACTGTGTTAATTCATTAGGTACATGACTGACTGGTACAATATTCCAGAAAAGTCAAAAGTTTTACTGAAATTGATGATGTTACGAAGTTCGAAGCCTTGCTATCTGAGTGCGGGTGGATTTTACGTTATGAACTTACATAATTTTGGCATGGTAAATATTTAAGTATTTTCATTACTAAGCACAAATTGCACTTACAGAGGATTACAATTCTAGATCTTGAAAAGTACGGTATCCTACATAACAGTATTGTCTACATTCCAATAAGGTATATCAAATTTAATAGTTTACTGTTGTTAATCAGAACAGCAATACTATTCTAGAAAATTTATATAAATATTTAATTACAGAAAAACTGAATATTTACAACTGCTAATAAAATTACTTACAGCGTTGCACCGTACATATTTGTTTGCACTAAACAATATGAAGTGTATAAATTACTCTGATTTATTATTATATTACAAATCTCTTTCTTTAAACATCAACATAAGACAGCATTATAAAGTTTTGAAAAATCATTATACAATTTTTACGTAATTAAAGAAAATCAGGTGGTATCATATGGTATCATATGGTATAAAAGGTATCTTATATGAGTGATTGATCATAAAGAAAGTGTTGATGGGGGGTTGCGCCAATATATTGGCTTTCCGGCAGTCTAGAGGTTAAAGGTAAGATGAAATTAAAATATGTTCTTGCCTTGATTTCGTTCTATAACTAATTTTAGAGGATTATAATTTTAGATCATGAAAAGTGTAGTATCGTATGTAACAGTACTGACTTCGTTCAAATAAGGTATAACTTTAATGATTTAATTTTACTAATCAGTATATCAATATTATTCTATGAGATGTACACATTGTTTTAAATAAAGAAAAACAGAATATTTGTAAAAAATAACATCAAATAGTACCTCGAGGAGATCAACCTAAACAAGTTTTGCGAACTAATAAAAAATTATTTACGCTTATTATATTTTTATGGAAATTAAGAACAATTATCACTCTAAGATTATAAATTACTTAGAATTTCACTTTTTTGGTTTATAAATAGACGTTATTTATTGGTAAAGAATTTGCATTTTAACCGTTTATATTAAAACTAAATAACAGAATGTACTACGCAGAGAAAAATGTTATAGTGAAAATTACTATATTCCGTATTTTTTACTTCTTTGCTAATGGAAACATTACTTTGAAAAAAGTAGTAAGTTACTTACATATTTTTTCTTTGACTAAAGTAGGTTTGTCTAATTTCCTTATATTAAGTCATGATTAATAAGTAATAGTTATTATTTTATTATTATATAGTTATTATACACAGTAATAACAAATAATTTCTTTAGCTATGACCGTTCTCTTAGCATTCCCGCACACCACTGGGTAGTGACGCGCGTCGATATGCGCCCACAAGCATTTATTTATTTATGCTAATAATAGGCAATGAGAAATGAGTTATTCGTTTAGTTACGCAGAAGTTAGTATTTTATTCATTCTGAAAGCCTGAATGGTAATGCACTCTTGTAACGATTGGCCGAAGTGCAGTAGATGTCGACATCTGTTCGTGGAGTACTGGCCAAGCAAACATAATGACTGAAATAGTGACAGATAAGGATATTGACTCTGTGTACAGTCTTCAATATTTTATTATAGTTAAAAATTTGCTGCTGTTTTGTGGATTATGGCCGTATCGCACGACATGGTGGTCAATTTTGTTTAAAATTGTGAATTATACAGTTTTAATTATTGCTCTCGTAACGCTTGTAAGCCTTTTTTACATAAATTATTACTCAATTACTCGTCATTACACGAAAATCCGGAATTCACGGAGTCATTTACGTATTTTACACATTAAGGTTTCTATTTCTGAAACTATTTTTAGATTTAGAGGAAATTCCAATTTATATGGCTTTTTTAAAAATTGTTGAACCTGCCTAAAAATTGATCCAGTGAAATGCTTTTTGTTATAAATCACAAAGTATTTACTAATTTTTATTGATCTTTATGTGAAAAAATCATATTTTCTCTTAACGCCCGTCTCTGTCCCTCCTCAAAATGAATAATACTACCTTTAATTTTTTCAAGTAGATTTATACATATACAACTGTATCAACTTTTTCAATCTGACTTAACTTTATTTTTAATAGTTTGCTCACTCAACCCCCTTCTCATTGTGTTCTTCAGAATTTTTTATTATTTTAAGTAGAAACGTAGATGCATGAAACGATGATTTCCTCGCCCTCGAAAAATTTTCCTCACAGTCGATCCCCGGGACACGAAGTCCAGTGTACAAAAAGGTTCTTTTATTCTTGTTGGACAACTTTTATCTAGCGGTAAACGATTTTGGCTGCAGTCCATTTTGAGTTAATTTTTTGAAATCTAAAAAGGGCATAAGCCGCAAATTTGTTGAAAACGAGATAAAAATATTTTCATACTCTTTAAATGATAATAATATAAATGATAATAGCATATTTCAAAATGCTTCACCTATTATAATATGCACATGTTATAAAAAAAAAGAACAAGTTAAGAAAAAACACCCTAATTACATCTACATTATAATTAAACACAAAATTCCAACTATATAAAAATTATGAAAATGTGACTTGTGCTCTATTTTTAAGTCACCACAGATATTTACATATTAGCCACTTTATTTTTTTCAGTCCAATGGGTGTACGTTATTATGCAGAAACGGTTTGGATGATATATGCGGTGAAAATATAGCAGGAGTATTGTATTCATCATTAGTATTGATAAAGTATAGATTTTTTTCAGTTTCAGCACCAAATGTTATTATTATACCTCATATTATTCAACCTATAGTGATGGGGCAATTTTGCTCCCACTGTATGCAGATTCCGTTTGAGAGACTTTTTTTTTATTTTAGTTAAAAAAAATATATGGTCGCATCGCAACGAATTGGATATCGATCACCAATTCCTCTGAGACCAAACTTATGGTAAAATATGCAGCGTTGGGAAGATCGTATGCTGTATTTTACTTGGGTATACTTACATTTCATAAGATGAGACAAAAAAATTACCAAATTTATAAAAATATTTCAAAAAAAACTTGCACGATGATATTGCACTGAACACTGATGCAAGGATAAAAGTAAAAAATTATACTATTTTTTATAGTTTTGAATCCTGTATATATCTTTTTCGAACCTATTTACATTAGAGACAGATGGCATATCGCTTTGTTGATGGACCTCATAAACTAAGATATTCATATTTATACATTTGTTAAGGAGGTCATACACATACAAATTTCTTTCCATAAAATCAATTGGTTCTAAAAATCTTTTAATAGTCCATGCACGTTTACTATTATTAAAATCTTTTAATTTTTTTATAAAACTAGCTGAAGTAGGGGTTTCTAAACTCATTATGATGAGTATTCTCAGAAATAATTTAAAAGCTTCAGAAAATTCATATTCGTCTTTATTATATTTAAAAATTAATTTAAGTTAATTAAATTCACTATAATCAAAATATAATCAATGAGTAGCATTCTAAGTGTAGGGTTTAATAAGTTTAATTCTGTATATTCTTTATAAAATAAAATTTATAGTTTATAAAATGCTCTGCAAAGAGCAGCAGCCTATGTTGTAAACGTGGTTCGGTAAGTACGAATTTATCTTCAATAGACCAAATATGTTGTAAATTGATTGTTATAATTTATGAACCAGATTAATCAAAGAGATATATGTGATTCTTAACGAGTGATGTCAAAGTTTTATACTACAACTGGAACGTTAATAGTTTAATACACTTGTACTTAAATCTTATACTTAAATCACAAAAACAAAAGAATTCCGGGCACTATTGTCCTGTTTTAACTTCTGCTATGCCCAGAATCCACTAAAACGTGCACAAAGCGAAACAGACCTTATCCTCGCATACTCGTTCGATAGATGCTTTTAACTACAAGATCCAGCGTGTTGAAAACATCAGATGGTTGGCTTAATTCTACTCTGACTGCTGAACTGCCAGCAATACAGATCCTTGAATCAGAGTCAATCGCTGGAGCTAAATGTGGGTAACCTAGGAATCCCGTATTCGCTCTAGTAACAATTGACACGAAGTCGAGAGAAATCTCGACCAAAGAATACGAAGTACTAGTGACATAAGCAATCGGGAATCATGAAGCTACAATCGACTTGGTTCGAGTGCGCGTATATGACTTGTGATGAGAATGTTCAGTGAACAATCAATAAATCTTCTCCGAGAGTTATATACGGTCCCGTCGTAATCCTTACTTAATGGCATGATGTAAACGCGCTATTGTCTCAGTATTAAGAAAACAAAGTGACAAATTAGCTAATAAACATGCACCCTAAGCAAAGCCAAATTCAACATTTATCGGTAACTCACCTGCAGAACCAAAGACGCGCTCCACTTTAAAAATTCAATCAGCACTAACTAAATTTAAGTCGCCTCATTCCTTAATGACAATTCAAACTAATAGTAATAACCTAATAACCCAAATATAAATAGGCGCCATCAAAGCGTTACCATGGACACCCTAAGCTTTTTTTCCCACTCACATTCAAATATTAGTACTGCAATTGGAGTTAAAAGTTTTAAATTTTATACTATAAATTCAGTATTATGAATAATGTCATAAAACATTGATAATTGTTACGGATTTTCTATACTCTAAAATGAAGAATAAAAAGCGACAATATTTTTTTTTAATTTGTAGCAGTAAGACCCCCTTAAACGTAAGATGCAATTAAAATATATTCTTGCTTTGATTTCGTCTTTATTATTGGGTTACAAATTGAATAGCATATACCTACAAAATATTGTAGAGTTATAATAATAAAAGCCTTCACTTGATTCAACGTTGTATAGACGGTTGCATATAAAAGGTTCTAATTTCTTATTATTAGGCAAAATGTTTGTTACAAATGCACACAAAATAGAAATGTTCAACGTGAAATATATATGTATAAATAAATGACTTATACGATGATTCATTTTAGCTTTTGGAAGTATAGCAGGAGTTGGATTTGTTTTGCTGCCATCGATACCAATTGTGCTTGACGTTATTTTTCCGTTAAACCAATCTCGTCCTAAAATACTGGTTATCAGAACAGAATACATAATAGATCCATATGAGCATTACAGCAAACTCTACTTTTACTTTTTTATAGCAGCAGTAGTCAGTGTCTACACTTTGGTTGCTATCGATACGACTTATTTTATTATCGTTCAACAAATACTGGCAATCACATCAGTTATTCGGTAACGTATTCTTTTAATATATTTTTTAATATTTGCTACGTGAATAATGGATCTTTGATGAAGGGCTCTGGCAAATTTTTGATATTCTGGTAAAATGACAGGGATTTTCTAGTAAAAATGTCTAGTACTTGACAATTGTTAGTTGATTATTTTTGTTTTTCGGAAACCATGACGCAAATTTTACTAGAAAATTCTCAGAGTGTGCTTGCGTAGATTAAGATATAAAAGAATAAAAACTATTGCATCAGACCTAATTTCCTTTGGAAATATTATGTATAAATGATGTACGAATAAGCAAAAAGTTCATAATTTGAAAGTTTACTAACAATTTTCACTGATATTGCAGGTGTCGCTTAAACGCTGCGGCAACTTTGGATAATATAAAAAGCGGACGGAGCTACAAAGTTATTGTCTCAGTAATAAAGTTGCATCAGGAATCAATAAGGTAGTGCACTATTAATAGTGTATAATACTTAATTTTTGTCTGATACGAATTTAACAAAGGCGTCAATATAGCGAAAAAATTAATGTTTGGTTTTTTTTTGTCGGTGTTCGCGCTTCGTGCTTACTCATCATTAGACTTGATTAAAAAAATCCCAATTGATCCTTTTTCTATAATCTAATTTTTTTTCTTTATTGTCTATCTTTATGTAAATAATTAAGTTCTATTCTTCGTGCTCTCTATTTATTAGATTTGATAAAACGATTTACATCTGATAATTGTTCTTTAATACACATAATTTTCCTCCTCTCTTGTCCCTTTTCAACCGGTTCTCCACAAAAACTATTTTGAGTCGTGGGAGTTTTAAATTACCGGAGCAAAGCTCATTCCATGCATGTTTACGGCCAATTTACCGATTGTTTGTAAGGTGCAATTTGAAATAGGAGCACTACTTTTGTGAGAACCGATCTACTTTTTATGTGAAAGCACTGGGATTGAAAGCAAAAGTTTAAAGGTGTATCGCAAGAAGTTTATTAATGATTCACAATACTTATATTTGATACCCTTTATGCCTCTTTGAAGATATCGTCAATGTTTTCACAGAGATGCATAAAGTTGCACTTCTATAGTTGTACAATGAAAATGATCACTTTAAAAGCTATAATTTAACTTAGGGAAGGTATCTAATTACGTAATTATAGTTACAGTACAACTTTAGTTTGTAAAGTCACCTATTTCTTAGGCATGAGAACTCAGATAATATCACATCTGCGAACTCGGCTAAGATTTCATATGGATTTTTTAGTCCTGGTAGCACTCTTTATTCGTATAGATATATTGTAAATTTAAAACATTTTAAATAAAATGTTATTAAAATATGAATGTGTCACTTTGACGACCTTAAAATCGGTTTAATTAATGTTAAATAATAATATTGAAACAGCTATTTTAATATTCTAAATACATACATCACTTAAAATTTTTGATATCCAGTTTTGCAGAGACGCTTTCTGAAACGTTCTCCGGATGTTTTCTGTTCATTGTTACGGGGACAGCAATCTTTATTAGTGTAGTAATTATTGTAAGTGCAAAGGCGTATCAAGTAATATGGCGATATTATAATAAGTTACTAAATGGGGGATGCATTTTTTATCATATTACAAAAAAATGTGAATCAAAAATTGTTATAATCCAATTAAATACTTGCAGATGCTAGTTAACGATCGATCACTTTTATATTTAATTAGATATATACCGCTGATAGTCGCAGCCATTATGCAGATATATTGCTTATCTTTCTTTGCTCAAAAAGTAATTGACTGCACATCTAACTTGAGTACCGATGCGTAAATAATACTCTTAATATCTTAATGAACTCTATAAAACATTGAAAAATACAATTACTATATTAATTCTTATAGATACATGACTGAATGGTACAATATTCCAAAAAAGTCAAAGGTTTTACTGAAATTCATAATGTTGCGAAGTTTGAAGCCTTCCTTTCTCAGTGCGGGTGGATTTTACATTATGAACTTACATAATTTTGGCATGGTAATTATTTTATTTTAATAAGATCTACATTGTTCTATAACGAATTTTAGAGGATTATAATTTTAGATCATGAAAAGTGTAGTATCGTATATAACAGTACTGACTTCGTTCAAATAAGGTATATCTTTAATGATTTAATTTTACTAATCAGTATATCAATATTATTCTATGAGATGTACACATTGTTTTAGATAAAGAAAAACAGAATATTTGTAAAAAATAACATCAAATAGTACCTCGAAGATAGCAACCTAGACAAGTTTTGCGAACTAATAAAAAATTATTTATGGCTAGAAAATTTTTTGGAAATTAAAAACCAATATTACTCTAAGATAATAAATTACTTAGAATTTCACTTTTTTGGTTTATAAATAGACGTTATTTATTGGTAAAGAATTTGCATTTTAACCATTTATATTAAAAATAAATAACAGAATTTATTATTTTTCTATGAAACAAATGTGTTTATTTTGCATTATCGACTTTTGATTCGATGTAACCTCAGCAATCAAGCATACATATTTAGTTACGAGCGTTTTCGATACTTTCATTTCTAAAGTAAAATAAGTGAAAATTCACTTATTCGGAGTGAATATGATTTTGCTGGATATGTGAAAAGTCTGCCACGCAGAATAAGTAATAGTTACTTTTTCTATTATAATACATTAATGAAACAAGTACACTTATTAAGTAAATAATTTTATTTTTGCAATAAGTAAAATGTGGAAACTGAAATCTAAAAGGATAAATAAAATAATAAATAATAAAATCATAAGTCCCGAAAACTCTATAAATAAATTTTATTAAAAAAAATATTTTCCCTGACCTTCTGGAGTCGAAATTTGGAGCTCAACCACTGCGCCACGCTTGAACTTTGTAAAGAAATATTTTATTTTTCTTGTACAGTATATAGTACACATCATTGATTCTTTACTTATTTAAAAGAGAAAAAAAATTACTTCGAAAATAAGTGAAAATTTAAGTTATTTTACTTTAAAGAGTAGATGATTCATACAAGCAGCATCTTTTTTTCGAATACGGAATGGATACATGCTCTTCGTTATGTTATACTTATTTCACATAATAATTTATTTACTTTTTCGTTGATGGGATCATTACACACTTTCATCAACATGATCTATTGTTCAACATATAAAGATCGGTGTATTGTAAACTATTATTCTTTAGTATTAAGTATTATTGAAATCTTGTTTCTTTAGTTTAAGTGTTCTTTTTATTTTGTTATTTTGTAGATTAAGAACCATAGGTCCGTTGAAATTGTTAAATAAATAAATAAAATAAAAAGGTCACAAGGTTTACGAAATTTTCTTATTATAAGTTTCAGTTGTGATTAATAAGAGTTAATATTTTCTTTTTGCTTGGTAAGTTTAAACAGATTTCAAACCACGTAAAAATTTTATTTCTTCGATGACAGTAATAAAAAACATAATTTCCTGAGCAACGACTGTCCTCGCAGCTTTCCTGCGCGCTACTGCTGGCTGACGCGCATTCACACGCGTGCGCCATCATTCATTTATTTATGTTAATGATAGGAAAATAACATGTGAATTACTGGGTAAGTTACGCAGAAGTTCTTATTTTATTCATTCTGACAGTCCGAAAGGTAATGCACCCTCTCAGCGACTGCGGGATATAGTAGATATCCGCATACCTGTACATGGAGTACTGGCCAAGCTAAAGTAATGTCGGAAATAATATCAGATAAGGAGATTGACTCCGTGTTCAGTCTTCAGTATTTTAATATTGTTAAAAAGTTGCAACTGTTTTGTGGATTATGGCCGTACCGCACAACATGGTGGTCAATTTTCTTTAAAATAGTGAATTATACAATATTTTTTATTGCAGTGATAACCTTCGTAAGCTTTTCTTATTTCAATTATTACTAAACTACTCATCGTCACACGAAAATCAGGAATTAATGTAGTTATTTCGAATTTACACGTTAAACTATATCTCTTTCTGAATATGTTTTCTTTTTTTAAGGAAATTTTAGGGTGTCGATAAATTGCTTCTTTTCAAACTTTTAAACTTCTCCAAATATTGATTAAATGAAATGCTGTTATAAATTCGTCATTTTTTAATGATTTTTATAAGAAGAAAATCGATGCTTCTAATAAAAAAAAAAGCGGTTATTTTAATTCTCCATCTTCCGAGCACTAGAGCAGAATTTTCTATATCTATGTAAACTTTCGGTATTACTGGACTCTAATTTTGCAGTAATTAAATACAGTGCTTTGAAAATGGCTAAATAAAACAAGTCTTACAGTGGCGCGGGACTCTATTTGTTTGAGACAATGTAATAATACATTAATGAATAAAACATGCATAGATCAATCTACATTTTTGTATGACCCTATGTATATTTACACAATAGTCACTATTTGGAAAATCTACACTTGGTTTTTGGCGCTAGATTATTGCTAATTATCGGGTACTCCTATAAAAAATTTAGCGTAATATCTCTATTTATTTCAGTCCAATGGGTGTAGAGTGTTGTGCAGAGACGGTTTTGACGCTATATGCGGTGAGAATATAACAGGATTATTGTATTCGTTATTAGTATTGATGAAGTACAGATTCGTATCAATTTCAGCAGCTAATGTTATTATTATACTCCATATTATTTAGCAAATAGCCATAGAACAATTTTGTTCTCAATATGCAGTAATTCCGTTTCAGAGTCTACATTTCTTTTTCTTATTTTAGTTAAAAAAGATATACGAGCACATCGCGAAGAATTGGATTTCGATCACAGATTCCTCAGAGTCTGAACTTATGGTAAAATATGCAGCATTTGGAAGAACATATGCTGTCATTTACTTGGGTATACTTATACTTTATTACACAGAAAAAAATACACAATGATATTGAAGCGAACAAGAATTTTATCGGGATGATTGTATAACAAAAATATATATTTTAATTGCTGCAGGCGAGTTTCGTCTCAGATCAGCCCATTGGACTCGTCAGTAAGACGTGCAGGCTGATCCTGCCTAATACGTAAATTTTGTTAATCACTTTAGAATAAAATAATTTTATTTACCCATTTTTGCTGTCCGAATCAAGGATTATTTAGCATTCTCTAGGACGATCGGTCATAAACTACTAGTTTTTCGTTCAAGGCACAAAGATGACGAACATTTCTTATGAATTGATTTATTTCTATTTTTATTGATTATTTATAAATTTATTGATAAACAATAGGTGTTTTCTCCTACTTAATTTTTAGATCCATTTTAATCCCTTTTTTCCAGAAAAATTCCGATTCTTTCCATAACAGATATTGCACTCCATACAAATCAATGCCCGAAGCATCCTTCAGAATTAAATTCTCACATATTTTGTTTGTATCGGGGACAAGAAAAATTGTATCGCTTTGATGATGGTTCTCGCAAACTTAAAGATTCATACTTTAATCTTGTTAAATTTAAAATTAAAATATTTGCTTGCTTTGATTCCTTCTTGCTTCTTCATCTATAAATTAAATAATACATGCCTCCGACACGTTTTAAAGTTATAATAATAGGTTTTCACTTGATTAAGTGTTGTATAAATGATTGTGTAAAAAGTTGTATTTCTTTACCCTTGGCAAACATTTTTTTACAAATGCACAAAACAAAAATGATCACGATGATACACATGTCTGAAAATGAGATATAATAATTTATTTCAGCTTACGTGATTGTAGTAGGAATTGGCTTTATTCAGTTACCATCGATACCAATTGTGCTCGATGTGATTTTTCCGTTAAACGAATCTCGACCTAAGATGCTGGTTGTCAGATCAGAGTACATAATAGATCCATATGAGCATTACAGCAAAGTGTACTTTTATTTTTTCATAGCAACAGTAGTCTCTATGTCGATCGTTGTCGCTGTTGATACAACCTATTTCATTATCGTTCACCAAATACTGGCTATTACCTCAGTTATTCGGTAACGTATTCATTTAATGTACTTTTTTAAATATTTTTACTTGAATAATGGATCTTTGAAGAAGTTTTATAATTTTTATAAAAAGCACTGCAAAAATTACGCGACTTTACTTATAAAAATTGTAAATAAAAATTACAGGGATTTTTTCTTAAAAATTTCCAGTATTTGCCAATGCTCCGGCGATTAGAGCACTCCTCCTCTGAGTGCACATGTGTAGATTAACATATAAAATAATGTAGGAAAAAGCGAAAGGTTTTTTTTTTACTAATAAATTTCCCGAACATTGCAGGCGCCGTTTGAACGCTGGCGCAACCTTAGACAACATAAAAGGCGGTCGGAGCTACAAAATTATTATCTCGGCAATACAGTTGCATCAGGAATCGATAAGGTATCGCACGAATAATAATAATAGTACACAATACGTAGTTTTCGCCTGGTTTGAAATTAACAGCATCAATATAGAAAAAAAAATAAAATGACGAATCATGGCGGAGTTAAAAAACAAAAAACATGAAGTGACAGACCAATAATCTAAACGGTATTTGATTTTATCTAAGATTTTATCTGTGATTCAAACCATTTCATTACATGTAAGCATATAGAGCTATCAGTTATAATATACAAACGCAACCGTTTATACAAAAATGTTGTTTTTCGGATATTGTTTGTTCCTTTCATCTTATTTTTATTGTAAAAAATGAGGATCGTCTATGTCCCAATTTGACGATCAAATAAATCGGATTTTAATTATTTACGTGGCTATTTTTATATTACAAATATCTACATTACATACAATTTTTATCAATCTTTGTTGTCCAGCTTATTTTACAACAGCTGTTTTAATATTATACATACATCACTTAAAATTTTTGATATCCAGTTTTGCAGAGATGCTTTCTGAAACTTTCTCCGGATGTTTTCTGTTCATTGTTACGGGGACAGCACTCTTTATTAGTATAGGTATTCTTGTAAGTGCAAACACGTATTAAGTAACATGGCGATACTATGATATGCCACTAAATGTAGAACGCATCTTTTTTCTTATTACAAAATAAAATATATTGAATAAAAAATTGTTACAATACAATTAAATATACTTTCAGACGCTACTAACCGATCGAAATCTTTTAAATATAATTAGATATTCTCCGTTAATATTCGCCTCAGTTATACATATATTTTGTTTATCCTTCTTTGCTCAGAAAATAATTGACAGCACCTCCAACTTGAGTACCGATGCGTAAATAATACTCTTTATATCTTAATGAACTCCATAAAACATTGAAAAATACAATTACTGTGTTAATTCATTAGGTACATGACTGAATGGTACAATATTCCAGAAAAGTCAAAAGTTTTACTGAAATTGATGATGTTACGAAGTTTAAAGCCTTGCTATCTGAGTGCTGGTGGATTTTACGTTATGAACTTACATAATTTTGGCATGGTAATCATTTACTTTTAATAATATCTACATTATTTTGTAACAAATTGTACTTACAGAGGATTCTAATTTCAGATCATGAAAAGTGCAATATCGTACGTAACAGTACTGGCATCGTTCAAATAAGGTATATCAAGTTTAAGAATTGAATTTTGTTAATCACTATGCAATACTATTCTATAAGATGTACACAAACGTTTTAGATAAAGAAAAACAGAATATTTGTAAAAAGTAACATCTACTAGTGCCCTGCAGCCCAAAGAATTTTTGCGAACTGATAAAAAAATTATTTATGGCTAGAATATTTTTATGGACATTAAAAACAAATATTACTCTAATATAATAATGCTTTATTCAAAAGACTTCCCTCCCGAAATTAACAATCTACATTACCTAACATTTTATGCTTAAAAGGTCCTTAATATTCCGGCAGGATTTATTCGTTGAAAAAGTAATTTGAATTTTAATAATTTAAATTACCAACAAGCAACACCTATTACTTCTAGAGAACTATAACATGAAAGTCTTCATTTTGCATTACAGATGTTTGATTGGATGCGTAAGTCCATATGACAATGCAAGCAGTGTCTTTTTGGAAAATAAAATTTGAAATGAGACTCGCCCGTGAAGAAATTAGATTGGACGATTTCGTTCCCATTCATATAGACTATTTATGAGGATATGGGGTTCTGATGAGAAATGTTATGAAGATGACAATTTTCTTCAAATATATATAAATGTACTTTAAGCAGCGTTGAAAGGTTTTGAAAAATCTAGAAAAACTATAGAATTATTTTAATACGCTTGATAATTTTTACGATAAATTAAACTGAGAAAAAATTATAAAAATTCCGTTCTGTATTACAAACTTTATGTTTAATTCTTCGCTAACGAAAATGTTATTTTGAAAAAAAAAATTAAAAAGTACGATACTTACTTATTATTTCTGGTCGAAATGTAATTCGATACTGCGAAAAATTAACGCGAACTGCAAGTCTTATAAAATTTCCTTATATTTTTTATAGTTAGGATTAATAAGTAAGAGTTATTATATTTTTTCATGTTACACGGGAAGACTAAGTAGATTTCAATCCATGGAAAAATGTATTTTATGTCTTCATAGGCAGTAATAAAAAAAAATAATTTCCACGACAACGACCGTTTTCTTAGCTTTCCTGCGCGCTACTGCCAGCTAACGCGCATCGACATGCGTTCGCAAACATTCATTTATTTATGCTAATGATAGGGAAATGAGAAGTAAGTTATTCGTTAACTTACACAGAAGTTCTTATTTTATTCATTCTGGCAGGCCGAAAGGTAAGGCACCCTCGCAACGACTGTGCGGAATGCAGTTGATTTCCGTAACTGTACCAGTACTGGCAAAGCAAGCAAACATAATGACGAAAACAGTGACGAATAAGGAGATTGATTTCGTGTTCAGTCTTAAGTATTTTAGTATTATTAAAAAATTGCAGCGGTTTTGTGGATTATGGCCATACGGCAAAACATGGTGGAATAGTTTCTTTAAAGTAGTTTTGCATCTAATACTATTTATTGCTCTGATAACTCTTGTAAGTTTTTCTTATATAAATTGCTACTCTATTACTCATCGTCACTCGGAAATTCGGATAAAGTGACTATTTTTAAATCTTTTTTCTTCAGAGGAGGACATTTTAATGCGTGCTTAAATGGCTTCGGTTCAAATTATTTAACTTCTCCAAAAATTGATTAAACAAAATACTTTTTGTTTAACTTCATTATCTTTTAATGAATAAGCCGTTTTTAAAGTTTCTAACGAAATATGTGCATATTCAGTAGCAGCTATTTGAATTCTTTATCTTTCAAGCACTAAAGTAAAATTTTCCATGGCTGCGCATAAAAGACAAACATATAGTCTTTTGCGACACGTGATGCTTCTCGTTTGAGATAATGAAATAAAATAATTAGTAAAAAATATACAATATTTCAGTACGACCATATATTTACATAATAGTCATTATTTGGAAAACGAATACTTGTGTTTGACGCTAAATTACCGTTAAAATGGTTAATTATCAAGTATTGTTTTAAACAATGTAACATAATATCTTTATTCTTTTTAGTCCAACGGATGTAGAGTACTATGCAGAAATGGGTTAGATGCTGCATGTGGTGAAAATATAGCAGGTGTATTGTATTCATCATTTATATTGATGAAGTACAGATTCGTTTTACTTTCAACAGCAAACGTCATTACCATACACCATATTATTTAGCTAATAGCAGTGGGACAATTTTGTTACCACTGTGCAGGGATTCCATTTCAGAACCTTACACTTCTTCTTTTATTTTAGTTGAAAAAGATATACGAGCAGTTTGCAAAGAATTGGATATCGATCACAAATTCCTCTGAATCCGAACTTATGGTAAAATATGCAACACTAGGAAGAATGTATGCTGACATCTATTTGGGTATACTTATTGTTTAATACTTCTTGAATAATGGAATTTAAATTATTTTTTCCTCCGTTACGACCTTAAAGGACTCGAATATTTATATTTTTCTTCTACTGGTGGATCTGACAAGCTCAGGAAATAATTCCCTAGTTGGGTGGTCTTATACCGGGGGAAAATAAATATTAGTATTTTTATTTCTATATAAATCATTTATCTCTATTTTCTTTTCATTGTGTGATTGTATACGCGACACTATATTTTCGCTCAACGCAGCACGCTTCTTCAATTACGACCAAATCAATACCACGGAATTATGCCACTCGACACGGTACGTGTTCTGCCGCGACGCGAATTGGCTTTTCTCCCGTCCACCCTGTCCCCACTTCCTCTTCGACTCTATAAGAATTCCTCGAGTCTTAAACATCGCGGGGGTACGTAAAATTTTACAATTTATATTTTCGATGCAATGGCATCAAGCCTATTAAAAGTGATTGGATCGTGTCCGCTGGATCAACAAAAGCATTTATCATCTATTTACGAATGATCATGGATAATATAAATATCTGAGAATGACATACGATTATTTATTTTAGCCTACATGAGTGTTGCAGGAGTTGGCTTTATTCAACTACCATCAATACCAATTATCTTAGATGTTATTTTTCCGTTAAACGAATCTCGACCTAAAATGCTGGTTGTCAGAACGGAGTACATAATAGATCCATACGAGCATTACAACGAAGTGTACTTTTATTTTTTTATGGCTACCATCGTCTCTATGTCAACCGTCGTCGCTATTGATACAACTTATTTTGTTATCATTCACCAAATACTGGCAATTACCTCAGTTATTCAGTAACGTATTCCTTTAATGTTTTTTAATATTTCTACTTGAATAATGGATCTTTCAGGAAGATTTGTAATTTTGATAAAGAGCTTAGCAAAATTGACGAAATTTACTTGTAAAATGTACTAAGTTACTTTCAAAATCCAACACGCACGCAGAAATTTCGTTGATTTTCTAGTAAACATTTCCAGTATTTGCCAATCCTTCATCGATGAGAGCACTCCTCCTCTGAGTGCACTTATGTACATTAACATATAGAAAAGTAAAGAAATAAAGGCGCCCATCCAAAAAGCGAAAAGTTTTTTAAAGTTTAGTAATAAGTCGTTTGAACGCAGACGCAACCTTTCACAACATAGAGAGGCGGTCGGAGCTACAAAATTATCATCTCAGCAATACAGTTACTTACAGTAACTTTGAAAAAATTATAAAAAGTATAATTTTACCAAATACTAGCTATTACTGTATTATAATATTTTATAACTTTGAATAAAGAAGTCTGCAGAAACTATGATGCTTTGTTCGTAAAAATTACAAAGATTTTTTAGTAAAAATTGCCAGTACTTGACTGTTTATGGAAGTCTCGGTGCAAATTTTACAAGAGGAATCGTCTAAAAATTCTGTAGGAAAAAAGGAAACGTTTCAATGTTATTAATTTTGCAATTTACTTTCCAGGAGTCGCTTGAAAACTGCAGCAAATTTGGACAATATAAAGAGCGGCCGGAGCTACAAAATTATTATCTCCGCAATCCAATTGCATCAGGAATCGATAAGGTATAGTGCAATAACAATAATATAGAATATGCACGAAACATCTCCCTATTTTTCTACTTAAAATAAATTGTCTATCAATCTTACTACCGCTATTTTTATATTATATAAACGCATGCATTACATAAAAATGTTATTCCAGCTTAGTAGAGTTGCTTTCTGAAACGTTCTCAGGATGTTTTCTGTTTATCATTGGAGTGACAATAATCTTCATGAGTGTAAATATTCTGGTAAGTGTAACAACATTTGAAATAAAATTTTCTTAAAATGGTATGGCAATATGCTACTAACGAGGGACTAATGTATATAATCTAATCTAACTATATAATCTAATTAAATACTTTCAGATTTTACTCACTGAACAAAATTTTTTAAACTTAGTTAGATATGTACCGTTTTTAATCGCCATCGTTGTACATATATTTTGTCTGTCTTTCTTTGCTCAGAAAATAATTGACTGCACCACCATCTTGAGTACCGATGCGTAAATAATACTCTTAACATCTTAGCAAACTCCATAAAACATGTAAAAGTAAAATTACTATGTTAATTCTTTAGGTACATGACCGACTGGTACAATATTTCAGAAAAGTCAAAAGTTTTACTGAAATTGATAATGTTACGAAGTTTAAAGCCCTGCTTTTTGAGCGCAGGTGGATTTTACGTTATGAGTATACATAATTTTGGCACAGTAGTTATTTAACAAATTTTAATAATATCTACATTGTTCTATGAGAAACTGTACTTACAAAGGATTGCAATTTTAGATTATGAGAAGTGCAATGTCGTACACAACGGTACTAGCTTCATTCAAGTAAGGTACATGAAATTTATTGATTTAATTTTATTAATCAGTATAGAAAGAATGTTTTATAAGATACATAAATATTTCAGATAAAGAAGTAAAGAATATTTATAAAAATTAGGATCAGCTAGTGCCTAATGCCTTGCAGCTCATAGAATAATAGGAATTATTTATGGTGCTTCACCTTAGCAGTTTCATTGCACAAATCAGTGTTACAATGATGTTTGGAATATTTTTATGCAAATCAATAATAAAAGTTACAGTGGTACATTAAATTCCTTCGAATCTCACTTTTTTTCGTTTTAATGAAACTTCTTTAAAATTACTCTGTCGCCGTTCAGACAAATATTTCTCGAGTGTGTAAATAAGCCAACTTTATAGATATAAAAAAATTCTTTGAATTTAACAATAAAGTAACTTCAGTAATTCGAATTAAAGGGGCCAGCCTGGGTTAAATTGAAAAAAAATACACTTTCCAGTATATATAGGTATAACAATTGTATTCTTCACTTTTGATTGCCTGAACATTTTACACTTTAACTACTCGCACGATTTAAGCTATTTATTCATTTTTAAGATCCAAAATATGTTCTTTACCTCTAGTATTGTCCATAAAAAACATTTAAAATTTTTATTTATTTGTCCACTTGCCGTAGCTTTTTTCTCAATAAAGTAACTTATATGTCACCAGGACCAGGTTTAAAATACTCTTCATTACCTGCACTTCAGATGTATCGGATCACTTTTCTGAAAAAAATGACGTAAAAAGTTATTGTAGACATTTTTATGCAAAATATTAGACAAATTTCCACATTTAAACTTTCAGTTAGTATTTATAAGTCAAAATTATTATTTTCATTTTACGCGTGAAGACTAGGCAGATTTCAATTCACGCACAAATGAACTTTATTTTTGCAAAGACCGAAAAAAAAAAACTAGATTCCGTCAGCAATGTCTGCTCTCGCAGCTTTCCCGTAGCGCTACTGGCTGCTAACGCGCATCGATATGCGTTCGCAAGCATTCATTTATTTATGCTAATGATAGGGAAATGAGAAGTAAGTTATTCGTTTAGTTACGCAGAAGTTAGTATTTTATTTATTCTAACAGCCGGAAAGGCAGGCACCCTCGCAACGACCATGCGGAATGCAGTACCTGTCCACGTCTCAGTATGGAGTGTTGGCCAATCAAACATAATGACGGAAATAGTGACAGATAAGGAGATTGACTCCGTGTTCAGTCTCCATTATTTTAGTATAATTAAAAACATGCAGTTATTTTGTGGATTATGGCCATATCGCACATCTTGGTGGTCAAATTTTTATAAGATAGTGAATTATACGGTATTATCTATTGCACTGATAACCTTTGTAAGCTTCTCTTATATAAATTATTACTAAATTAGTCATCGTTCCACCGAAAAGAAAACAGTAACTTCTATTTTTTAGCAAGTAGATTTAACTGTGAAAAACAAAGTTATTTATTTTTCTGAATTTACAGCAGTAGAATCTGCTTTACAGAACTGCCAAATCTACATTTCTGTAGAGTAAGAACTACTTTAGGATCGGTAAAGTTAAAATTCTTTGAGAAAATGTGCATCATCTACTTTTCTGGAAAGCAGATTCTACTTTCTTTTAAAAAAGACTTTTTCTGAAAATATATCGTAACGTGAAATATTCTAAATTAAACAGCCATGCAAAATAAATAAATTTATTATATTTTTATTTTATCAAAAAGTTTTTTTCTTTATTTTAACAACTTTTTAATTTTATTTAGAAATAGCAACTCAGGTCATTAGAAGAAAACCTGTTTTTTCAAAAAGGAGATTCTACTTCTTTTTCAAAGTAAATTCTACATTTTAAAAAACATGAGATCCTACTTTTCTATAAAGTAATTTTAACTTTTATAAATAATGTTGAAATTACTTTTTAGATAAGAAGATTTAAAAAAAATTAATTTTACTGATGTTGCAAAGCAGTTTTTAATTTTACTTAGTTAAGCCGATCTTACTATTGCGAAAAAGTAAGAACTACTTGTATTTTTCTGCATTGTGTGCACGCAGCCGTTGTCAAATAGTCAATTAACGACCGTATATTTACACATTAGCAATTATTTGGAAAATCAACTCTGTTAAAGAATCGATATAATTGTTAATTATGCAATACTGTTATAAGAAGGTTAGCGAATATCTTTTTCTTTTTCAGAGCAATGGGAGTAGAGTGTTGTGCAGAAACGGTTTGGATACCATATGCAGTGAAAATATAGAAGCAGCATTGTGTATATTTTTAGCATTGATAAAGCATAAATTCGTTTTAGTTTCAACAGAAAATGTTATTATCATACACCAGATTATTTAGTCAATAGCGATTAGACAATTTTGTTCCCGCTGTGCAGGGATTCCGTTTGAAAATCTATATTCCTTTTTTTATTGCAGTTAAAAAGAATATACGAACACATCGCGAAGAATTGGATATCGATCACTAATTCCTCCGAATCCGAACTCATGGTAAAATATGCAACATTGGGAAAAATGCATACTGTCATCTACTTGGGTATACTTATACTTATTTTTACATAGACAAAAAATTTATTTAATACGCATTCAACACTCATGTAATGACTAAATTACCCTTCTGAATTATATTATTCTTTGTAAAGGGCATTCTCCCATAATAATAGATAAATTATGCAACCCTTGCTGAAATTGTAAAATTTTCTGACAGTCGTTTAGGAAAAAGGACAGAAGCTATCTCTGACCAATAATATAAGCATAAACGAACTTCTAAGGACAATCCTTGAAGAAGAATAAGGCCTTTCCTATATCTTGTAGTCAATTTTTCACTCCTTAAGAATTTAAAATTATTGCAATGATTTCGTTAAAAAAATTATTTATGAAAAAATAGATTTTAGTGGCAGAGGAAAGGGGATTGGATGGGGAGCTAAAAGTTCCATTAGAGATTTAAATCAACTGTAAAAAAATGTCAATTCCAGAAAGGGTGTGATTTTTACTATTATAATGGGGTATGCCCTTGAAATCGTAAATGGATCCATAAAGGGTAGAATTTTCTTCTCACGAGAAGTTTTTTGCAAATGTACAAAACAACGATGATCAAAGTTATACCCATATCTTAAAATGATATGTACGATGATTCATTTTAGTGTACATGAGTGCCGTAGGGATCGGCTTTATTCAACTACCATCGATACCAATTGTGCTTGATGTTATATTTCCAATAAACCAATCTCGACCTAAAGTGCTGATTGTCAGAACAGAGTACATAATTGATCCGTATAAGCATTACAACAAATTATACCTTTACTTTACTATAGTTACCGTAGTGTCTATATCAAACATCATCGCTGTTGATACAACTTACTTCGTAATTGTTCAGCAAATACAGGCTATTACCTCAGTTATTCAGTAATGTATTCTTTTAACATATATTTCATTAATTTATGCAAAAATTTGTGCAACTTTACTTGCAAAATTACCAAGCTGTTCCAAAAGTTCAAGTTGCAGATAAAAATACGGAGAATTTTTTGTAGATTTTCCTGTACTTATAAATGTAATCTAAATTAAATACTTATAATCCTCCCATTACGTTTTTTCCGAATTGTTTACGGGTGCACCAGCGAATTTTTTACGAGAAAATTCTCTAATTACACTTATGTAGAATTCAAAGATATCAAAGAGCAAAAATAAAAGCGTCACCAAATTGTCTTCGGAAAAATTATATAAAAATAATATAATAATATAATTTGAAGTTTACTAATAATTTCATTGAAATTCCAGGCGTCGTTTAAACGTTGCAGCAACTTTGGACAATGTAAAAAGCGGTCGGAGTTACAGAATTATTATTTCAGCAATACAATTGCATCAGGAATCAATAAGGTAAGAGCATTAGTAATAATGCATAATAATTTATTTTAATTAGTAATATAGTGCGTAATATTATATTCGATTTTAACAATAGCGAGTAATAACAGTTCCAATTTTTCTAATAGAAACAATCGTGCCTTAATATGAACAACACTATTGTTATATTGTATAAAACGTGGCATAAAAATCTTTTTACCCAGCTTAGCACGATGCTTTTCAAAACACTGTCCGACTGATTTCTATTCATTGTTACGCGCACAGCACTATTTATTAGCATAGCTATTCTTGCGAGTATAACCACGATTTAAATAAAATGTTATTAAAATGAGATATGAAAAGCATCTTATTTTTTATATTAATAAACAGAATCGTCTATGCTCGCATGAACCTGTCTCAGTTTGATGATATTATAAATCCAATTATAGTATGATAACGTCACTATTTTTACTTTATGACTGTATGCATTACATACAATCTTTGTTATCCAGCTTTGCAGAGATGCTTTCTGACACATTCTCCATATGTTCCCTGATCGTTATTTTGGGGACAGCCTTCTTTATTAGTATAGGTACTCTTGTAAGTGTAAAGACATATTAAGTAAAGTTGCGGTATTACAAATTGATCCAAAAATTACAATCCAATTAAATAATTTCAGGCACTAATTAATGATGGAACTCTTTTAAATTTAATTAGATATTCACCATTAATATTCGCCGCTGTTGTACACATATTTTGTTTATCCTTCTTTGCTCAGAAAATAATTGACAGCACCTCCAACTTGAGTACCGATGCGTAAATAATACTCTTGATATCTTAATTATCTTCATAAAACATTTAAAAATAAAATTACTATGTTCATTCGTTAGGTACATGACCGACTGGTACAATATTTCAGAAAAGTCAAAAGTTTTACTGAAATTCATAATGTTACGTAGTTTAAAACCTTGCTTTCTGAGTGCAAGTGGATTTTACGTTTTGAGTATATATAATTTTGGCATAGTAATCTTTTGACTAATTTTACTAATATCTACATTATTTTGTAACAAATTGTACTTACAGATTATTGTAATTTTAGATCATGAAAAGTGCAGTATCGTACACAACAGTACTGGCATCATTCAAATAAGATGCATCTTTAAAGATTTAATTTCATTGATCAGTATAGAAATACTATTCTACAAGATGTACACAAATATTTCAGATAAAAAACAGAGAATATTTATAAAACTTATCGACGGACAGTACCTAGCCTTGCAGCCCAGAAAATTTTTATTTTTTCTACTTATTAAGCATTTGAAATTTCAAGGGAGATTTATTTCTGCTGTTCAAATTATTAATACATCAAAGATAGGTTTAACATGTAAATAATGAGCGTGGAGTACATGAGTGACTAAATTTTTAAATTACAATTACTTAAGAATATTATAATTGGGGTCAGTTCGAAAATTGCCACTATCGGCAATCTTTTTAGAAGAGTCTTTTTTCTTCTCTTTAAATAATTTTTACAAAGCGCAGTATATTTCTTTCCGTGTAGGCTGCACAAAAATAAACTCTGGCATTGTCTCATAAGCAAGCTATTGAGACTTTTCTTAGCTAGACTTTAGCTAGACTAGTCTAAGGTCTTTTTCTTAGACGGGCGTTTTATAATAATGGCGTTAAAAATAAATCAGACAAAAAAAATTATAAAAACTCCTATCTATATCTTACATTTGTTTTACATAATTAGTTACTCACTTGTTCACTGATGGAGCAATTCCTTTAAAAAAGTAAACTTTAAACTCATTTAAACTTTTAGTTAGTATTCATAAATTAAAGTTATTATTCTCATTTTACACGTGATGACTAGGCAGATTTCAATCCACGAACAAATGAACTTTATTTTTTTAGACAGAAATAAAAAACTAGATTCCGTCAGTAATGTCTGTTCCCGCTGCATTCCCGTGCGCTACTGGCTGCTAACGCGCATCGATATGCGTACACAAGCATTAATTTATTTATGCTAATAATAGGGAAGCGACATATGAGTTATTCGTTTAGTTACGCAGAAGTTAGTATTTTATTTATTCTAACAGCCGGAAAGGCAGGCACCCTCGCAACGACCATGCGGAATGCAGTACCTGTCCACGTCTCAGTATGGAGTGTTGGCCAATCAAACATAATGACGGAAATAGTGACAGATAAGGAGATTGACTCCGTGTTCAGTCTTCATTATTTTAGTATAATTAAAAATTTGCAGTTATTTTGTGGATTATGGCCATATCGCACATCTTGGTGGTCAAATTTTTATAAGATAGTGAATTATACGGTATTATCCTTTACACTGATAATCGTTGTAAGCTTTTCTTCTATAAATTATTATTGAATTACTCATCGTTCCACCGAAAAAACAGTACCCAACAAACACCGCGGACCGACACGTCTTGGCCCACCGTGCTGGCACGGTGTAGCGTTATTTTACCGTCATCGTGTTATCTCGTAAGATAACCTTTTACCACCGCTACACGTGCTGCTTTAAAAATATAAACGTGCTGCAGTGTGCAGCACATCGTGGCATCATTTTGCTGTCACTGTGCTGTCATAAAATCAAAACCTTTACAGATTATGTCGTGTCGTCGTTGTAGCGGTAACGTGCCGTTATAAAAATTTAAGCAAAAAAAGATAACGATAATTTTTTTTTATTTTCTTTTGTGATTTAAAGAGGGGTTCATTACGAACAAAATGAGCCTACTACGGCCTCTTGAAGCGGCGTGGTTAACATTGAAAATGCATCGCGAAAATCGCGCAATTTTGTCGGCACGAGGCGGCCGAGCTTGCTCGCTGCCTCGCTGCCGGAGCGGCGGCGACGGTCGGGCACGATTGGCCCCCGTCGGTCACGTGGCCCGACCGAGCCGAGAGGCCGTTTCTCAAAAACCCCTTTGTTACAAACAGAAAAGAAAAATTTATTTTTGCAAAGAGAAAGATTATATATTTAAAGAAAGAACGTTTATTTTGTATCGAAGAAAAAATTATTTAATTGCTTAAAGAAAAGAAAATTTATTTGTTTTGTTTGTTTATTTAAAAAAGGAGAATTATTTATTTATTTATTGTTTGAAAAAGGATAATTATTTATTTATGTATAATATGAAAAAGAAAACTTATTTTATTTAAGGAAAAAGAAAAATATTATGCGAAAAGAAAATTATTGAAAAATATCTGTCCGCCTCAGATCGCGAGCGTGGAATGTGCTCTGGAATGCGCAAATGTAAACAAACTCTTGGTATGCGCTTTGTTTACATTTGCGCATTCCAGAGCACATTCCACGCTCGCGCCCGGCTCGACGCTTCAACATAAACTTTGCGACGAAGTTTGACTATTTTTTTCACATTTGACGCAACTTCTATTTCTATGAAACAAGAGCAAGAGAAAATTTAAGTGATCGATAAATTTCGAAACGCACTCGGGATAAACGCTGCGGAAAGCTCTAATTTCTATCTTACGAGCTCGCACCGGCAATAAATTCGATTGGGGTCTGCAGTATCACAATAATGAAATTTTGCGAAAAAAAATTAATTTATAATGTTTGAAAACGTTTAAAGCACCTCCAAGAGTTTTTACATAAATGTTACGGCACTGTTTAGTAGAAAAAAGTGCAAGAAAAAACGTGGAACTGTATCGTCGGTATTAGTCATTAGATTTAACTGTGAAAAACAAAGTTATTTATTTTTCTGAATTTACAGCAGTAGAATCTGCTTTACAGAACTGCCAAATCGACATTTCTGTAGAATAAGAGCTACTTTAGGATGGGTAAAATAAATTGTTGGAGAAAATCTGCATCATCCACTTTTCTGGAATGCAGTTTCTACTTTATTTCAAAAAGCACATTCTACTTTTTCTGCAGATAATATGTCATAACGTGAGATCTTTTTTTCAGAGCAATGGGTGTAGAGTGTTGTGCAGAGACGGTTTAGATGATGTGTGTGGTGAAAACATCGCAGGAGTATTGTATACATCATTAGTATTGCTGAAATACGGATTTGTTTCAATTTCAGAACAAAATGTTATTATCTTTTATATTATATAACAAATAGCGTTAAGACAATTTTGTTACTACTGTGTAGGGATTACATTATAGAGAAAATTCCTTTTTTTTTATTTTAGTTAAAAAAGATATACGGATACACCGCCAAGAATTGGATATCGATCACAAATCCCTTTGAGCGTGAACTTATGATAAAATATGCAAGATTGGGAAGAATGTACACTGTCATCTACTTGGGTATACTTATTGTTTAATACCAGCAATGTAACTAGGAATTCTTTTCAGATTTTCAAAATGAACTTCATAGTTAGACTAAATTTTATTTAAGCTTTTTTAAGTACAAAAAATACTCGCCGTTCAGAACGACTGTTCGTAAAAATGAGCAAGTCTAATTGACTAACACGGGCAATTCAAAAAGCCCTAGAAAAACGATGAACCTCTATTCCAGCTAGACCGTCGACGATCCCATGCACAGCCGAAGTAGCCTCGAAAGGGAATATCCTTTTACATTTTTCATAACTTTATTTATATCTTTTCTTTTCATTTCTTCTAAAATTTACTTTCAAAATACAAGAATATTTCACTGATACATGTGTAAAAAGCGTTCTTCGATAATAATTGTAAATTTAACTTATTCTACTTTAAAGAATAAAAAAGTTTGTAACGTTTTGCTGATGGTCCGCTCATATATTTATATTTTTAACTTAGTTAAATGTGAAAAGAAATTAAATATTTTCTTGCTTTCATCCCTTCCTCCTTATTCGTCTACCAATTAAAGCATACATGTCTACAACACGTTGCAAAGTTATAATAATAAAAGTCTACCCTTGATTAGACGTAGTATAAAAGGTTGTTCGCAAATGTTTAATCTTTAGAGTATCAGGATGAAGCCTGTAGGCGTCATATGTTTTTTCGTCAATCAAAACTAACCTAAACTAACTTTTTTATAGAAAAACGGGCTTTTGAAATTTCTCAAATCCCGGCACTCTAAAGGTTAACTAATGATCAACGTGATACTCATCTAAAAATGACTTATACTATCATTGTTTTAGTTTACATGGGTGCTGTGGCACTCGGCTATATTCAGCTACCATTTATACCAATTGTACTTGATGTTATTTTTCCGTTAAATCAATCTCGACCTAAAATGCTGGTTCTCAGAACTGTGTACATAATAGATCCATACGAGCATTACATCAAAATTTACATTTACTTGTTTATGGGAACAGCAGTCAGTATTATTACTATGATCGCTGTTGATACAATTTACTTCTTTATCGTTCATCAAATATTAGCTGCTATCGCCGTTACTCAGTAACGTATACTTTTAATATATTTGTGAATGTTTCTGCTTGAGTAACGAATCATTAAGGAAGTTTTCTACTTGTAAAAAGTATCAAGCTTCTCCAAAAGTCTAACATACAGGCAAAAGTTAGGGATTTTCTTGTAAAAATTTTCGATACTTGCCAATGCTATGTGGATTCAATTTTATTCAAAATTGTTTGCGGGAATAACGGCGCAAATTTTACAAGAAAATTCTCTACGCCTGTTTGTATAAATGAAAATCCTAAAATATTAAAAGTGTCAGTCGAAATTACCTTTGGAGAAATTATATGAAAATAATGTACGAAAAAACGAAAAGATTATAATTTTTAAGTTTACTAATAGATTACACTGATATTGCAGAAGTCGTTTGAACGCTGCGGCAAATTTGGAGAATATAAAAAACGGCCGAAGCTACAAAATTATTATTTCAGCAATTAAATTGCATCAGGAATCAATAAGGTAGTGCATTAGGAATAGTTTACAATGCTTTATTTTAACTAATATTTTATAATACTTTATTTGAATTTAACAATAGTGAACGTTGATACTAATCTTGCTATCCAGCTTGGCAAGGATTCATTCAGAAACAATCTTCTGATATTCTTACACCTTATCTGATCCCCCTCATTTCCCCCCTCCCGAACCATCACCGCTATCCCCATTTCCCTCTTCCTCCCTCGAACCCACCATCCACTATATACTTTATTACGAATGCAATGAAAATATAATTAAAATCTTAAGTGCGCAGTTTATATGTTAAATAAAAACCATCACCATTATAAAATGGAGGTACACATTAATTACAATATTTATTATCCAGATTTACAGAGCTTCTTTCTAAAACGTTCTCTGGATGTTTTCTATTCATTGTTCTGGTGGCTGCAATCTTTATTAGTATAGGAATTATTGTAAGTATAACAACATATTAAGTAAAATTACAATATTAATATGGAACTTAATGTAGGACGCATCCTTCTTTGTATTACAAAATAATAATGATTGCGATAGAGTTGTTGTAAACTAATATTGGCCGCTGACGCTGCGCAGGTCGACTGTGGGACGGCTCCTCGAGTGATCGCTCCTTATCTGATGACTCCCGTTCCTTCCCTCGCTCTCCAGGATTCGCCTTCCTCCATGCTCCTTGAACATCTAGTTCTCCTAACTTCTTTTTGAACCCTTGTCGAATACTCCCGAAAACAACCAATTAGCATACGGTACACTGATAGAAAAGATCCTTTGATCCGAAGCCAGTGTCTTTAAAATAAAGCCGTGCGCATTTAATATAGTCCAAAGGCGTAGGTATTAGATGTAAAGAAACGGTGCATTAACTATTAAGCCATCCACAGGATTTTTGCCAGTAAAGATGATCGCGCATTAACTATTAAGAAATATTTCTTCAATGCTAATGCATACTTCTTTATTTCAAATACCATGACAAAATTATTTTTTAAAGCCGCGAAGACTTTGGCTTAAAGAATCTTTTCTATCAGTGTACATATATGGATCGGATCGCTGATTTGCGTGGAGGGGATTTTACATTGAAATCTTTACGCTTCTTGCTGATGCTTCACGCACACTTCTCTGCCATTCTTGCTCAAATTTCTCCTCTCCTTCTCTCTTACGGTTACCGCCACAACATAGAATCATAAATTTATCTTTACTTTCAGATCCTACTCAATGACAAAAATATGTTAAACTTAATTAGATATGTACCGTTTTTAGTTGCCGTTATTATACATATATTTTGTTTATCTTTCTTTGCTCAAAAAGTAATTGACTGCACCTCCAGCGTGATTACCGAAACGTAAATAATATACTCTTGTTATCTTAATCAACTCCTTACAACATTTAAAAAAACTATGACTATTTTTTAGGTACATGACCGAATGGTACAATATTCCAGAGAACTCAAAAGTTTTACTGAAATTGATAATGTTCCGAAGTTTAAAGCCTTGCTTTCTCAGTGCGGGTGGTTTTTACGTTATGAGTATATATAATTTTGGCATGGTAATCATGTAACAAATTTTAATAATATATACACACTTGCAATTTAAACTGTACTCAAAGAGAATTGTAATTTTAGATCATGAAAAGTGCACTATCGTATACAACAGTACTGACTTCGTTCAAATAAGGTATATTTTTAATAATTTAATTTCATTGATCAGTATATGAATACTATTCTACAAGATGTACACAAATACTTCAGATAAAGAAAAGGGAATATTTATAAAAAAATTCTCATCAGTTAGTACCTAGTGCGTTGCAGCCCAGAGAATTATTGCCAACTACAAATAAAATTATTTAAGCCGCTTCACAATAGCAATTTCTTCGAAACAATGCTATTTAGAATTTTTGCAGGAAAATAAAACAAAAAAATTACTGTGAATAATGAGTAAGATAAAAACGTAAAAAAAGGTGTGCAAAATAGTTTTCAAATACCAATCTAAAACTGTATTGAATATGTATTGAAAAATCACTATTCAACTATCAAGAAATTCGAAAAAAGCAAACAGAACTTCTAAAGTCGTAATAATAATAAACTAATAAAAATATGTGTTAAAAACTGCTTTATATTATATTTATTTTACATAACTATATAATTACTTGTTCTCTGATGGAAGCGTTTGATTGGACATAAGTTGTTTTTTGTCGTATTTAGATCCTCTGAAGAACATCATAAAATATGAAAGATTTAAAACATTTTCAGGATTTCTGTTTTAATTAGGCTTAATAAATTGAATCATAATTTTCAAATTGCACGGGAAGTGTAGGCAGATTTTAATTTTCGACCAAAAGTAATTTTATTTTTAAAGACAAATAAAAAAACTAGATTCTCCCAGCAATGTCTGTTCTCGCTGCTTTCCTGCGCGCTACTGGATGAAAAAACATTTATTCATTTTTTTTGCTAATGATAGGGAAGTAACAAATGAATTTTTCGTTTAGTTCCACAGAAATTACGCAGTTGCTCTCCATGTCCGTACATAAAATACTGGCTAATAAAACGTAATGACGGAAATAGTGACAAACAAAGAGATTGTCACTGTGTTCAGTTTGCAATATTTTAGTATTGTTAAAAATTTACAGATAGTTTGTGGATTATGGCCAAACGACCGAATGTGGTGGTCAATTTTATATCTGTTATTATAGCGATAACGCTTGTGTGATCGTTCATCATTAAACATGAAACATTATTCGGAAAATCATCACTTATTTTTGTCTCTAAAGAAGCAATAAAATTGTTAATTATTAAGTACTGTTATAAGAAGGTTAGCGTAACATCTTTTTCTTTTTCAGAGCAATGGGAGTAGAGTGTTGTGCAGAAATGGTTTGGATCCTATTTGCGGTGAAAATATAGGACTACTATATACATTATTAATACTGATTATTGGCAATTACTGATATAAGTCTCTTACATTTGGGTACTACAAGAGTTACATAAATAAATAATAATAAATAATACTTTGAGGTGGATAAAAGGATGAGTGTGTGAATACATAATAACACTAAATTTAAGTAAGAAACAAGTAAATATTTATCATAAAGAGTTGTAAAAAATCTCCACTGACACTGAAGGAAAAAACCGTGAATTTTAATACAGATTTTACTCGACGCTAATTGAATGCATTCGATATAATTACTAAGAGCGCTTTTACCCTATACCTTGGCCAGTATATCAGTCCCAACGTCTTGGACACGGGAACAGCCCTCACCACGTCGCCTTTTGGGGTCCGATCGGTCACCTTTACCATCGTCTGCTTGTAGATGTGCTGTCCTTGCGCAGTAGTATTAGCGTGCACACACACACACACACATACACGTACGTCCACGACTTGATTAAATAACACCCGCGCACCAGAGTTTACACCAAAGGTAGAAGGATAGTAACTACGCGAAAAAGGTTCAGCCTTCGAGGTCTTGACGATCCGACTCGGAAGACTCACGGTGGTAAAGTAAAGTCCAGCGGCTTGGAGCCTCGGCGTCATCGCCACTCGTCAACTTGTTGCGCTAATGTGCCTACCCCTGCAGACACGCCACTGTCCATACACGTAATTCGAAGTTAGCGAGCGCCTAGCGGTACGCAACCCCTCTAGCAAGAGAGCGGTCAATGTTGCATATATGAAGGCGCGAGGAGAGGCCTATGCAACAGCTATCTAGCCTCTCTCATCCAGTGCAATTCACTAGAGCGTCGAGAATAAAGCCTACTGAGCAGTTTTTTGATTGAAAGCTTTGGCTTAAAATTCTTTGGTGCCCACATCCCTTCCTTTATAGGCTGGACTTTTTTTTTTGGAACAGTGGACCGTCGGTTCTTACAATAATAAGCGGGAAAAAAATATTCTAAAAAGTTATATCCCTACGTAATATTTCTCTTACATAACTGTTTCTTTACTCGTCCACTGAGAGAATCATATAGCTTTAAAAAAGGAAAAAATTTGTTACTTACATATTTCTTCTTGGATTTAAGTAGAGTCTTGTTTAAATTGAATTAAATAGTGCAAAACGTTATTTTAATTTTAAGTAAGAGTTGACATTTACATGCAGATTTTAATCCACGAAAAAATTCATTTTGTAACAGCCGGAAAGGCATGCACCCTCGCAACGACTGTGCGGAACGCAGTGATGTCTACACCAGTGGGTTGAGTACTGGCAAAGCCGACGCAATGACGGAAATTTTGATAGATAAAGAGATAGATTTCGTGTTTGCTCTTAAGTACATTAGTATTATTAAAAATTTGCAGTTGTTTTGTGGATTATGGCCATACCGCACAACATGGTGGTCAATTTTATACAAAATAGTGAATTATACAATATTATCTATTGCACTGATAATCTTTGTAAGCTTATCATATATAAATTATTACTGAATTACTTACTGTCATACGATAATTCGGAATTTATTTAAACGTTATTCTCTATACGATAAAGTCTCTATTTTTAAATAGTAAAGTTATATAGTAAAACATGGTGGTCAATTTTCTATAAAATCGTGAATTATACAATATTATCTATTGCACTGATAACCGGCTGTAGTTAAACGGCTTCTTTTTAAATTATTAAACTCATCCAAATATTGATAAGTCGTTAAAAAATGTAGTGTTGACAAAAAATGACAATTGTAGTGTTATAAAAAAAGTTTGCATAATATATTTGTTTTTCAGAGTAATGGCTGTAGAGTATTGTGCAGAAACGGTTTGGATGCTATATGCGGTGAAAATATAGCAGCAGTATTGTTCATTTTTTTAGTACTGATGAAGTATAGATTTGTTTCATTTTCGGCACAAAATGTTATTATATTTCATATTATTTAGCAAATAGCGTTAGAACAAATTTGTTACTACTGTGTAGGGATTATATTATAGAGATAATTCTTTTTTTATTTTAGTTAAAAAAGATATACGAGCACATCGCCAGAAATTGGATATCGATCACAAATTCCTCCGAGTGTGAGCTTATGATAAAATATGCAGCATTGGGAAGAATGTACACTATCATCTACTTGGGTATACTTATTGTTTAATACCAGCAATGTAACTGGGAATTCTTTTCAGAATTTCAAAATGAACTTTATAATTCGATTGAATGTTATTTAAATTTTTTAAGTACAAAAAATACTCGCCCTTCAGAACAACTGCTCAGTGAGAGTGGGCAAATCTAATTGACTAGCACGCGCGATTATCCATATATAGTCCACGAGAGCTTGACTCCACGAATTCACCAAGCCCTCGTGGTCCTTCGGCGAAAAATATTTATTTTTTAATAAATAAAAAGTAGAACCTAAAATCGCAAAAATTCAGTCAACGCACAAATGCAATGTCTAAAGCACCATTCAGAATTAAAATATATGTTTAAATAGTCTGGTCCTCCTCACCCTATTTTCGTTGGTATCCCTGTCGACACCGCTGACACCACTACCCCCGTTACCTCCTTGAGTGCGACCACCACTCTTGCCTCGACTTGCACGTCGGTACATACGTGGATCGCATTGTTCTTTCGCGTGGATGGGATTTTACTCTCATTTTCTCTTACGGTTACCGTCACAACATTGAATCATAAATTTATCTTTACTTTCAGGTCCTACTCACTGAAACCAATTCGTTAAACTTAATTAGATATGGACCGTTTTTAGCAGCCGCTGTTTCACATATATTTTGTTTATCTTTTTTTGCTCAGAAAGTAATTGACTGCACCTCCAACTTGAGTACCCATGCGTAAATACTCTTTATATCTAAATTATTTCCATAAACATGTTGGTACAATTACTATCAGTGTTCTTTAGATACATGACTGCATGGTACAATATTCCACAAAAGTCAAAAGTTTTACTGAAATTAATGATGTTACGAAGTTTGAAGCCTTGCTTTCTCAGTGCGGGTGGATTTTACGTTATGAGTATATATAATTTTGGCATGGTAATCGTGTAACAAATTTTAGTAATATATACACACTTGCAATTTAAATTGTACTCAAAGAGAATTGTAATTTTAGATCATGAAAAGTGCAGTATCGTACACAACAGCACTGGTGTCACTCAAATAATATTCATCTTTAATGACTTAATTGTACAGCCATACTATTCTATTAGATAAACATAAATATTTCAGTCAAAAACAAAATATTTATAAAAACTTATTACCAGCTACTACCTACCCTTGTAGTCCAGAGAATTACAGCGAACTACTAAAAATAATTTAACCGCTTCATCATAGCAATATCTTAGAACTAATCACTCTGACAGTGACGTTTAGAATTTTTGTTTGCAAATAAAAAATAAAACTTGCTTTTTTAGAATTGATTTTTTTGGGATTGCACGCCTACAGTCTCCGTTTGAAGATTACGGAGATTTCCCGTTTTTTCGTTTATTTGTTGTACTTGCTTGTCTTTTACAAGTTTTTTTTCGTTTGATTTCCGACCGAGAAGACTTAAACTATCAAAAGATTAGAGCCTACTATGGAAGAAGAAATCAAGATGACTGCTAAAACACGATGCGAAGAGAGGGCGTGGACACAGGCTTCGATGAATCCATCGGTGGTGAGTTTCGCCCAACAGATTAGAAGGATAAACGCCAGCGTGTAGGATCGAGCAATTGGGCAGAAAAAATCTAAGACGATTTATTCAGAAAATATTATCAAAATTTCTATCTATATCTTATATTTTTCTCAATAAGTATTAATTTTATGAAAAAATGTTATAGTCGTACACAACAGTACTGACTTCGTTCAAATAAGATATTATTTTAATGATTTAATTTATTGATCGGTATATAAATACTATTCTACAAGATGCACACAAATATTTCAGATAAAAAAAAGGGAATAATTATAAAAAATTATCATCAGCTAGTACCTAGTGATTTGCTGCCCAGAGACTTCTTGCAAACTACTAATAAAATTATTCAAGCAGCTCCTCAATAGCAATTTCTTCAAAACAATCGCTCTGACATAAAAATAAAATAAAAAAAATTACTTCGATTAATTAAAAAAGTTGTGTAAATCATTTTCTTCAAATACGAGTCTACGTCTGTTCTCGCAGCTTTCCCGTGCGCTACTGGCTGCTAACGCGCATCGATATGCGTTCGCAAACATTTATTTATTTATGCTAATAATAGGGAAATGACAACTAACTTATTCGTTTAGTTACGCCGAAGCTAGTATTTTATTTATTCTAACAGCCGGAATGGCATGCACCCTCGCAACGCCCATGCGGAATGCAGTACCTGTCCACATCTACGTATGGAGTGTTGGCCAATCGAACAAAATGACGGAAATAGTGACAGATAAGGAGATTGACTCCGTAGTTCAGTCTCCATTATTTTAGTATAATTAAAAACATGCAGTTATTTTGTGGATTATGGCCATATCGCAGAACGTGGTGGTCAAGTTTCTATGAGATAGTAAATTATACGATATTGTCTGTTGCACTGATAACTGTTGTAAGCTTTTCTTATATAAATTATTACTAAATTAGTCATCGTTCCACCGAAAAGAAAACAGTAACTTCTACTTTTGACACAGTAGATTTAACTGTGAAAAATAAAGTTAATTTTACTTACTGAATTTACAGTAGAATCTGCTTTACAGAACTACCAAATCTACATTTCTGTAGAGTAAGAACTACTTTAGGATCGGTAAGTTAAATTTTGAGAAATGTGCATCATCTACTTTTCTGGAACGCTGATTCTATTTTCTTTTTGAAAATGATATTATATTTTTAAAAAAGGAGATTCTACTTTTTCGAAAAAGGAGATACTACTTTTTTAAAAAAGAAGAAAATATGTCGTAACACGAGATCTTTTTTTTTTTCAGATCAATGGGTGTAGAGTGTTGTGCAGAGACAGTGTAGATGCTGTGTGCGGTGAAAATATCGCAGGACTACTGTATTCATTATTAATATTACTGAAATACAGATACATTTCAATTTCAGCACCAAATGTTATTATATTTTATATTATTTAGAAAATAGCTTTGAGACAATTTCGTTATCAATGTGCAGGGATTACATTATAGAGACGATTCTTTTTCTTTTTTTAGTTAAAAAAGATATACGGACACATCGCCAAGAATTGGATATCGATCACAAATCCCTGTGAGCGTGAACGTATGATAAAATATGCAACATTGGGAAGAATGTACACGGTCATCTACTTGGGTATACTTATTGTTTAATGTTAGGACTTTAGCTGGGAATTAATTTGAGAATTTCAAAATGAACTTTATAATTAGACTGAATGTTACTTAAGTTTTTTTAAGTACAAAAAATACTCACCGTTCAGAACAACTGCCCAGTGAGAGTGGGCAAATCTAATTGACGCGTACGCGCGGTTTGCGACTCCTTATATAGTCCACGAGAGCTTGGTCCCACCGATTCATCAAGCGGTGGAAAAATGATAAGCCTCTATTTCTGCTAGGCACCACTGCCTTAGCATCGCTGAGAAAATGTTAATGGAGACAATTGCAATGATCGACGTACCCACTAGCTTACAAATAAAATTGTTTTTTAATAAATAGCGTTTTTTTAGAGTGCCATAATTTACGCTTTCGTTTCTACAAGCAACAAGTTACATAGTATGCGTAATTGATTTACATTTACTTGGTAATAATTAAAATTTCGCGTTTCCTACTTTAGAGAACAAAAAAATTTGTAACATTTGGCTGACGGTCCTTGCAAACTCAAATATTTATATTTTTAAGTAAAATTATAAAAATAAAAGTCTACCCTTGGTTAGACGTTGTATAAAAGGTTACCATGTTTTAATGATCAACGTGATACACACATAAAAATAACCTATATGATCATTCATTTTAGTTTACATGAGTTCTGTGGCAGTCGGCTTCATTCAGCTACCATTTGTACCAATTGCGCTTGATGTTATTTTTCCGTTAAACGAATCTCGACCTAAAATACTGGTTCTCAGAACGGAGTACATAATAGATCCATACGAGCATTACAACGAAGTGTACTTTTACTTTTTTATAGCAACAATAGTCACTATTTTTACTGCGATCGCAGTTGATACGACTTATTCCGTTATCGTTCACCAAATATTGGCTGTTACCTCCGTTATTCAGTAACGTATACTTTTAATATATTTGTGAATATTTGTACTTGAGTAACTTATCATTACGGAAGTTTCTTACTTGTATTAATTATCAAACTTCTCCAACAGTCAAACATACTGGCAAAAGTTAGGGATTTTCTCGTAAGAATTTCCGATACCCGCCGATCCTCTGTGGATTAAATTTTTTTCGGGATTGTTTGCGGGAATTGCAGCGCAACTTTTACAAGAAAATTCTCTACGCCTGCTTGTATAAATGAAAATCCTAAAATAATAAAAGTGTCAGTCTAAATTACCTTTGGAGAAATTATATGAAAATAATGTACAAAAAAGCGAAAAGTTTATAATTATTAAGTTTACTAATAAATTATACTGGTATTGCAGGAGTCGTTTGAACGCTGCGGCAACTTTGGACAATATAAAAAAGGGCCGGAGCTACAAATTTATTATTTCAGCAATTAAGTTGCATCAGGAATCAATAAGGTAGTGCATTAGTAATAGTTTGCAATTTTTTTATTTATACACTATTTTTCTGCTCGATGGTGCCGAAATGCAGTAACTTCGTTTTGCGCAGCACCCAGAAGGTGCCGCTTTTCGGCCGGAGGGGGAGGGCGGTCATGTACTTTTAATAATTGTACAATCAATAATTATTTATGTTTAATTCCTCAAACAATAAATCATAGAAATGCATTACTTCTTATTTTATTGAATGTATTTAAAATTGTGCACCAGATTTTTCTCTTGCACCGTAATGTACTATTACACATTAATTATAATCTTTGTTATCCAGACTTATAGACCTGCTTTCTCAAACGTTCTCCGGATGTTTTCTGTTCATTGTTCTGTCGACAGCAATGTTTATTAGTATAGGAATTATTGTATGTATAACAACATATTAAGTAAAATTACGATATTAATATGACACTGAATGTAGGACGATCACTCTCTCTCATTCTCGTTAACATGTCTCCTCTCCTTTCCTCTTACGGTTACCGCCACAACATAGAATCATAAATTTATCTTTACTTTCAGATCCTACTCAATGACAAAAATATGTTAAACTTAATTAGATATGTACCGTTTTTAGCTGCCGTTATTATACATATATTTTGTATATCTTTCTTTGCTCAAAAAATAATTGACTGCACCTCCAACGTGATTACCGAAGCGTAAATAATACCCTTGATATCTTAATCAACTTCATAAATATTTAAAAAAACTATGACTATTTTTTATAGGTACATGACTGAATGGTACAATATTCCAGAGAAATCAAAAGTTTTACTGAAATTAATGATGTTACGAAGTTTAAAGCCCTGCTTTCTCAGTGCGGGTGGTTTTTACGTTATGAGTATATATAATTTCGGCATGGTAATCATGTAACAAATCTTAATAATATGTACACACTTGCAATTTAAATTGTACTCAAAGAGAATTGTAATTTTAGATCATGAAAAGTGCAGTATCGTACACAACTGTACTGACTTCGTTCAAATAAGGTAGATCTTTAATGATTTAATTTTATTGATCAGTACATAAATACTATTTAACAATATATTGGAAAATTACTACTCAGCTGTTAAGAAATTAAAAAAAAAGCAAACGTAACTTTTAAAGTAATAATAAATATGAGCTGATAAAAATATAGTTTAAAAACTGATGTATTTTATATTTATTTTACATAACTATTACTTACTTATTTTCTTGAAAGAAAAATATGCAAGATTTAAAAGATTTTCTGGTTTTAAGTTTGAAGTAGGCTTAATAAATAAGAATCATAATTTACATACTGCACGGGAAGTGTAAGCAGACAAATAAACAACCTGATTCCCTCAGCAATGTCTGTTGTTGCTGCTTTCATGCGCGCTACTGCCTGCTGACGGATATTCACACGCGTGCGCGAAACATTTATTTATTTATGCTGATAATAGGGAAGTGACAAATGAGTTATTCGTTTAGTTACGCAGAAGTTAGTATTTTATTCATTGTGACTGCCCGAAAGGTAATGCACCTCCGCAATAGCTGTGTGCAATCCAGCGGATATCCATACTTGTACGAGTGCTGGCCAAGCAAACGTAATGTCTGAAATAGTGACCGATAAGGAGATTGACTCTGTGTTCAGTTTGCAGTATTTTAGTATTATTAAAAATTTGCAGTTGTTTTGTGAATTATGGCCATACCGCACAACATGGTGGTCAATTTTATACAAAATAGTGAATTATACAATATTTATTATTATAACGGTAACCCTTGTAAGTTTTTCTCATATAAATTATTACTGTTCTTCTTATAATAAATTTTTAACTTTACACCTTAATGAGTCTATTTCTAAAAATCTGTTCTCTCTAAATCTGAAGTAAATTTTAGTGCGTGGTTAAATGTTTTTGTCACAAATTTATCATTTGTCAATGATCTTTATGAGAACAAATTGTCTTTTCAGCCTAGCGGGGCGAAACCACAACCTTTTCTCCCGGCGCCCGATCAAAAAGGTTACGATTTTGGCCTCACTAGGCTGAAATAGTAGTTTTCGATACTAGTGCGTCAGGAGTGATTCCCGGACGAGTGGAAGGATATCGCCCGAGCGAAGCGAGGGTGATCATTCACACGAAGTTCGAAGCCTTGCTTTCTTAGTGCGGGTGGATTCTACGTTATGAATATTTATAATTTCGGCATGGTAATTATGTAACAAATTTTAATAATATCTACATTGTTCCATGACAAATTATACTTACAGAGTATCATAATTTTAGATCATGAAAAGTGCAATATCGTACGGAATGGTATTGGCTTCGTTCCAATAAGGTACAATATACATGCAAATAATTTTGTGCAGCGCGCCATAGTCAATCTCATCATGACAGCGGTATCCGGTCTAACGCAAGTAGGTTACGTATGTAATCTATGTAACATAGGTAGTTTACGTCGAGGTTATACCGGACACCGCCGCCATGATAAGAGTGGCTGTGGCGCGCTGCGCAAAGTTATTTTTCAAACTCATTCATATAATTTTACATATATTTCAGATAAAGAAAAAAGCACAAATATAAAAATTTAACATCATACAGTACCTAGTACCTTGAAAAATTTTGTGAACTGCAAATAAAATTATTTAAGGCGTTTCATCGTAGCAATTTCTTTCCACCAGTCACTCTGACAAAACTGATTGAATATTTGCGTGCAAATAAAAATTACTCTCAGTAAATTCCTTTTCGCTTCATAAAACAGGCTTTATTCATTGAAAAATATTTCGTATTTTAATGATTTATATTAAATACAAGTAAATGAATCAACCGTTCCTTTAGAAAGTGAAAAATCATCGTTTGGTATAGACTTTTGATTCGGTGCAATTTCAGCAGCTCAAAATATGTATATATCTAAATTGTATATATCCAAAATAAAAAAATTAAAGGCAGAGCAACGGCGTTCGATTGAACTGACCGAAGCGGGGAATCCCCCGCATCTGCGTTCCCAAAGAAGCTTGTGTTTTGGTGCCAAGGAATCGGCGCCTTATATATATACCTAATGGGTCTTTCCCAGCGGCGACCTCTTCGGTTGTTTACACTCGCTTATACCATGCACAGCACTTGCAAAAGTCGCAGACGAAGGAAGGAGTCGCACCAAGGCAGAGTGGGGATGGATGGCATAACACGCTTCTCCTCCTCACGTTCGCCAGTAGATCGGCTCTCGACTCAGCGAACGACGGATTATCATCAGCGCTCGCACTGCCTTTCCTGGTTGACTGGTGAGCATTAACTGCTTTTATATATACTGATTTTTATATATACTGTTTTTACGGATTTTTTACCGATTTTTTTACCGATTTTTTTACCGATTTCTTTACCGATTTTTTAGCCGTTTGTTTAGTGTCATTTTTTATGAATTTGTTCACCGAATCATTTTTATCGATATTCATTTCGATTTCTGTAGTGGTGATTGTTGTAGATTTACCCTATTTTTTACCTATTTTTACCGATTTTTACCGATTTGTTAGCCGTTTGTTTAGTGCACTTTGTTTCGGACGGCTTTTATCCTTCTCGCCTTTTTTTTTATTCACTTTGAGAGAACGAAGTATTAATAGGATAGAATTAAATTGTATAGCTGGATTTTGATTGCGACTCGCCTTATAAGAAAAATAGAAAAATTGATGTGCTCGTGAAGATAAAACCTCGCGGCAGTGTAATTGTGCAGTAAATCGATGTTTAATTTATTGCATGAGAAGAGAAAAAAAAATTTCTCGCTTGTATTTTGCTCGCAGAAAGATGCCTTTAGTCGAACACACCAGATTAATGCGAAGAAAAAAGTTATCGTTATTTTTCTTCATTTCGCAGATGAAATCGTACTCTTATTTGTAGTGGTTACAATATTTGTTTTCGTTTCACTATTTTTTTAACGTCTATGATAGGCGCGTGTACATGCCTGTGTATTCCGTATTACTATATAAATTGTGCCTTGAGAAAAAAATCTGTTGATTAAATTACGAAAAAACATGAGAAACGCTTATCACTTTTATGAACTACTTTATATATTAAAGAATCTAAGTGAAACAAAAAAAAAATCAATTTCTTAATAGAAATTTCAGCATAAATCGCGTTTATCGTGACAGTCGTGATTTTGTTGTCATACCTATTCAGTTACACTTTAATTTATTTCCAGATTTTTATCAAATCTAAATAATTTAATTTACGAAGGAAAAAATCCTTTGTATGGTGCATGGTTGGAAGATTTTAATGATACCGACATTTCGAAAAGTCATAGCGCGGAACACCATAAGTAACTACATTTACAGTTCATTCTTTTCATCTACAATTTTAAAAAAACCGTGACTCACTGATGAATCAGCCACTAATTTCAGTTTTACATCGAAGCAATTGCTCGGACGAACATCGTTTTTAACAAGCGAAATAAAAATTTCTCATTCTTATTTTTCCACTTGCGTTTACCCTTTTTTTTTTAACTCACGCCTACCTTTTTTCGAATAAAATTTATCCACACGCACAACTCGAAATTTTGAAAATAAGATTCAATTGCCGTCATAAAAAATTTCATGTTTTTTTTTTTTAATTCTCTTCTCCAGCATGGAATCGAAAAAATGCACACATACCTTTCTCCGAATAAAATCTACATCCACACATGTGTACACACCGACACTTTAAAACATAAATTCAATTGTCGACGTAAAAATATCAACAAACTGTAAAAAAAAATCGTAAAAACAATTTCATGTTTTTTTTTTTAATTTTCTTCTAAAGCGTAAAATTGCAAAAAAACCGATAGTAATATTTAAGGATAATAAAGTATTGTTTAATTATAGAGTAAGTTCGAGTTGTTTGTCTTTTTCCCGATATCTCGTCATTCAGCGTCTGGGACCGATCGCAACCGGTTTTTTCTCGCAGGGGGAAGGCTTCGCCGCTCATCCGATCGATCGCCCCTAATAGACGTCTGCTATCAGCATCGCTTACGCAATGCAATATCTAGGCGAAAGTGCGCCGCGCGACTTTCCGACTGTTTTTAATTAGAGCAGAACTCGTACGCGCGTGGCATTGAAAAGACACGATAAACGATTAGCATATATAGGTCACAATTGTTCTTCGAGCATCTACGGAATGATCGATTATGATCAAAATAGTACCCCCCGCGGGAATTGATCTGAACACCCGCGTAAAAATAATTAAGACTAAAACAAGATGATAAAAAGATTCATCTCTGTTATGTCCGAATTTCAGATTTCTTAAGATTTCAAAAGATTCTCTATTGAGAATCTTTTCTCTCTATTGAGTGACTTGTTTATTGAAAAGATTCTCAATAGAGATTCTCAATAGAGAATCTTTTCAATAAACAAGTTAATAAACAATCACCTAAAACTCAATTTAAGATCTTCTCGAGATCGTTATTTTAATTTTAAATATAAGACCTTATTAAGATAAAAACGATCTTTATAAGATCTTATGTATATAAAATTGAAAAAATTGCATATATTAAACTAATATTAATGTTGTATTAAAAGAACGATCTCGACAAGATCTTACATTAATATTTAGATATTTATTAAAAAACAATGTTCTTGAATCCTAAAAAATCATTAAATTCGGACATAATAGAGATGAATATCTTTTGATCGTCTTATTTTAGTCTGAATTATTTTTACGCGGGGTATCAGTAAAATTAACATTTCTAGCAGATCTTACTCTACAGTAAAAGTAGATTTGGCAATTCTGTAAAGCAAATTCGACTGAAAATTCGGAAACTTAAATTAATCTGCTAGAAATATTAATTTTACTGCTTTTTATTTATTTTTTTTTTTTGTGCAAGACATTTTCTCCGTAAACTCACTTAATGGATTCACATCATTTCGTCACAGTTTATCGTCAGTTGAAATTTACACTCGATCGATCGTTAAAGCCGCTCGGCAGTGACCGTCGGAAGGCGCGCGCCTCTCGACGACCTTGTCGATGCCGGTTCGGCAAGTGTGAAATTTCGATTCTTGTGATTCTCATCGAGTTTCGAGCAAACCTTTGGTTTCTTTTTCTTTTTTTTAATTGAAGGACGAATTAAATACACACACTGGCGGTACGTAGATTTTTCAATCTGATTTTTCCGTAAGTAATTTTAATTACCGATCAGATGAGGAATGACAAATAGTAAGCTTAGACTCTCATGGCGGGGTGACTGGTCTCTTTTTTTTAATTCAACTACATAGACCGATTGAACAGGTGCTTGTTAAATTTTCTTGCGATGGATGATTGGCATTCGCTGCTCTTTGTTTTAGTCGGACGCGAATTATTTCGCAGTGACACAGACTTTTATCGACACGTGGAGTGTTCTACTTAAATTTTTTATCTCTATCTATTCTAATGAATTACAAATTAAAAGTGTTTTTTGAAATTGCATCCTGAGCGACAAGAAATCGAATAAAAAAGTTAAGTCTCAAATATTTTAAAACCTGGATTAAGTAAAGAGATTTTCCTACACTTTTTTATCTGCCTAAAAATTGTTTGTATAAACTCTGGAATTTACTCGTGATAAAGTTTGACTAAAGTTTGCTCTATCAAATCACTTTTAGAAATTATAAATTGATTAACTTTTTGTGTACATTTTATAAAGATAAAAACAAGCTCACGCCAGTTTCTCTTCGGATCTATGTTTAGATAAAGCCTCGCAAAATTATTATTTATCTCGTTAAAATTTTGTTATAATACAATTTGATAAAAATAAAAAAATATTTAAAATTATTTATTTTCTAACGATAACAACTTTCAGCAATTTTAATTCGGTTTATTATTCTTCTTTGTCAAAAAAGTAGAATCTCCTTTTTTAAAATAAAGTAGAAACTGCTTTTCTTCTTAACTTTTCCAACCATAAACCATATCTTACTTGCAGAAAAGTAGATTTGACAGTTCTGCAAAGCAGATTCCATGGAAAATGCTGAAAGTTAAATTGACTTCCAATTTCACAGTTAAATCTGCTGTGTAAAAAGTATATAGAAGTAATTTTTTTTTTTATTGATGCAGATACTTTTTACGCGTTACTGGCCAAAAACAAATTGAACTTGAATTGCGAGTCGAGGAAAATACGCAGCTGATGAATTTTTCAAATCGGTTACGGGGAATTCCCAAAGTGAGCAACTGCCTCTGATGAAACCAGATTCTACGTTCTTTCCGAGGTTTAATGATTTTTCATTAAGAGGCTTACATCGTGACGTCATCGCATGCGCTTGAGATTTCGAAATACATCGAACTACATATGCACCGAAAAAAAAAATTCGAGATAGGCTCATTACGCACACTTTCGAAAATCAGAGTGTCCCGATTTAAATAAATTTTGCTCTCAAAAAATGTTTATGTCGGTCCGTTTATTAAATATAAACGAATGTGTCTTATTGTTAAAAGAAAAACTAATGATAAGAACGCACTATTGTACTTCTTCGCATTCTCTCTAAATTAAAAAATGTGAAATTCACTGAATAAATGTAAAAATGTGAATAGTGACATGTTTTATGTGAAAAATCGTTCACAAATTTAGCATGCCAATGACTTTTCACTTATTAAATGTTACTAATCACATTTTCACAGTGAATGTCACATTTTCGGATTTACACGGTTCGCTTTCTATTTTTCGTTGGTTTACAAATTTGTGAAGTGCTACTCCATTTTTGTTTTATCGTTCATATATATTTTTTGTTTTGTAAAAAGGAGCTTTTAAACAATAAAATAAGTAAATTATTATACTAACAATAAAGTATAATTGTTATTAACAATAAATAAATAAATAAAGAATCGGTGGCCTTTTCGTCGTTGTACAGATGGTAACATCAACAAAAACATTTTAAAATCACTGGGAATTTTAGAGTGGCTCGTGCAGGAAAACGCTAAGGTCGAAGTCTTATTGTTCCTCGCTCAAATAAACGTAAATAAGCAGCGTCGATTATAATCGTTAAATTATTAAGTCTCAGGCTGCGTAACAAAATCATAAATTGTAATTCAATCTTGAGCCTTCCTGCTTGATTTTAAAGTTACTCGTAGAATAAAAATGATTAAATAAAGTATCCCACAAAAATTTGATAAGTAAGTTTTTCTTTATTAACAAACTTACGATTACATAAAAGTCCACGTAGATGTTCTCTGCTTGATATCAAAGTTACTTGTAGAAGAAAAAACAAAAAAATAAATAGTCCCACTAAAATTTTGATAAATTTTTCTATATTTTATGAATATATGTATATGAAAATCATGCGCTCGTGTTATATCATTATTTTTCTGCTTAACTTTCAAGTAACTTACATGATAATAGTACATTACGCAATTACGAGTGCGCAAAATAAGTGATTATCGTACGAGTCGGATTTGACACTTTACTGGTAATGGTTACTATTTTCTGATGATAGTTACTATTTGTTTGGTAACAATTACAACATTTACCAATTTTTTCTCAGTGAACAAATAACTAATTGTTGGATGAAAATTGGACGAGGTCGTAGATTCATTTTAATTAAAATTTGTAGAGCTTCGTTTTATTATTGTTTGTGACCTCAAAACTCGTTTTGCAACGTTATAATTTCTAGTAAATTTATAATGAAAAATTACATCTATCAAGGAAAAACAAAGACAAAATTATCGATTGAAGAAATGCATAGGGGTCCTGATAGCATTTTTTTTTATCAATGTGAGGTACAATTTATCCGTAGTTCTTGACTTATTTACATTGAAATAAAGTAATTCGAAAGAAATATATACACAAAATTAATATAGTTTACGTAAATACATGGGCCGACTATTTTCCTTATTGTTCGCAATCCAGCGACAATTTCTCAAATAACGTAATTCCCGATGGTGGTAAATTATTTTTAACACCCGCTGAATCACGAATAATAAGAAGGGCTGAATTATATACAACGGTAACAATAATTATTTTTATTTTTTTCAGAATTGGAAATAAAAAGCCACCATGAAGGTGTTCGGCGTTGTATCGACGCTATTATTAGTAGGTTCCTGCTATGCGCTTCCGCAGACAGGTGAGAAATATGTTTTAAATTATTTTAATCGTTAAATTTTTAAATTACTAAAAGCAGAGGAGGTCCGGAAGTCAATTAAAAATTCAAATTTCGCGCCAATAATATAACAAACGAAGAAATAATTATGAATTAATTTGCTTATAACAAAGAGTATTAATAAAATATGGAAAAATCCAAAAGATACTTGTCCTCCGTTAGGTAACGATTTATCATTGTATAAAGTTCCAAGTACGTATAAAAACACTCTAATGAGAAAAGCTTGAATAATATCATGTTTTTTACGTTATTCAAGCTTTTCTCATTAAAGTGTTGTTATACGAAGTTGGAATTTTATCATAAATCGTTAACTAATGGAAGGCAAGAATCTCTTGATTCTTCGATATTTCGTTAATACTCTTTGTTATAAGCAAATTAATGGTTTTTTTTCGTCTCCTAAATTATGGCGCGAAATTTGAATCTTTAATTGGCTTTTAGGTTTAATTTTTTTCGTTTATTTAAATAAGGAAGCAACACAATTTATTGTCTAATTTGTAAACAGCATTTACTTTAAAAAATAGGCTTAAAAATACAACGATTATTAACGCATACTTATAATTAAGTCTGTAAAAACAAGTTATTAATAAAGTCTTTACAAAAATAACACTTCATCATCATCGTAATTTATAACGCGCAATTCATATTGCGTAATACTGTTTACTTAAAAGAAAATCCAGAAATGAATAAATAAATTGATAAATAAATGAGTAAATTATAATAGCCCGCGTAAAAAAAATTAAGTTAGGATGAAGTTTACCCAAAGTTCATGTTTGGCGGTCGTTAATATGATGAGCAATGAAACTTTACCAAACTTGCATCTTATATTTTATAGAAGTTTGTAGATAAAAAACTACCGCTGAAGTTAGTGAAAATAATTCTTTACATTTAATTTTTTTTAACATTTGTAATGTGAACGTCTTTCAAAATTTAAAAAAAAAACTTCACCTAAAGTTTGTATATTAAAGTATTGCAAAATTATTTATTATCATCTCGTAAAGCTCTCGTAAAGATAATGATAAATAATTTTGCAATACTTTAATATACAAACTTTAGGCGAAGTTTTTCTTTCTAAATTTTGAAAGACGTTCACATGACAAATGTTAAAAAAAATAAATGTAAAAAATTATTTTCGTTTATTATCCGTTATATATCACGCACCTATAAACTTCTATGTGTAAAATATAAGATGCAAGTTTGGTAAAGTCTCATATCAACGACCACCAAAGCATTAAGCCAAGCCTGAGCTTTTTGGGTAAACTTTACCGTAACTAAAATTTTTTTACGCGGAAGATAAATAAATAAGTAAATAAACGAATAAATAATCGACGGATGTCGCAAATAAAGGCAGCCTGAGCGAGCTGATCGACGGAATCACAGCCAAAGACGAGCAGCAGAAGCAAAAGCAAGTGCCCACGTCGACGACCCTCGACGATTTGATCGGCTCCGTGTTCTCCACACCACCCAGCCAGGGCATCGAAGTAATTCCCGGTGTCAGCAAAGGCGGCGACAATTGCGAGTGCGTGCCCTACTACCAATGCCAGAATGGAAGCATCCTGGACAATGGCGTCGGCCTCATTGACATCAGGTGCGACACGACGATTAAAAACAAATTTATTAATTTATAACAATAAAAAATTAAAAATGCATAATTCTATGCGTGGTATCGCGTAGTCTACTCAGTGCGCAAAGCAAAGTGCTTTACGCACCGTGCGCAAAAGTACTACTTTACGCACTGAATGTTAAAAAATATTGTTCGACACTAGTGTCAGAAGTGATTTCTGGACTCGTGTGAATGATCACATGATATCCTCCCACTCGTGTGAGAATCACTCCTGACGCACTAGTATTAAAAACTACTATTAATTGCTGCCTTTTTTGTCGCGCCGCTTTTTATGCGCTCTTGGATATTTTCTTTTTTATTTTGTGTAAAATTCGCTCTCACCGTTTTATTTCGTAATGTTCAGATTGATCTGTTTGCTGAAAGAAATTTCTATGGCTTTTTTTTTTAAACGGTGTATAATTGGTTGAGAGTTAATTAAAAATTCAAATTTCGCGCCACAATGTATAGTAGACGGCAAAACAATTAATTTGCTTATAAGAAAGAAGTCACGATTTATCATTTTATATAGTTCCAAGTTCACATGACGGAGATTAGAACATGTCATATTATCATATTATCAATTATAAAAAAATCATATTATTCAAGCTTTTCTCATCAAGGTTTTGTTATATGAACTTGGAACTTTATAAAATGATAGATCCTTACCTAACGGAAGGCAAGCATCTTTTGGATTTTTCGTGTATTATATTGCGGCGCGAAATTTGAATCTCTAATTGACCCCCTTACCGATTCATTTTATTTTTCTTTGAAATATTACAATCTCAGACGATTTTGAGTCATAGTCACGAGGAAAACACTTGATAATTGCTTTTAGTGGCAAATAATTGATAATAAGCGCTAAAAACCCGAGAGAACACACAGCTGACTATTTAACGAAGGCTCATCACGTTCACACGGCGAAGCGAATTTATTTTAGCCTTGTGAAAGTTAACTTCATGCGCATACTCATTTTACTGACGCAGGCGAACTTTAGAAAAAGAATCTTTTTTCGAAATTTTTCAGCTCACTATGCAATCCATTATTGTACCTATATTATATCTATAGTATAAGATTTTATCGTTTTATACAATTTTACAAAATTATTTTAATATTGATTTGACTAAATAGTTTAGCTAGCGTCAACGTAAAAAGATTAAAAAAAAAAAAGTAAAACGCATAAAATAGTGCATACACTTTTTTTAGATTAATTAGCACTCAAACATGAAACATAGTGTCTAGAGTCAAGTTGCACTCTTAAAAAAGAAAAAAAGGAGATTCTCCTAAAGGCTTATAGGAAATTCTCCTTTTTCATAAATTAAGAGTTTCTCATTGAAAAAAAAGAATAAGGAATTAAGAATAAAATAATAATTATAACGAATAAGAAAATTCTCCTTTTTCATAAATTAAGAGTTTCTCTTTGAAAAAAAAAAGAATAAGGAATTAAGAATAAAATAATAATTATAACGAATAAGGAAATTCTCCTTTAGAAAATTTTTGTTTAAGAGATTCTCCTTTTTTTTCAAGAAGAAATTCCTAATTTATGAAAAAGGAGAATTTCCTATAAGTTTTCAGTTTTTAAGGAGACTTTCCTTTTTCTCAGTGCAAGTGACTAGTTCCTGAAAATCCGGTCGTAACCGTTTAAAATCGCGGAAAAAAAATGTCCAACTCAATATTAACTGAACGGCCGTTGTGACAGGTTGCAGGGACCTTGCGACAACTACCTGGACGTGTGCTGCAGCCAGCCGAACATTACGCCGCCGCAGACGCCCAAGCCTACGGTGCGCTCGGGCTGCGGGCAGCGCAACGCCGAGGGAGTGGGCTTCCGCATCACCGGCGCCAAGGACAACGAAGCGCAGTTCGGCGAGTTCCCCTGGATGGTGGCCATCCTCAAGGAGGAGGCCGTCGGTGGTAAAGCCGAGAAACTCAACGTTTACCAGTGCGGAGGTGCCCTCATCAACCCGAGGGCCGTGCTCACTGCTGCTCACTGTGTCAAAGAGTAAATGTCCATTAAACATTTTTTTTATACATTGTTAAGTGATTTTTTTATGTTTTTCAATGCAAAATTAATTTAATGGTACGAGAAGAGACGCATTTCAGTTTTGAGGGGGTCTGAAAGTCAATTATAGATTCAAATTTCGCGCCATAACTTAGCAGACGAAAACACCATTAATTTGCTTATAACAAAGGGTATTAATAAAATCTGGAAAAACTGAGAGTCCTCCGTTGGATAGCGATTTATGATATTAGAAATTTCCAAGTTACTGTGACAACACTACGATGAGAAAAGTTTGATTAATATAAAAAAAATCATATTATTCAAGCTTTTCTCGACGAGATTTTATTTTACGAACTTGGAATTTTATAAAATGATAAATCGTTAGCTAACGGAGGGCAAGTATTTCTTAGTTTGTCGATCATTCATTAGTACTTTTTTTTATAAGCAAATTAATTATTTTTTCGTTTACTATATTGTGGCGCGAAATTTGAATTTTTTATTGAGTTTTGGGATCCCCTTAATAATACGAGAAAAAACGTAAATAATTTTTAACGATTGTAGTATCGTTTGAGTAGTCTTTACTAGCTTGTTGAAAAAAATACACGAACTATATAAATATGAATAAGTGATAATCACTTCGATCGTAGGAAATGAAAAAATGTCCACATATCGAATAAATGAAAGGCTTTTTACTTCAAATAAGTGTATATTCATTTATTCGACGTGAGTGTAACTTATACATATGTATAGAGGCTAATAGATCATTTGATAAATCATTGATAAATCATTTGATAAATCATTGATAATTCATTTGATAAATCATTGATAAATCATTGATAAATCATTTAATAAATCAGGATAATGTATAATGAATTAGTTGATAAATCAAGTAAAAAGAATAGATAGCCAGATGATTTATTAAATATCAATTGATTTACTAGCAGATTAATTAAATATTAGCTGATTTATAAGATAATTTTATTAAATGTCAGTTGATTTATCAGAGAATAGACAGAGTTGCGATTCATTATTTAATCATTCAATTAACTAAACCCCATAATTCATAATTGAATGGTTTAATTTTGAATTACTATAATTAACATTTTTCACAACCATGGTTCTACGATATTCATGAAAAAAATAAAAAAAAAATCTTTTAAACAGCAAGCACCCCTCGATGCTGAAGGTACGCGTCGGTGAATGGGATACCCAGACCAAGAATGAAATCTTCCCCCACCAGGATCGTCAGGTTAGCGATTTGGTCGTACACGAGCATTACCATGCCGGTGCCCTGTACAACGACTTCGCTCTCCTCCTCCTCCAAGAATCCGTCACGATCGCCGACAACGTAGACGTCGTCTGCCTGCCCGAATACAACGAACAGTTCGACTTTTCCCGCTGCTTCGCAAGTGGATGGGGCAAGGACATCTTCGGTTCGTACTTTTTTTATTTTCAACAATTCCATGTGCTTTAACTGTACACTGATAAAAAAATTAGTAATTTAAAGAGTAAAATAACAAAAATTTAACTGAAGTTTGTTAAATTTTAAAATATTTGGAATTACAGGTAAGGAAGGTCATTACCAGATAATCCTGAAACGCGTAGAGTTGCCAGTGGTGCCCCACGAAACGTGCCAAAACTCACTGAGGACCACCAGGTTGGGCAAATTCTTCAAGCTGGACCCAAGCTTCATCTGCGCTGGTGGCGAACCCGGCAAAGACACCTGCAAGGTAATATCCCAGTTTTGCATTAGGAGTACTTTTTTCTTATTCCTTTCCCTTCCTTATGAGAATAAAGTTCTATAAAAACTATTTATTAAACAAGTAAGTAAATATTGTTTAAAAACTTCAGTATAATTTTACTTATACATATACTGCACGAATAAATTTCAAATGACTACGTTTACTTAAAATTTCCAGCATAATTTTATTTATACTATTTCAGTATAATTTTACTTATACTGCACGAGTAAATTTCAAATCACTATCGTTATTTAAATTTCCCAGCATAATTTATTTATACTATTTCAGTATAATTTTACTTATACTGCACGAGTAAACTTTCAAATCACTATCGTTTCTAAATTTTCCAGCAAAATTTATTTATACTATTTCAGTAAATTTTACTAATCACTTTTCTCCGAGTGGTTAATTAATTTTTGTTAGAACTGAGTCCTACCAAATGCCCAGCCTTTTCGATACAAAATATTTATCCATGGCTGAGATTTGCCGTTTACTAATACGATGATTTAATCGCAGGGCGACGGTGGCAGCCCACTGGTTTGTCCGATCAGAGCAACCCATCGAGGTTCGCCCAGGCTGGTATCGTAGCCTGGGGCATTGGCTGCGGTGAGCAGCAAGTTCCCGGAGTCTACGCCAACGTCGCCTCCGCGAGATACTGGATCGACCAGAAGATGAACAGCTGGAACCTGGACACCAGCTCGTACCAGTACAAACCATAACAACACTGTGATCTCTAAATACGAATAAATGAAATTATATGTGTGAAATTATACGTGAAATAAGTGAATATACACACTACAAGCCTGGTTATGAATACCATGTGGATAGACGTGGATTAATTCGCATGGATTACACATGAATCAACATAAACTTCAGAAGAATCCACGTGAATCTAGATAGACTACACATGAATCCACATTGAGTCCACGCGGATACACATGGATTCATTTGCAATCCATGTGAAATCAGTGTGCATACGCTTTAAAGTCCCAGTTTTAAATACTACATGGATAAACGTGGATTTTTTAGTGTTCCACATGAAATTCACAGAGATCCATATAGGTTACACATTAATCCACAAGGATTACACAAGAATCAACATTGATTTCACGTGGATAGACAAGAAATTACGTGAATTCCACAAGGATCAAACATGGATCCACATGAATTATACATGTATCCACATGGATTGCACATAGATCCACATGAATTACTCATGGATTACATGGATTACATGAATGACACATGAACTACATATGAATTACACATGGATTACATAGATTACACATAGATCCATATGGATTACACATGAATTATACATGAATTACACATGAATTACACCTGAATTACACATGGATTGCACATGAATTACACATGGATGCGTATAGACCTTTTCTACTGGGGTATGATAAGTCGTTCTCATATCGAATAAGTGGACGACTTACCACGTAGAATTAGAGTATATTCACTTATTCAATGTGAATTTCACTTATGAATTTTTTAAAAGTGGGTACGCTACTAAGGAAACTCTTATTATCATCTCCTGCGCCTACTGGCGATCTATTGAAAGCTAAAGATGGATAGTAGTACACTTATCGTATAATATAAAAAAAAAAAAAACAACTGTTACTTTTTTTTTACTTGTGATTGTAAATGTTGTAAACGTTTTTTTTTTATTCATTGACATAATACTCCGACTGTACGATACTCGCCTCTTTTTACTTTTCTGCAAAGCAGATTGATAATTGCGCTGTTTGTATGGGGAAACAATGATTGGAGTTATAAAGCGGACTTATTAATCGAATTTTGTTAAACGTGCATGGAATTTCGTTTTGTGCAATAAAATTCTCATGAAATGAATCTTCCTTTTGTTTCATTGTAGTTGTGTATATAGTATATTACTGTATGTACTTACCGCAGCAGTATGTAATAGTATCTGTACTCGAACAATTATCCTTGTTATTTTAATGAAATTTGAAAATTATTTTTGTCAGTAATTGAAACTGAAGGTAAAAAAAAAATTATTTGATGCAAAATAAAAAATTCTTTTTTTAAATTAAATTTACTTTCATATTTTTCGCGTATACTTTTTATCTACAAGTGTCATATTAGGCGACTCCCATGATGTAAAATAAATCAACGTATTAAAGCTGAGCGCACGCACCTACTCAGAATGTAGACTCAGCAGACTTTAATCGATGTGGAAACGCTATACTCAACTGTGACAAAATAGTAGTAATACATTTTAAAGACAGTATAGTTGATTCGCAGCAGAAAATCTTTAAAATATTAAATAATTAGTAAATTTTTAAGGCAATTGTATTCGTTTTAAACTATAGTTATGAAAATAATTGCAATTGCAAAATTTTTATAGTATAAATATTAAAACAAATCACTTTTTGTTAGGTTTTTATAATGTTAATAAGTTCAATAATTTAAACAATTGAGCGAGTTACATTTTTTTTCAACAATTCAATACATAATTTATTTCTGAAAATAACGTCAGAACCATTTGAGAAAAAAAAAGAATTCGATCTTGAACAAAACTTTAGTACTTACAAAGATAAACATTATACTAAATTGAATACATATTCTTTAAATGTATTTTTAAGTACACAATTTATTTACGAAAATAGATATTTACGAAATTACGAAAATACAATTATTTGAGGAAAAAAAAGAGTTCGATTTTGAACAAAACTTAATTTACTACTTATAAATGAAAAAAACGACATTCGATTGCCTAAAATAAAAAAAATAAAACAATTTTAACGTACTATTAAAAATGTTCTATCTAAAATATCCCCTGCAAATTGTTCTTAAATACAGTTAATATATTTTTTGCAAATCAGTATACGTAAGTTAAACAACTAACTTTATTTTACCCGCGAATCCTACCGTCAAATACTTTATTCACCAACTCAGGATGTCTACACAACAACAACAACATCCTCGAAAATAAACAATCAAAAAAAAAAATAACAAAGAGAAGAAAAGAAAATGCGCGCGCGGTAAGTCCACCCTCGCAAAAAAAATTCTGCCTTTTGTTTCATTGTAGTTGTGCATATAGTATATTACTCTATGAACTTACCGCAGCAGTATGTAATAGCATCCGTACTCGAACAATTATTTTCGTCAATAATTGAAACTGAAGGTAAAAAAAAAAATTATTTGGATGCAAAATAAAAAATTTTAAGTCCACCCTCCCAAAAAAAAATTCGAAATCAGTGCTTTTCCCGCCGCTCGGCGCGGTCAAGTTGGCAGTGCTGCGCGCGGCCAGCCGCCGGCAGGGGCGCCGCGCCGTTCGCCCGCCGCAGTCCCTCTCCTCAGACGAGCCGCGCTTACCGCCCAATATACGAATCTCCGATCGGCCGCGCGCCCCGTCGAATTTCCATCCGCGCCCGCGAAGAAGAAAAAGCCAACCCGACCAGCGACCACCTCGACAGCCTCCGGCGCCCGACGAATCGCCTCCCGGTGCTCAGACGGCGACTCGAGAAAGCAGAGGGAAAAGAGGACATGGACGGCGAGTAAGGACGTCTCCGCGCCTCTTTGTCTCCGCCGCGCGAATTTCTCCTCGCTAATCGCGATAGGCGGACTCGTGGGCCGAGGCGCGCCGCCGAGTGATGCTGCGCCGCTGAACAAAGGGCCCGACGTCAAAATGTCGCAGAGCCCGCGAAAGGCGGACGCGCAGAAGCGCAGGAACAGCGGCGTCGGCGACACCTCCACGTCCAGCTTGTCGCCGCACTGGCCCAAACGCAGGAGGTGAGACCGAACCGCGTGTCTTTGTTTTTTTTTTCTTCTCGTTCCTTTTATCTCGCGCTCCGCGGTGTTCTCGACTTTTCACTGTGCGCTATCTTTCTTCTGTTTTTTTTGGGTGGGAGGGGGATGTCGATAGGTAGAGTGTATAAATGAAATTTTATTTGAATTTTTTTTTTATTGCGAGGAAAGTTTTTATTCTGTGCAGCTACGTAGAAGGGACGCGACGCGTTTGAAGTGTAATTCGATGCCTCGCGGTTCGGGAGTACACGGAAATGTTATCTAATATTTTAAGCCGCGGCAATTGCACTTGTACCGCTCGGAAAACGGCCGAGCATCGCGATCGTTTTTATAAGCGGAAGGGCCGCTTTAAATCGTGCATCTTCGTAAATTCATTTGAGCGTGCACTCGATAGTGTAAGTGTTTACACTCGATATTGGTGAGGTGCGTGGACAGTTATTTCTGAAGTAATTCTCGGTACTAAAAGGCTGCATGGAACGTTTTGTGACCTTTCGTTTGTTTACGTGGGTTTTCTGACCTTCCTGTTTGAAATAAACGCTTTGCTTTCATTTTGCAGTTTATTTTTTGACTGAAAAAAGAGCTCCTATGTTTGTTCGCTTAATGTGCAATGTTTTTTAACGATGAGTTTATTGGTTTGTGCCTGCTCGCTTATTTAGGCTCCTTTGGTGTACCATGATTCTATTATTTTAATGATGAGTTTATCGTTTTGTACCTGATAGCATGTTTAGGTTTATTTAATGTAGGATGATAGTTTATTAGTTTATTTTTGTAAAGGGTTGAAAAATGTCTGGTTTTGCTAGTGAATAATTCATTGTATATACACCTATAAAATGTCGATAGCTTAAATTTTTTTTGTTTTTTAGGACTAAACTTTCGTTAAATCGAGAAAAGGTTGAAAATTTGAATTTATCATGTAGGAACGTTAGCTCGACTCAAGAGGATGAAGATAGACAAAGCTGTGTGACGTCAAAAAATTACAGTGCTTTGATGTCTGACAAAATAAAATCAGTCAAGAATTATAAGTTATTAGCTTCAAAATTTCAAATAACAAAGAGAATAGCTAAAGAGTATTATGATATTCTCTTAAATCAACCCCATATCCCATTGGGAAGAGTTGTAAAAGTTAAGAAGGAAGAAAATCCTATTCCTTTTGATGAAGATTTAAGAAAGTCCCCCATCTTGGGATCTAGAAGAAGATCAAAGAAAATTAGAATTAAAAAGGAAAATATAACACCAACTAAAAAAGAATATGTTGCCAGCAAAAAAGTTAATACTAGTAAAGAAAATCATAAAGTTGAAGAATATTTTAAATGCTTACAAACAGTTAAAATCAAAGAAGAAATTTTATCCAATAGTGATAATGATAATCAAGATCCTGATAGTAGTTCAGAATTTAAAATATCTCGGAAGAAAACAAAAACATCTAACAATATTAACAGTAATGATAATTCTAAAAATAATGCAATTATAGTAACAAATCCATTTTCAAAAAATAAAAAGAAGAACTCTGCAGAGAATGCAATAGAAATAATTACAAATAAAAGATGTAATAGTGCAGTTAGAGAGAAAAAAAAGAAGGCAATAAAGCTTCTTAAAAAAACATCGCTAAAAAAACAATCAGACAACAATGTGGATGCTAATTTATTTTCACTATTTTGTCCCCAAAACACTAAAAAGATAAAAGAATCACAAAATACAATAGTCAAGTTGGAAGAAAATGCAGAAACAGTTAATAGTTTGTCAGTAAATTGTCAATCATTATATGAGTTGGGGAATATTAATGTACAAAGATCAACTACTACTTTAGCTAATAATCGTGAAGAAGTTCCTGTCTCATTTGGAGCTAGAGCTGATCTAAATGAATCAAATGATAATTCAAACTTACATCATCCAATGTTATTTGGAGAAAATAATGTTCAATCACATAAAGGTAAATGTTGATAATTTTATTTCATTCTCTTTCGTAAATTTATATTTTTTTAAATTTATAAGATAAATTTTTATTTTTTAGAAAATGAAAATGCATTAAATAACAGTCTTCTAACTAGTGATACAGATGGTGAATTGCATAATTTAGATAGTAGTTTTGTATCTTTAAACTTTAGTCAATCACCAATAAAATTGGATAAAAGTTCTCCAAGTTCAAGGAGTCCAATACGATGTTCCACTCCTGAAAATAATGATATTATCAAATCTAAAGTTAAGCCAAAGATTATAAGTGATAAAATAATAGGCAAATTTCCAGAGAAATCTGTTTTAAATATTGGCCACAGAATGTTGTTCCTCAAACCTAGATCAAATTCACCTATTACCTTTAACACACATAGTACATCAACAAAATTAAGGTATGAATAATCTTTTTTTTTTTATTTTTTAAATCCTAAATATAATTTATTTTATAATGTCTCAAATATCTGTTTCCCATAGTAGCTCTATCCCAAAGATGGATAATTTGGTAGTTTCACCTGAGAATACCAATAGGGAGATGAACAAAACGCATTGCTCGATTACTGCAAAACCATCAGCGCAGGAGGTCTGGACGATAGAATCAGTGCCAGAAGCAAAATTGAATTCTGGTGAAACTGAATTACAGAAAGGTGATGAGCAGCAAAAGAAGAGGACTTTATCAGAAGATTCAGTTGAAGAAAATTTTTACAGTCTTTGTCAATGAAATCGCTCAACTCTCAAGTATCGAAAATATTACGATTTACAAGGGTGAACAAAGAGAAGATAATTGTACAAAAAATAGAACCTCTTTATCTTCGGATGGGCACCATTTACAAAGTATGATCACAATCAAAAAGCTTTTTAAATTAACCAAAAATACAAGCTGGTTAATTTAAAACGCAATGGATAAACAAAATTAAAAACTATTAACTAACAAAACTATAATTTGTAAATAATTAATACCATATAAACAATATGTAACTGGTAACTTATTAAAATGGTATTAGTAACTGATATGATAGAGAGCAATATAAAATTCTAAGTTACTAATATCTTATAAATATAATCTTACTGTATATAGTTAAACTAATATACTTTTTATTTTTAGATGACGCCACAAAAGTGGAGATACCTTCTAAAATATTACCAAACAAGTTTAACACTATTCCTAGCTTGAAATTTAAATTTAAAAAAACTACCGGTGCAAGATCTTTAAGTTCCATAAGTTCTCTAGCAGCAAATGCGAAACAGCAGCAACATCATTGAAACCACGATTCCAAAAACTCCAGTTGATTCAACTTTTTCTAGGATTGAGAGTAAAGATCCAAGACTAAACCGAAGTAGTTCTGAAAATGTAATAAATGCAAAAGATCCCAAATTGAATGGATTGTACTGTGGGGTAGATCCAAGACTAAACAGGCCATTCAGTCCAACTAAAGCACCAATTATTAAAGATCCAAGACTACTAAGGGGAAACAGTCAACCGAGAAATTCTATTGAATCATTGAGAGTAACAGAGAGTCCAGGTAACATTTTTTTTTCCAAAGATTACAAATTTATCTAAAGAAAGTTAGAAAATTATTTATTTTTCTGCTTATTAAAGTTTATCCTGCTAAATCATTAGTCTTTGGCTTTTTAAATTCATTGATTTTATACTTATAAATTTTAAAACAAATCTTAATTTAGCTTAGAAGTAAAAAAGGAAGACAAACTTTTTTTTAATTAATCAAGTAAATATTTTACTGGAGTGTTAAAAATGTGAATTTTGAAATACAAATAATTGATCTTAATTTAAATAAAATTTAAATAAATGTTGATTGAAATATTTCTTTTTTTTTTTTGTTTTACTAAATTAAAAGAAAAAGACCATTCTTCAAGGGAAACTATTGTCGACCCCAGGCTTCGAAAGAGGAAAGAACGAGAAGAGGCAGAACTGGCTACCAAAATGGCTAATGAAGAGAACAAAGAGGCAAACGATTCCGGTATTTTTGTTTTACCTCAAAATTGTCAACCTGATACAAGAAAATCAGCAATATTCAACCGACTGGGTGCAAAAGTATCTCCCGAAAAAGAAATCGCACCTGAAAAGGATGTTATCCAGAGCATCGTAAAAAACGCACGAAGCATATCACCGGCGAAAAGTATGATCAGCGACAACGACGACGATCTTTCCTTATTCGCAGGCGACGAGTTCTCGTAAGTCTAGTAAATAATGAAAACTTGATTTTTTTATTTTATTTATTTTTTTTGGAAACGTAAATTTATATGTTGATCTCGCTGCTTTGAAAGCGATGAGGAGTTTAATTCCAGTCCCAGGCATCGCAAATTTACGTCTGAACGATTGAACAATGAAGAAATTCGAGGTCAACGAATTTCGATAACGGATAGACTAAGCTATTACAACAGCCTCCTTAAGGGTAAACCAGCAATGCCAATGAACAGGCCGTCGGTGACCACCAAGGAGCCATTAATCACTTCCAAACCACTACTATTTACAAAAACATCCACATCTCTAGCAAAGGTAAATTTCTGATATTTCATGATAAATAATTAAATATTCGAAAGAGCAGAGTTTTGAAACAATTGTTTGTCTTAGTAATTAATTAACGACTAAAATTACATTGTTTCATTTGCAATAGAGTAATGATTCAGAGTTCGACGATAGTTTCTATAAGATGAATGCAGCGCAAATGCAAAAGGACGTCGCTAATTTAACGGCTCAGCAGGATTTCGAAAGTACCGCCTATGTAACGTTCGACAGTAACGTTACAAACCAATTCGATCAAAAATCAATGTTGGATGGGCCAAATCCGATAGCGACAAATAAAGAGGCAGAACAGAAAAAGACAAAATATTTCTTCGCAAAGTACTGCTTCAAAATGTTAAGAACTGGCAAATGCATTATGAATGATACGGAACGTTGTCAATTCATGCATCACGTAATAAAAAAAAAGAACAACAATAATTAATCCGTCACTTAAAACGGTACATTTTTAAAAACATACTCATTTATTTTTGCAGATTCTAGTGTTGAAATGTCTTCTGCAGAGGAAGACTGAAAAAGAAGTGATACAGATCTTGGAATACGCCTTCTCCCAAAACTTCGATCATTTTATCTCCTTCATTTGGGAAACATCTTTGCCTATTCTCCAGGACAGTGCGTTTTTCATTTTTCAAAAACTCTACAACAATGGTGCCGTGATGATCGACAAATTCCTCTTGAAGCTTCTTGAGTACTGCATTAGCTCTAAGCTTCACACAGCCGAGTCATTCGTCAAACGAATCTCGCCGATAGTGAAGGCGGGCGACGGCAGTATGGTTCGCTCAATTTGCGTGGCAATCAAAGGCAAACTCACAGACGGCTTCTGCTGGGAAGCGATCAAAGATTTGTGTCAGAAAGCAGTACCCCCTCGAGATATGATCGATCTCACACTAATTCAATGTTTAAAGCGGAAAAAGAATAAAATGCACATCCTGGAAGTAAACGATCTCATTATGAATAAAATGACACCTGCAGAGAGGCGCGTATTAAGTGAAGACATGCTAACCAAGTTTCACAATCTTGTAAAAAGTATAAAGGCATCGTTACTCGATGAAGAAAATTTAAACTGTCTTCCATTGAAAAGCGTACCAGTGTTTAGTGATAAGGATCAGAAGTGAGTTAATTTTATGTTAATCATATGATTTTTTTTATAGTAGAATAAATTCTAAAAGAATACCATCTATAGAAATAATAACTAATTTTTTTTTTTTTTTTTTTTTTTTCTTTTTTTAATAAAATATTAGACCAGCTCCACGAGTTCCCGGTTCTACAATAGAATCTATTGATAGCGTGCAATCGTTAGAGGAAGAAACAACTCTATTAGATTCTTTGAAATCGACAAAAGAAAATAGAAAAATAAATTCAACCGGCATTAGTCCAAGCAGTTCTGCTACTCTCCATGTTCTACAACCAGATAACTCGCCTCTGGAACAAAGCGAAAATCCACCAGAAAAAGGAGAAAACACTAATTTCTCTGAGTATTCCATTAAGCAATTTGGTATGTTTACTAAATGATTTATCATAATACTGTAATTTTATTAGAAATATTTTCATGTGAAATTTTACTTTACTGCATGAGTTACCGTAATGTTGTAACTTTATTAGGTATTTTTCTTAAGAATAAACAATTCGACGTTGATGTCGATTATTTTTAAACATTAATGATATTAAGATTTTTTTTTTTTTTTTTTTTTTTTTTTGCAGATGCGGAAAAACCGCAAAGTATATATAGGGATCGTTTCTGGAAGCTGTACGTCGCGTTGCACAATGTCAAAGAGGGATTGGTCCATTTAGATTACGAGTACGCGTGGAAAATAATGGACGAGTTTAGTAAAGAAGAAGGGACCGGACATATTAAAACAAGCTTATTATCACTTACTCTGCAAAAATGTGAGAAGCAGTGAAAAACATTTGTCAGAAATCATCAAGCAAGCAGGTAACGACAATCACGTTCTTTTACCATATTTAAAAAGATCAAAGGACAATGCATAACTTGATACATCACAAACAATGACATGGTATTAAGAAATTATACTGTTGCAAGTATATTTATGTGCGAGTAACTATATATTTTTTACGAAAAGTACAAAAAAGTCGCTTCAGCGGGCAAAGAAATGAATTTTTGTTTTATTCGTTCACTGGTGATCTGAGCAGTCGGCTTAAAATCATTTGAGAGATTAATTATATAGTAGTTATAATTCTATTGAAAGAAAACATTTTGTTTATTTTTGAATACGTTATTTACTTTTAAAACTTACTACAGTTTTTTTAGGGGAACCTTTACAATATAAAATATTGTATTTAACGACTTCAAACTATGTAGATTATGCTATCGGAATAGTAATGAAATTTTTAAATTATATATATATATATATTTTTTTTTTTTTTTTTTTTTTTGTACTATAAATATTAGACAAATGAAGTTATTTTCTACATAATTTTTATGTAATTTTTATAAACAAATGAGAGCAGCCTAAACTGAAGCTATTTTCGAAGAAAAAAGCTGTATTTAATTATTCGTTTTATAAAAGAGAGAAAGAATTAACTAATTAATAAATAAATTGATATTATGTTAAACGCTTATAATACTGAATACTTTGATATTATTGCAAACACTGATATTACTGAATATGAACGATATTATCCATTAACATTAATGGGTCCATTGATATTACGGGATTCTATATCTGATACAAATAACTGTAGGTAACAATTACAACTTAGAGATTTTGTGTATGTAACAATGATCACAAGTAATTTTAAAAATGATTTAAGCAATTTAAGTTCACTGTACAAAGCATATTTTTTTTTAAAATTTAGTACTTTACATATAAAAAAAAAAAAATTTGATCTCCCAACTAGACAATCGATTGTACAAGATTTTATGTTTTGTAATGCCTCCATTAAATTAGAAATGACTCACGTTGAAAGAAATATTGTAAAGAAAAAAAGGTTTATCGAATAAAATTTTTGTATAATACTCATAAGACTGTTGTTTATTCACTCGTACCTGCACGTTGTTTTGATCGTTGAATTTTCTGTTTTTTGGGGACCTTTCCAGTCCGCGCCAGATGGTCGACGACGCGCCGATCCTTCGACGTCTTGTTCGAAGTTGGCGTTAGTGCTTTGATCAATTTAGCCAACAACGATCTGTGGGTGCTGGCACTGCAGCTGTTAAGCTGGGTGAAGATCCTCGAGCCGGAGGAGCCCAAATCCGCCTTTGTGCTCATTAGCGCTGAAATTTATCTCGCTAATAACGATCCCTTAGAGGCACTCTACTTGTTGCAAAGTGAGTCTTTAAGAAATTTTTTTTTTCACCTCTTCTTTTTGCATCGGCTAGATTGCCTTCAAGGGAATCGTCGGTGAAACAAACGCTTTGCATGAGATTCTTTTCGAGAATCAGCGGGAATGTACTTTGCACGACGTCAAATACAATCTTTACGAATCACACTTCAATCATTTTTCCTGTCATTCAATTCAGTTCATAGAATTTCGTCGTTGCTTTAACAACAATCGCAACAGTTTATTTTCACCGACGCTTTCCCATGGTTTACTGCTTTCTTTATTGTTCCAAATAAAATTTGAATTGTTATCGATAAATGAGTAGTGAGGATTCTAAAGCATGTATTGATTTTTATCAACGTTTAATACGCGAGTGATTTTTTTTTCACTAGATAAAGTGACATGGCATGTAAGTAAATTTGACGAATGCCATAATATTCTTACATTCTTTTGAATCTGCATTACTTATTTTACAATTATCTGCCGATTATAATATTTCATTCTTTCTTGCAGAAACTCGATTGATCAGGACCAATCGCGATGAGTGGCTCGTTAATGATAGTACAAAGTTCGACGAGAAGCATAGAAATAAGATTGTTTTCATTCTTTTAAAGGCCTTGTCTTTCACAGATCCTGAGAAGGCGATGTACTTGTTCAAAGCTCTCATGGAAGATCAATACATCTGCTATTACCCTATAGGTATGCACAAAAACAATTAAGTTAATTGAAAAATATTAAATTAATTGTTTTGATTAAATTGACGATAACATTACTTAAATTAATAAACTGATCGACTAATTTACAATTACATGAATACACGTTTCTTACTTGTTTGCAGATTTACCAATGTATTTGGATAAATTAACGCTTTTACTGTTAGTTCAAAAAAAGGAAGAATTAGTATCAGAAATTTGTAGTATAGTCATGGACAATGATTTGACGTTTCACAAAGAAACGTATCAGGAATTGTTTCGCTACATGTTAGGATACGATGAAATATTAGCAAATCAATTATTAAATTACGCTATACATCTTGGATATTACAGTGATATTCAGGTAAATTTGAAGCTATTTTTCTCATGAAATAACGGAAAATCGATTTTTTCATTTAAAAATAATAGATTTATTTACATTCATTTCGTTTATTCAGATCAGAGATGGCTACACCGCAGTGATAATTGATACAAATTCATGCGAAGAAGAATTGTACTTAATTTTCCAAAGGTTAATTAAGAAACTAATTGTTAACATTGGTCCAGCCTTAGAACATATAAAACAGTCGAAATTAAAAGTTTACTTGATGTTCGAGGTAATTTTAGCTATTGTTTCTTTTTTCTTTTTGTCTCTGGACTATGAGATAATTTGAATTTCATTTTCACCTACTATTCCAGGATATTCCAAATGATAAACGGTTATGCAAGAATGACAATGCATTAATCACTTTTGATAAATACAAAGTTATAAAAAATATAGTATCTTCAATTCTCGCTACAAGATTCAGCCCACCAATAAAATTGGTGCAACGCAGAACACAGAAATGTTGCAAAATTGTAAGTCGATCACTCGTTGCTTATTTAAAACATTGGAGTTGAATCCTAGAGGTACTTTTTAAACTTTTTTTGGCGGTATTAATAGTGATGTTATGTAATTTATAATTTTTTTAATGAGCAACAGAAAGTTTAAGATATTGCATAGCTTAACGTAACTCTTTTAAACATTAACCGCTAACTTCGTTATATACTAAATAAATGTTTGTTTTTGTTCTATGGTACATATTGTATGTAAAAAGCTGTAGTTAGTAGGTTGATGTATTTATTACTATGATGATATTGTTATAAATTCTTACGATAGTTCAGTTCGGTTTTTTAATTTTTTTTGTAACATTTACTAATTAATAAAAGAAATTTTGTAAAATTTTCTTTTTTATCATTCCAGTCCCATTACAGATCGATGAAACTTTTATTTGCATTGACGTATAATTTTATGAAATACAATTTTTAATGTACTTCTACATTCTTTATTTCTTAAATTAGATAATAATTTTTTAAGTTAACATTTCTTGTAAGTAAGTTGTTTGTGGAAGTAACATTATTAATTTGTTATATACGCTATTTTATAGAAATAATAAAATTTAACAATGAATAACTTCTTTATTCTCTTCTTTCAAATGTATACAGTTTTCGAACTTCAAATGTTAATGTGCACAGCATTTTGCCTTTTTTATATCATGTAATTTAAATAATCTAACATTAGATGTTACAATTATCACATTTAAGAGGTATAATATCCATCGCATTTAAAAAATGAGAAAAACAAACTAATCTGATATATCACAGTACATATAAAAAACATTTATTCTTCTTTTGTTGAAATTCAATCTTATTTTAAATCCTTGATAGGCCGAGAATATTTGTCTTCTTTATTTTCTTTTTTTTTTTTGTTTAAATTGCAGTAGGAATCATCTTTGATAAATGCAAATGATTTTAAACATTTTTTTAAAGTTTTCAAATGCGATTGAATAGCACATTTCGGTGAGTTTAAAAGTAATTATATACACAGAATCAAAGTAGACTGCATCGCCTAGTCAAATTCCGGAATGTCGTCGAAAGAGTAGCCGGGGACTTTGCGATAAGCCTGCACGGCTACCCTCACGTGATAAGCACCTGGTATGAACATTAAGGCTCCCAGTATTATTATCGGCCACATTCGGTCAGAATACTGCAATTTGAAATTTAAATGTATACTTATTAAATCACTAAAATTAATTAAACAATAAATACTTATTTTAAAATTTATTAGTGTTCATACTATTATTATTTATACTAAAGAAAATATATATGTATAATCTAAAGTTACAGTTATACTGTTTTAATAATTTTGTATAGTTTTATGTATATATTTTTAAGATTTAAAAGAATGTTTCCGTTTTTTTTTTGTACAAATTATAGTAAGATAGTTTGAAAGTAATTTAAAATGCGACAATGGCTAATTATTATAATAACAACTTTTTTTAAGGATACGATTAGTATTAATATTTGTAAAATTGAGTGAAATAATAATTTATCTGTTCTCCAATTTATTTTAAAGTGTAAAATAGGAATTAGTATACCTTGGTATCTATGTGGCCACTCACTATAAGACTACCTATGACCAGCATTACAGTGCCTCCGACGAAAAGAAGAGTGGCAAGCGTGATCGCCTTCCATGGTATTTTTATTGGAGGTGATACAAACTGAAAGAGAAACAAAAAGTTATGAGTATTTTACGTTTAACACGAGATGTAACAGTATGAAAATAAAAATGAAAAAAAAATCGAAGTTTGTTAATGATATTTACTTGTGAATCTACGAAACCATTATCGGTTTCTGTGAGCTGCGTGTAATCCACGTTGTCGTATTGTCTTTCCCTTACGCCTTTTCTTCTGGACATGCTCAGTTTGTGAATGTAATCTGAAAAAGTTACGTTTGTATTAGGCAAATTAAGATTTTTATGCAATATTATTGTTTTTTAGATTAAAATATTTAATTTTAATTAATTATTTAACTTGTGTAATCGACTTGTACATGACGCCTTGTTATTGATTTTTTTAATTTTAAGCAATAACGATGCACGTGCAAATATATTTATAATTGATAACGGTTAGTTTAAAGCTGATTTTCAGAATTATTATAATTAGTAAATTGTCAAATGTGCTTCTGTATTTAATTTTGCAATTCTTATATAAATACGATTGTTATTTCAAGTTGAAATGTTCTTTTTTCATCTGCTGTAATAAATTAATTGAATTGAGAAATTAAGATTTGACTAACTTAGACAAGAAAAATAGCAAATTTTACAGATTAATTCATATTTATTAATTTGTTTAAAAAAAAAAGAAAAAAAAATACGATTTTACATCTGATTCTAGTTCAAATTGAAACATTCCTTTCACCCTAATTATCCATAAAGTCCATTGATCTCTTTAAAAGGAGTTAAATTAAATTTATTGTCTAGACTTATTTTACTTCTCGGACTAGCATTTTACTCTCCGGAGAGCTACTTTACTCCCCGGAGACACATTCTATTCTTCAAAGATACATTTTTAGCTTTTGTACACATATTTTAGCTTGCGTAGACATATTTTGCCTTTGCAGTTACATTTTATTAGATTTTCTATTAAATAAAGTGGATTTATAAATGATTTGGATGAAAAATTTTATAAGCATCTTGGAAGCAATAGGTGATTTCACCCATGGGAATAATCGCTTATTTTACCCCTTAGTTCATAAATAACTATTTTTTTAATATTCTTTTTAATAAATTAACTTACTAATAACTAAAAAAAATTTAGACAAGGAAAATATTAAAGACAGCATAGTCTAATCAGTTACAATACTAAGTATTATTTAAATCCCATCGTTCTATTTGTTAATTTACTTTTATAAAACAAATCAAAAACAATTACTCAAATGTTAAAAGGAAAAAAAGAAAACAAGATGAACGCGAACGAAACGCGTGCGCCGGACGATCGCGGAGGGGCACACGTGCTGCGATCGATCAAAAAATAAAATAAATAGATGAAAGTAAATTTCACGTTTGGCGAATAATCGAGCGCTCACGTGACCGAAATTGCAGCGATTCTCTCGGGGAATCAATTTGCGTCTTGCACTTAGAAATATAAAAGCGCGGCGGGGATATTTCGGTGCGACTTACTCGCCGCTTCCTCGTAAGTAAAGTGCACAATAAATTCTTAATTATTTTTACACTGGATTGTAAAAGTCAGTCAACGGCCGATAAAGTTCGCTCGACATATTCTTGCATCATTATAACAAACCGAAAATTTTCGTGCCATCTGCCTCGTCGTCGTAAGTAAAGCTTCCATTCGCGATTCACCCATTAACATTTCTAATTTTGCCGCAAACATTAAAACAAACATAATTATAATATTAATTATTGCATTAGCAATAGCAATTATTACATCCGCTTAACTTCACCCACAACAAAAAAAAACTGCATATTTATTTATTTATTTATTTTTTTAGCATAGACAGATTATTTCCAATACTAGAATCCAATAGGCTTATCTTAGAAAATAATTATCACTCAATGTTTCGGTTTCATTCAAAATTTTCACTATGTTCACTTACGATTAAATATTATTTTGTATATTGTTAACGTTTTCTTATAATCACTATTTTATATATTATTTATATTATCTCTAATTTAAGCTATATAGTTTGTAATTAAGGACTTATAGTCCGCAGAATTTACATTAAATAAATCAATAAATACATTTATTTATTATAAATCTTGCGTAAACCCACCTGTCATAAATCATAAGAGTATCAGATTAAAAAAAAAAAATAAGTAAACAACGCGAACTTGTACAAATCACAGCGTCTAAAAAAAAAAAGAAGAAATAAAAATAAAATAAATCGATCATCTTGCATCGCGTATAATTGAAATACTGGGGGATCTCGCGGAGACTAAGCCGCGAAGCAGGAAACGGTGTTTTATAAATAAACCGCTGGCAAATCGTTCCAAAATAATTCGCGCGATAAAATTGCCAAAATCGGCGCACGCGGAAAAGGAGGAGCGATCGATATGCGCCCGAAGGGGTGGAGGAGGGGGTGATTATTTAAAAAGAGACTTTGACCGGCGCGACGAAGCTTTCCGCAAGAAACGCGGAGCTTTATAGCCTCGGGCCGCGCCGTGGGCATAGAACCTAGCGATTTCTCATCGGCGGACAGAAATAGACTCTGCGAGTGTCCTGCGCAGTCCGGCGAGTTTCAATTTACGGCCGAGTAGTGGTGGTCTATATAAAAGAGCAAAGTTGCCGGCCTAAGTGACGCTGCGCCGACTATAATGTCGATCGGCTGGAGGGGGGGTTCAGACTTTACGACTCGCGTTATGTTACCCTCTGTTATTGTAATTATGGATTATAAGCGATTTTACGCGCTACAGTCGCGATTCGATCGAAAAGTTAAAAGTTAATAAAATAGATTGACTTTTTTTTTTACTATCTAAAGCTGAACTAGTGAAAAACTACTGTAGGCTCTACTGTAAAGCCTATAAAGAGTGAAATGGGGACGATTTTTTTTAGTAAAACGGTAATTTTTTTACTTTATACTCTCTAAATCTGAAAATGTAAAATTCACTTGGAAAATGTGAATAGTGACATATTCTACGTGAAAACTCGTTCACGTATTTAGCATGTGAACGCGGCTTTTCACATATTAAATGTCACTATTCACATTTTTCAAGTGAATGTCACATTTTCAGTTTTACATGGTAAGGATTAAAACAATCGTACGGTAAAAAACAAGAATTTTATTCTTCATAAATAAGGATTTATTGAAAATTTTATTTATTGCATAGCGATCATTCACTGATTATAAAGTGAACATCTATTTTCACTGAGAACTTTTAAAGTTAAGTTTTCTGTTTGTTTCGGGACTAATGGCTACGTTTTTACTTCCTCACGGAGGATGTCTATAAAAAGCGTCTTATAAAACTCCATAAAAATGGTGCAAAAAACCTACATAAAACCCGATAATTAATTTATCGTATTTTCTAAAGTATTTTATATATAAATTATATTGTATAGCATTTTATATATAAATTATATTTTATAGAATTTTATTTATAACTATACATTAATATTTGCGATTTATTTCTACGCGGGATTCTTAAAGTCCTCTATCTTGAACATTTATTTTTTAATGATTTAACTTTAGAAGGGAAGGATGCTATATATTTATATCGATTAACGATTTAACGATTTAACGATGAAAGATAATGTTGTTATTCCTGCGCTGGGGTCACGATGTGGGATGAGTCGTTAAGATTTTACACGATCGATTTATCCATTAACGTTACGTAAAAGAATGTTGTTTCTTCTGCATGCGCAGCAATAAATCTATAACGGAATCGGGTCGTCAACTCGTTCGATTCCGGCAACTGTGTCAGATTTATACCTTTTTAATTATTTCCATAAATATAATGATAAAAAGTTGGTTTCGAAGATTCATATATTATACGATAAATTAATAAATAAAGTTATGAAAATAAAGTTTTTTGTTTCTGTTTGTTTAGAATATTCAGTTACAACATGCATATTTGTGGGAAGATTTATTGAAAATGTGCATTCTACATCTCTAAATCTAAATGTGTTTAATGAAATGTAAAAGAGACTATTAAGTTGATATGATTTTATTTATTATTCGTATTTAAGTCTTTAAACGGATAATTAATATTAAACCATTATTAATTTAAAAAAGAAATGACTGTTAATCAAACGTTATCGTAAATTCCACTATACTTCATTTGTATAAGTAGAAAATGCATGGCTGTCTTACTATGCAGGAACTGAACTACTTGTTTCTTACAAACTATAAATTTACACCTATACGTAACTTTCTTTTAAATGTAAAATATATCCAAATGTATTTCTACAAAAGTTATCCAAATCTATGTAAAACATCCAAATTTTATATACTCATCATCAAATAATATATTATCTCATCATTATTAAAAAAAGTATCTTATAGTTTCATTTATAAAAGCAGCGTGCGTAAATAAAAAGAAAGAATTCATAAATAAAAACAAATAATCATCATCATCATCGTTATACAATTAAGTAGTAAAAAAGCTTCCAGTGTGCTCCTAAAACTATAAAAAAAAAGTAAACAACATACTACAAAAAATAATAATAAATCATGACAAAAGTAGCAAGATAAAAGTTGTTATAAAAATGTTATAAAAAGAGTTATTATCGTCAAATATTCCGTAAATAAAAAAATAATATCAATCCTTATCGTCATCGTGTAATTAATTAAAAAAAAAACCTTCCAATGTGCTGCAAAACTATACATAAAAGAGTACAAATCAAAAAACAGCAAAATAAACGCGTGTTCCAAAATAATCCCACGTGGAGATTTCTCAAAGCAGGTGCAGGACGACTCTGCAAGGCGTGTCCCCGCGAGTGTCTATTTCAGTGCCGGTGCAGTGCGTCGTCGGCGTAGATCAGCAAATCGCCGCTTACCGCGTAGGTATATATCCGACGCCAGACGAAAAAAAAATAAATAAAAAAAGAAAGATAGAAAAAACAGGAAATCTCTCTCCCCGCGTAAAAAAATTTAAGTTTACCCAAAGTTCATGTTTAGCGGTTAGTTCATGTTATGATAGTAGATTTGTATCATAGGGCAATGAGACTAAATAATAAATAATTTTGCGATACTTTAAACAAACTTCAGATAATTTTTTTTTTGTAAATTTAAAAGACGTTCACACGACGAACGTTAAAAACCAGTGAATGTAAAAAAGTATTTTCTACACAACTTCAGCGGTAATTTATCCGTTTATATCAAGCATCTATACAAGCTTCTATATGGTATAGTAAAAATTACTATATTTCATAGGAACAATGGGACATACTCGAGCTATGACGGTTTTTACTATAAAATATACTAAAAATTCGTATGTACATAGCAAAAAATGTTATTTATATAGTAGAAATTGCTGTGTACATAGGAATTTTTAGCATTTTTTATAGTAAAAATTTTCATAAGTTCAGTATATCCCACTGTTCCTATACACCATAGTAATTTTTACTATAACATTTCTCTCCGTGTATAAAATATAAGAAACAAGTTCGGTAAAGTCTCATTGCCCATGTTCATATAAACGACCGCGAAAGGTGAACTTTGCGGGTAAACTTAAAATAAATAAATATTCATTTAAATTTTTTCACGCGGGTCCTTCCGTCCAAGTGGACCCTCGGTCCTTGTTTATTTTCAGTGTACAGTCCCCGTGCATTGGAACGTACCGAGCTCGCTCTTGCACACGAGGTTGACGCCGTCGTCGAGGCGGCTGCGCTCGTGGTGGTGCTCGCGCCGCGCGGCGACGCTCTGCTGCAGCCCGATGAGCATGACGGCCGGCGGCTCGTCGTCGCGGCGGCGCGCGCCCGACTGAGTATCGACCGGCCTACTTCGTCGGCGCTCCTCCTCGGCCGCCGGCGCGCACCGGTGCTCCGCGCCCCGCGCCGGCGTCTCGTCAGCGGCGCGCGGGGGAGGGGGAGGCGGCGCTTTGTTTATTGTGTACGCGCGCGTGGGTGCGACTCTGACGTCGAGGACGTTGTCGGATCGGCGCGGCTTTCGGCCTGCGTATGACATCGTACACTGAGAGAAAAATTTCCCACGTAAAAATCATTCCTACACTGAGAAAAAAGATTCCTTACTGTTAAGAATAATTCTTAACTGTTAAGAAATGGGACTTTAATTTTTTGTAATTGCATATTTCTTAACAATTAAGAAATAAGCAGTTGAAGTAGGTTAAAGCGAAGTCATGAACGATACGTAAAATAAACAAATGAAATCTAGTTTCCTAATAGTTAAGAAATATGCATTAAGATTTAATACTATGTATTAACTATAACTGAATTGATTACTTTATAATAAGGAAATTGATTACTTTACAATAAGGAATCTTTTTTCTCAGTGTATGGGAAATATGTTGGCGATGTATTGGTACGTTCTAGTACCAATATATTGACAATATAACGATAATGCAATGGCCAATATGTTGGATTTATAGTCTCTAAAGTTGAATTAGTGAAAAACCACTAATTCATAGTGACTGTGGACTAATTTGAAAAGTGAAGATTGCTCCACTATGAATTAGTGGAAATCTACTATTTGAAATAGTGAATAAAATGTACTAATTGAAATAATAAATAAATTCACTATTAAAAATAGCGCAAACTACTAATAAATTAGTAAAATCGTACTAATTGATAGTAGGTTTTACTAATTGATTAGTGGAAAATCTGACCACAAAAAAAATTTGTGCAATTTCCACTAATTCAACTTTAGAGAGTAGTGTTAAAGGACCATATCCAATATATTAGCCATTGCATTTGATAATATATTGCCAACCCTATTGAAAGGATCTTATAAAACTGCATAAAGTGGTACAAAAACCGCATAAAAAATGATAAATAATTTATCGGATTTTATAAAGTTTGCATAATTTTTATAGTATTTATATTTCCCATAGGAATCATTTCTACGCGGGTTGTTAATTTTAAGCAAACGTTTATTTCCATAGTACTTATTAAATATTTATCTATAGTGACAAAATTATTTTTTTCAAACTATGAAATTTATTTAGAAACAAATAAATTCATTTAGTTTTAATTCAATGCCCACTTGATTCAAAGACATATTTAATAAGTACTATTGAAGTAAATCGTTTCCTTAAAAATTAACAATTTTTCTTTCGGTGTAGATCACGAATTATTGAATGTAGGAACACGTGGGTGCGCGGCGGGAGTTACGAATTTTTTGCATTGTATATTTATATCGAGCGCTGCGGGCGTGAATGGAGCGATTGTTGTGAGGTTTGCGCGCGTGTGGGTGTGCATGAGTACGCGCTAAATCAGCTGGAGTGAAATAGAATTAAAATTGAGACTATTCTCTACACTTTTGAAAAAAGCATTAAATTTAATGCAAATAATGGAAGCAAATTTTATCGACGTACATGAACTTTACCGAAGTTACATTAAAATTAATGTAAAAATGTAAATTTCATGTAAGTTCTATACAATTCACGTAGAATCAAATTTTACTCCAATAGAGTCAAACATCATTCGACGAGTGGTTTCACTAAAAACTAAGAGTGAAACTTCACTCTAACCGTTTATTATTACATTGAGAAAAATGACGTGGATTTAACGAGGTGATCTACTTCAATTTGTTGCTTTGTCATTTTCTTGGATAATTCTTCATCTCATGATTTACAGCAGTTATTGTAGAATTGTAAATTGTTATTATTTCAAGTTTATTTTATCAATAATTTAACTACGTAAAAATTTTGTGACTTGGTTTAATCGATTGAAGTTTTAGTAAAGTTGATATAATATCAAACTAGATTGATTGATTGATTGATTGAATCATTAAACAACCTTAATGGCTTTTAATTCAAGCCTGAGATGTGCATTAAGCTTTCAAATCACATTAAAACTAAAATAGATTTATAACGTTTTCAATTAATTCAAAAATCGAGTCAATAATTATTGTAAAAAAAATGTTCTTTTTTTTTTATATAAAGACACTCATTGCTTAATAAATCAAATAGCAAATCAACTGAAAATTCGGAGCAAGCAAAGTCAACGACATAAACAAGTAAACATATTAAAACGAATTAGTTAAAATATCGAGCCAACAATTATTGTAATAAAAAATTTTTTATTATTAAGTAGCAATAAGTAATAAAAATATAAATTTTTAATATTTTTATTATTACTATTTTCTATATTGTAAACACACTCATTTCTTAATCATTCATCTATTAAATAGTGAATCAACTAAAAATTTTGGAGCAAGCAAAGTCTACGAAATAAACAAGTAAAAACATTTACTTATTTTGTAATATATCATAATTCAATTTGTAGGACTGTTAAGTCCCTTTAATTTACTTTAAATAAATAGATAGATAAAAAAAAAATAAATAAATAAATATAAAAACGAAAATTCCAACTACTTCTCTGCAAAAAAATAGCAACAAATATCGGGGAAAAAAACTCACGTCAGACAAAAAGTGTAATGGTAGCACGACCATAATATACACTCCTGAGTGGAATATCCGTTATCGGCCTGGCACCGCGGCGCACGTCGTTATTTATTTATTTATTTTTTTCTCTCTCAATTTTCTTTATCTATTTTTTAGACTAAACTTCGTTGCCAAAACTCGAGGACCGTGCGAGTATTCCGGCGACGAGGCTAAGCAGAAATCCAACAATTTGCACGCGAAAGGAGTGCGTACCGCTGCTCTCCCAAGGAGACGACAAGTGATAATGAGTCGCGCACTGACTAGACTACGGAGCGCGTGGCAACGCTGCCCACCCGTCGACGAGTTCGGCCGACAGATGACATCAGCCGTCCGACCGGCAGGTGCTGCCATCTGTCAGTCGCTCGCGGCGTTATTGTGCGTTCCGCGCGAAATTCAATATTCCGAGCGCGCTCTCATCGAGTTTTATTTATTTTTTTTATATTTATACATTTTACTTCGTGCAAAAGATTTATATTTATATTATTATATTATTTATATGTATTTTACAATTTCTCTACACTGAGAACAAATTTGTTAATTTTAAGAAAATGATTTACTTCAATAGTACTTATTAAATATTTCTTTTAATCAAGTAATGATTTCATTAGAAATAAATGAATTTAGTAGTTACAAAAAAATAATTTTTTGACTCGATAAAATATTTAATAAGTACTATTTAAATAAATATTTGCTTAAAATTAAACAATTTTTCTCTCAGTGTACAAAAAATTAATATAAGTTATCATTCTATTATTCGTGGATTAAGTTTATTACGTAATGCAAATGGTGACTGGTTAGACTTATTTAATTCATCGCTAAATTGTGTTAAAAATCATTCTAAAAAGACTATGTTTATTTTTTTTTTTTATTTATTATTTATTCAACCAGAGTATATACACAAAATGCAGTGAAGTTATCGAAAATTAAAAATGAAGATTAGCAATCGATATATTTAAATTTTCACGAGTTCTAAAGCATTTTCAATCTCCGATTTGAATTATCGATACACTTGATAACAAATGGACATTTCATAGCAAAATAAAACTTAAATTATAATTTCTATTTCAACTTTTCGCATCCGTTTTATCGAATTTTGAGAAAAAAAAAATTTCATTTATACTTACTCCACATGTTGTCCTTTGCAGGCACCGCATTTGAGAGTTTTCGAATGAATCCTTTTTCATCGATTCTCCCTTGCCAGCAGATTGCTTTGCTGCGAGTAAAAAATTTTATTGAGACTTTTTTTTAACGCCTCAGAATAACATTCGAAAATTCAATAAAATAAAAATATCGAAATAAAACGATATCCTTTGAAAAAAAAAACATGATAGATGGAGAGAAATTTTATAGTATTTTTTAAATTTTTTAGTAAAAATTGCAATACTATATAATTGTAGTAAACGGAGTCGCAGACACGCCAAACGAGGGAAATTAGCACGTAGTAATTTTTACTAGAATTCTAGAAATTTTTTCTAGCCAGTATAGTAAGTTTTAATATACATATGTATTTAATAATTTTCCTAATTTTCTTCGTTTGGCGAGTCTGCGTCTCTGATTACTACAAGTATTTTAATTTTCTCTAGATTTCCACTAAATTTTACTATAAAATTTCTCTCAGTGTCTAATGCACAATACTTCCAAATTAATGAACTAGTACGCTGCATTAATTTCATACCCTCGAATGGCGGATACATTCTAAAACTGTTGAAGTGAAATTCCACATTTATTTTATAATAGAAACACTCACATAGAGTAAAATTTGACTTCAACAGAGTAAATTTGACACGGCATCAATTTGACAATTGAGAAATGGAGTAAATTTATCTTTATTGCAGTAAAATTTGACTTAAACAGAGTATATTCGACATGACATCAATTTGACAATTTGATATTCAAGAATATAATAGAATAAATGTACTGGAGTAAAATTTGACTTTGCTCGAAAAAAGTGATTTAAATTCACTCTAAAGCAGAGTAAAATTCACTATAAGGTACTGTAGAATATTACAGACTACGTCGCTATCGTTCGCTCTGCTTAAGAGTAAAAAAATCGCTCTTATTTCACACCACCAATGGTGTTAATTTCATTATAGATTTAGAATAAAAATTTTACTCCAACAAAGTCAATTGTCACTTCGCTTCACTCCAAGCTGCTTTAGCGCGCAGCAAATAATTGCCAATTAGTGAATTCCGAGGCACGATATATACACTAGAAATTCAGTGCGAATCGATTTTTACGGGAACTATTTCCATCTCAAGTGTGAGGTCGTAAATTATTTCGTGGCACAGTGTCACTGCTTGCGCTGACGCGCAGCGAATTAAGATAACAAAAATAAATCGAATCAACAGATGTCTCTCACAAGTTTATTTCGATCCCGCACTCCATCATCATTATCCGAACTCGCCTGCACTCCCGTCGCAAAAAAAAAAAAAAATCTCTTGCACCAGCAAAATGTCACCCCCTGCCACCTAAATCAATCCGTCCAAAAGATCCGCACCTCACCCTTTAACAACAACAAAAAATAAATATTTAGCGGTAAAACATACAGCGACTGACCACTTAATCAGGCGACGAAGTATAATGCGATGTAATCCTACTCTCTAAATCTGAAAATCTGAGATTCACTTGGAAAATGTGAAATGTGAATAGTGACAAATTTTACGTGAAAAATCGTACACACATTTAGCATGTGAACGGCTTTTCACTTATTAAATGTCACCCGTGTAAAAAAAATTTAGTCTGGTCCTTAAAGTCTGGCCAAAGTCTGACTAAAGGAGACGATCCCAGACTTTATGCCGGATACAAAGTAAAAAAAATTAAGTCTTACAAATAACGCGAGACTTTCTGCCAGACAGATTAAATTTAATTTAAATTATATCTGACATAAAGTCTGGGATCGTCTCTTCGGTCGGACTTTAAGGGCCCGACTATTACAAACTCTTTTACACGGGCACTATTCCCATTTTCAGATTCACAGAGTAATATAAATGAAAAACTGTTTGCCACCCCCATACAGGCATACGAACTTATAGAAAAGCAGTCGATCACTGTCACTGGTGGCCAACGATTACACCCCGCCGTTTACTCCTCTATCGCTTTAATAAAAAATAAAAAAATAAATAAAAAAAAAAATGAAAATTAGAAACGGCACTTGTTCGAGTGGAGGGCGCCCGGCACGAAGCGAACGGCCAGAGGGTGCGATACCTGGGAGCGAAGTCGGCCCTTTTTTCGTGCGATTCGGGGCACGCACTGCGCGTCGGAGCGGCCGATGTCGCGTCCCGCGGGCCGCGATCGATGCGAGCCAACCCCCCACGTTGGTGCGGAGGCTGCGTCGACGCGGCGGGAAATTGGAGGCGCGGGCGCGACTCGCGAGCCCCTCGTTATCGCGGAGGCCGCGCCGCGGGCATTTCGCACCCTGCGTCGAATTTACCGGCCGGATGCTCGCGATTACCTTTTGTGTGCGAGCTCCTACCGTCGCTTTAGTTTCACATTTTTTTAATCAAAATTTTCAGTGCTTACTTTTCTGTTCACTCTGTACCTTCTTTTTTTTAGTAGAAAATGGGAGAATTATTTCGATAGTGAAGTAATAAATTTTTTAATAAGTCTTCGTTCACGGGTTACTATTGTTTTCACTCTGTATCTTTTTTTTTTTTTAATTTTTTTTAGTGGAAAATGGGAGAATTATTTCGATCGAGAGGTCATTTTTTACTAATCTTGTAATTGTTTTTTATAAACGGTTTTTTCAGATTTCGTATAGCGTTATGTAACGTTTTATGCCAATTGCTGGAGTCGCTTTACTTTCATATCTTCTAAATAAAAATTTTCGTAGGTTACTTTTCTGTTCACTCTGTATCTTCTTTTTTTTTAGTAGAAAATGGGAGAATTATTTCGATCGAGAGGTAATAAATTTTTTAATAAAAATATTCGTTCACGGGTTATTATTGTTTTCACTCTTTACTGTTAGTACTACTATACTATTTTATAAAGAAGGGACAGACTCCACACATAAACCTTTATACTAAAAATATAATAAAGTTTACTGTACAAGTTCAGCCAAATTTGTGCTGCACATGTATCAAAGTTCACCACACTTTCTCGCAAAAATTTTTAGTGTCCGAGCCTATTCCTGCCTTTCAGCCCAGTATGGCAATTTTTACCACAGACTCCTAGTCCATCAGTAGCCGGCGAATCTCCGCAAAATTCGCCAAAAATTTCGCGATAAACAAAAAACAGTTTGAAAATCTACCATGAGAGGGAAGTCTAGTAAAAACTACCATACTATTTTATAACGAAGGGACAAACTCGCTAAATAAAAAATTGTCTAAAAATTATAGTAAAATTTACTGTAAATTCACTGTAAACCAAGAAAACTCTACTATACTTTCTCGCAAAATTTTTTAGTGTCCGAGCCTATTCCTGCCTTTCAGCCCAGTATGGTACTTTTTACCACAGACTCCTAGTCCATAGTAGCCGGCACGAATCTCCGCAAAATTCGCGCAAAACTGCTCCCGCGAAAGCGAAGGACCCTCCACTCACCATTGGCCGATAAGCCAGGAACCTCCGGCCCTTCTCTCAGCTCTCACACATAAACTTTTGCAAGCACCAGCATCGCACTTGTTCGCACGCCTCGACCCCAGGGTGGGAGGCCGCCGGCGGCGGCCGCGGCGGCTCTGCGCGCGCGCGCCCGAGAGGCGGACGCGGCGCGCGCGGGGCGGCCAGTGCGGGTTCCGGGGGCGGCGAGGGCGGCTGGCAGTGCTCTCATCTCCTGCGCGCTCGCCCGTCTGTGTTGCCCCCCTCCCCATCGCGACAGCTGCCGCCGGCGGACGGACGCCCCGGGCGACGACGACGACCAGGCGGAGCCACGGCATAGGGAGCGGCCGCGGCGACGCGGCCCCTCGCGGTGTCCAGGTAATCGCCGACGCGCTCGGAGTTTACTCCTTTTTTCGAAAAAAAAAAAAATTCGACACAAAAAATTTAAAAGCGAGCGGAGGGAGAGAGAAAAAAAAAAGAGCGAGCCCGCGATCGATGCGCTGGGAGCGCACACACGCGCCGCACGCCGGCTACTCTCTCGTTTCGGAGGGGGAGCGAGACGCCTCCGGGGCGCACGAGTGTACGGGCATCCCCGCGTTGAGACGAAGTGGGATAAAAAATCGGGTAATTTTTTTTTTTTTTTTTGACGGGAATTTGACACTGGTGTATAGGGCATTTCGTTGGATTCTTGTAGGATTGGGTATAGGGTTCTTAGGTGGAGGCTTCGGCGACTGTCAGCGAGTTTCTCGGTTTTCGCGCGATTTCCTCGCGGGTGGTGCTTACGATGGAGACGGCGATGTTGCACCATTTGCCTTGGGTATGAGTCGGGCTGCAGCGGCGAGGCTCCCCGAGAGAGTGCGGCCGCCGATGAGCTTTGGAAAATTAAGGTTGCGGTGACTGTCGCTTATTGATTTAGCCCTTTTCGTTATTTGTGCATTGGTGTGAATTTTTTTCAGTTTTTTTGTGGGTGATAAAACTCTTTTTTAAGATCGGAACGAATTTAAATTTGTACGAGATTGGGTTTGCGTGTGTGTAAGGCAGTACGTCTTGTTGCTATTTTTTTTTTTAGCTGAGTGGTGGAATTTTTAAGTATCACTTGAATAAGTGATTCAAGAAGTGAATCTTTTAAAGTGTTAGTCATTTGAATATAAAAAAATTAATAATATTGAAGTCACAAATTCAAAAAGATGATTTGCACATATTAACTAACAAATTGCTATCACCCGGAGTATAGATTTTGTTCTATAATCTGCTCAATTTATTTATCATAAAATTTGCAATTAGCAGAGTATACTTAAGTGCTGTAAAAAATTTCCATCTAAAAAATAAATAAACAAATAAAAAGTAAAATAGAAACAATACAATAGAATTTTACGCATAGTGCATTAAGACACAGAAAGAACTACATTTTAAACCATTTACTCTGCGTTAAAAAATAAAAGGTTTCCATAAAACACCTAAAATGAAAATGTGGACTAAACGAATATTTTCACCACGTTGAGAAAAAAGTGCTGCAATTTTAAGTAAATGCATAATGAAACAAACAAATAAATATTTACTTCATAAATCTCCGAATCAAGTAATTTTTTTACTTAAGTAATTACTACTAAATTCTACTACTAATTAATCACTACTAAATTTAATTTTAAAACAAACATTTAGTCGATCCAAAGAAATTGTTTAACGAATACTATTGAAATATAACTATTCACGTAAAATTATCGAAACTTTTTATCCACTGCAGTTTTGTGCAGCGTCGATGCACAAAACACCGAATTTTTAACCGCGAAAAAAAAAGAAAAAAAAACTTATTTTTATCCCCATCTCCACCGTCTGGTGGATTACCGCGACGCAGGGATCGTTGAAGACCAGGTGGAGGAGGAAAGAAAAATTCGTAACTTCCCCGCCGGTGGTTTTCGCGGTGTGGGCATAATCGCCGGGAGGTCGAAACGTGCATATGAAACTCGAACGCTGAATGGTTTCTCCAATTTGAACGGCGCTGCGTGTGCCGCCGGTGGCAGCGCAAATAGCCGGTTCGCGCATTCTGCAAATCACAGACTGCCCCATGGATGCTCGCCGAAAAGAAGATGATGGCACGAAGTGCCGGAATTGGGACTTGTTTGACGCGAGTTTCTACTTCGGCTGGCCAGGACTTATTATTGCCGACTGTTTTCTGTTTTGCCAGATTTTTCGAGGAATTTGCGATTGTACACGGGAGAGAAATGTTATAATACTCAACTTATGAAAATTTGGACTGTAAAAAATATTAAAAATTCCTATGTACGTAGCAAAAATTGCTATTTAAATAGTAGAAATATATTTATATAGTAGAAATTGCGATGTTCATAGGAATTTTTAGTATGTTTTATAGTAAAAATCGTCATAGGTCGAGTACGTCCCATTTTTCCTACGGAGTATAGTAATTTTTACTATAAAAAATATGAAAAATTCCTATGTACATAGCAATTTCTACTATATAAATAGCAATTTTTGCTACACTGAGAGAAAAAACTTTATAAAAATTGCTATTGTGATTAAGAAAGGAGTGACAGTCTATCAAGTGAGAATTTTTTAATTGAAAAATAGTCATTTTTAGTACCTGGAATTATAAAAATTACTATTTTAATACTAAAAATGGCTATTTTGAGTACTTATAGTTACTATTTTCCATAATAAAATTTCTCACTTGAGAAGAATGTCGCTCTTTTCCTAATCGCAATAGTAATTTTTATTAAGTTTCTTCTCTCGGTATATGTACATAGGAATTTTTAGTATGTTTTATAGTAAAAATCGTCATAGGTCGAGTACGTCCCATTTTTCCTACGGAATACAGTAATTTTTACTATAACATTTCTCTCCGTGTACAAAATGTTTTTTTTTTTAATTAATTTTAATGATAATGTTTTAGGAAGAGTGGGGGTAGTTGGTTTTTTGCGAAAATTTGTAGTACCCGGAGATTCTTGATGAAATTTGATAAAAAGTTCGTTATGTTTGTACACTGGGAGAAAATTATGTATAGGAAGTTTTTCTGCAAATTGTTTGAAATTATTGGGGGAGTAGATATAGTCGTTTTCTTGCGAAAATTTGTAGCACACGGAGATTCTTGATGAGATTTGATAAAAAGTTTATTTTCTAAACGTAAATTATTAGATTAAATATTTGATTCTTCCGAAGTGCAAAAGAAAATTATAGATAGCATAGATAATTAACGTTTCAAAGAAAAAGAAACACTTTTTCCGTGCATTATTAATTCAATCTATAGTGTTTTCTCGAGTACAATGTATAAAGAAATCATTAATGTTACATATACCTTCGCATTTTATTTATTTATTTATTTATTTATTCATTATCTTTGTTTTTCTTCAAAATGATATAGCGAAAGTTATTTCCACGACCGCGTGTATATAAATAAATAATTAAATAAAAAGAGACAGAGAGAGAAGGAGATGCTGTATTTTTGAATGTAATATTCATAGACTTGTCAAGTCTTTCCTATCAATATCCAATGTTATAAAATAATTCATAGATATATAAGCACCAAAGACTTGACAAGTCAATCAATTTTGCATTCAAAACTAAAATCAATCCCTTCATGAGATATCACTCATATCTATACTATAATAATAAAAATCAATAAAAATTACTAATAAAAAAATATTAAACAATCGACGAACAATAACTAAAGGATTTACTCACGTAATCGATGTGCTAATAAACAAACAAAAAATAACTATTTTAATAAGCTTCTAAAAAAATGTTACATTAAAAGCTAAAATCATTTCCTTAATGAGATGTCGTTCAGATATTTATTTACTATGAATAAAAAAAAATATTAGAAAATGTTTACATAACAACTTTATAAGGTTTACTTACGTAATCACTATGTAAATAAATAAATAAAAATAAATTAAAAGATTCGTCTGTAGGACGAACTCGTATAATAAAACCATCGTCTCCTGGCTATCGTACAATTAAGTTTCACTTAAAAAGCATTATTCAATATTAAATTCAATAATAAATGATTCGTTCAATAAATAAATCACGATTTACGGCGTTTTCTCGACGTTATTTCGCCGCGGACAAGATGCACCGGAAACCATCGTAAAAAATTTATCACAAAAGTTCCGATGGCAGCGATCGATTCCTTAATTTCCACGCGACTCGTTGCATCGCTCTCAAAAAGTCGACAATCTGCATACAAATGCGACTGCGCGCCGTTCGAAGATGAATTTAAAATTTTTCATGAATCTTAAAATAAGAAGACTCGCCCGTAAAATCGCGTTTCATTGCAGCGCGACCGGCTCCCCAAAAAAAAAGAAAAGAAAAGAAAAAGTTTAAACCAGATTCTGGCCTTTAAAATAACGAGAAGGAGAAGGAAAGAAGCAGAAGGAGCGAGAGATCTTCAACGATTAATTTTGCGCGCGTTTATTCAATTTTCTCCTTCTCTTCCGCCCCTCCCCCTCCACTCTTTTATTTTATTTATTTACTTAAACAAGAAAATTACGTCGCAATCCTAGTGTGGGTAAATGAATTACCTGAGCGTGGGTGTGGTACATACAAAAATAGAGTCAGAAAACTAAAATTTACATATACTAAAACTTATTTGCTAAATATTGCACAGGATTTACATGCATTATGTTTGTTTGTCTTACACGGAAAGAAAAGTTCGTATAAAAATTACTGCACTGTGTTGTGTAACGAAGAGGCAGACTCGACAAATAGAAAACTTTACTAAAAAATACATAGTAAATTTTATTTTAATCTCTAAGTCTGAAAATGTGAAATTTCACATATAAAATGTGAATAGTGACAATTTGAAAAGGTGAAAACGCGTCAATGATTAACAAATACAATACAATGATTAAAAACACGTCATTCTTTTATTCTATTGTTTTTTTTTTCAATTTTTTCTTATTTTCCATTGATTTTTTTAATTTTTTATTTATTTTTTCATTTTTTTTATTTTTTTTTTGTTTTTGAAAGTTCGCAAGGCCTAAATTTAGACGCGGCGTGAAGAGGCACGTGACTCGTCGTTCCAGGAATTCTCCTGCTGCGAGGACCAAGGACTGAGGCCTGCCCACCTGAGCCTCCTTCCCCACCTTCGCTCTTCCTAGATCCATACATCTGCCGCGCGGCAATACTGCCAATCCACTCGCTGCATAGCAGGATAGACGTGCCCCGCACGTGATCAATCTATCCGAGGCGACTTTTTCGCCTCCTTTTCCTTCAATGGCGGTTTTGCCGCTTTCGTCTTCCGTCGGATTTTTTTCGCATTTTTTTTTTTTAGAAGATTAAAAACAATCGATCCCTAAATATCCTTGAAAGAAATTTTCTTTTTTTTTAAATCTGCGCCACCTTAAAACTAATTTGAGAGCATCAAATAAAAGTGTAAACAAATGAGTCCAAATTTAGCAGCGCCTTCTTTAGGAAAATCAATTTCAAAAGTACGAGGAAGATTATATGCGATGCTCATTAAAAATTCAAATCGGTGAATGAAACTTCCCCGAGCTAGGCTCGAAATATAATGACGACACGACAGCTCCAATGATTTATTTAACGAGATACACATTTGCTATTTTTAGTCGTTAGTTCGCCGTTTATTAAATTCCGTTTTAAATGAAGGCGCCGCGAATAATCAATTAAATGTTGATGACTTAAATAGCGTTTTCGGAAAATTATACCGTGTAAAGCTTAGAATGTGAAGTTCACTTGGAAAATTTGAATAGTGACATTTAACGCGCGAAAAACGGGAAAAGTGTAAAACAAATTTTCACATAAAATTTGTCGCTATTTAACTTTTCTAAGTGATTTTTGCATTTTCAAATTTAGAGAGTAGTACATTGACTGAATCATTATACAACGCAGTGTACTTTGGCGTGCAACGAAATATCGATGTACCCGTACAATCTGCATCGATTTATCGTCGGCTATTTTCAGCCTTAATAGTGTAAATTACGTAAAATAATAATGTTACCTTTTTATATACACTCTTTGTCGCTCTTGGAATATTTTTCATCCTTCATTGTTCAAAATTAAACACTGACGTCAAGATGATACTTATTTATTATTATTTTTTAATTAAATTGCCTAATTATTACAGAAATTACCTTCGTATAAAGGAAATTATACTTTTTTTTTTGTAATGTAAAGTTTGTATATTTCAAAAAGAAAAAAAAGTGTTGACTTATTTTTTTAACGTTGCAGATATTTTAAAATTCATTTAACGATGAAAACGCGATATCCCAGTAAAAAACGTATGGATTTACTCTAACACCTGCTTTATAACGAATGGCCTCCTTTAAGATTTATCGAAATTTATAATAGACCTGAATTGCCTCTTGCACTCTATATTCCCAGGCAATTTCTATTTTTATTTTATTTCCTTTTTATGTAAGCTCTACACCCTTGTAAGAATTTTTATTTCATTTCCTCTTCACATAAACTCAGTTTCAGTTTAACAAGCGCAATTTTTTTGTTTTCCTTTTCCAGAAATTCATGAACAAATCTTTTCACCCTAATCATCCACAGTCATCCACATTTTATTGACCTATGCAGAGGGAGTAAAATCATACTTTATTGTCTAGCCTTATTTTACTCTCCGTAGAGTTGCTTTGCTCCCTGAAGAGCTACTTTACTCCCTGGAGTGACACTTGCTTCCTCGGAGGCCCATTTTATTCTTCGAAGACACTTTTCATTCTTCGAAGACACATTTTATTCTTCGAAGACACATTCTATTCTTCGAAGACATATTTTAGCTTCTGTAAACATATTTTAGTTTCCATAGATACATTTTAGCTTACATAGACCTTTTTTTGCCTCTCGTAATAAAATTTTATTTGATTTTTTTGTTAAATACGTTACACAAACAAAAAAAAAATTAATAGTAGGGTAATGTTTACAATAAATTTTGTAAGATGGGGGTAGATTAGGGAAGCTAAGAATTGTAGCCACAATTATCTAGACAGTCTCAAAATTTATTGTAAATTTTATACCCTATTATTTATTTATTTATTTTTTTACTCTAATTTCCGAAACTGATGAAATAATACAGTGTTCGAGATGTGAGCAAAGAAGGGTACATAAACGGGGCGAAGGAAATGGCGTTATTAAAATTAAATGAAAAAGTCCTCGGTGGAAATTTTCAAAAGAATCCCCAATTTCGACCCATTGTGCCGGCGTATATTACACGAGAGCCATTGACGTGGAAGTTTCGCACTTAAACTCGATCTACATTCTGGGTTGACTTTTTCTTCCTCCTTTGATGCGGCCTATGTAATTATTAGTTATTTCTGACTTCGCTAATTTTGCAGCTTATTTGCGCGCCGCGTAATCGATTTTGACTTTTGCCTCTGCTTCGAAACTTTGCCTACATTAGGAAATTCAGAGGAACTGCAAAAATAACGTCACGCGTTCACCTTTCAGTTCGGAAAAAGTAGATTTTACGTAAGAACTGAATTTCCGATCGAAATTGAATTTTAAAAATAGATCTATAAGAAAAAAAGAGACACAAAAATAAATGTAATACGAATGCTATATATACATGTATATACATAAATAAAATTTTGAAACCTTATGCATTATCCAAGGTAATAATAAGCTGAAAACACAGATAGAAAATTATTATTTGCATAAAATATGTTGATTCGTTATTTCTCACGTATATAAATAAAAATTTTTTAAAGAAATAACGTCACACGATGCTCTCGTTCAATTTACTCCCGCGGTATCGAATTTTAAAGCGGATATCTTCGAAATGTCTCATTACACTTCCGCGCGTTGGCCATTAAAGCGCATTTTAAAATAATCGAATCCCGGATAAATAAAATAAAGCAAAGTAAAATATTTGCACCCTAAAGTTTTCGCGCGGATCGACGGTGAATTTATTTCCGCGAGAACTAATAAATTGACGAGGCAACGTGTTTCGGAATTCGCGCGGCTTTAAAGCCAAACGCGACGACAAAAAAAAAAAAAAAAAAAATAGGGCCGCGGCAAAGTTTCGCGAGCAGAACTTGGGGCGAAAAATTGGATAAATTTCGATTGCGCGCGCATAAATCTTTTAACTACACTTGACTCGAAGAACTGCAATTACGTATCCGCTCGCAGCTTGACCTCACGGTCGACAAAGCGAATCGATAGTCAATTGATCGAATAAATTAAAATTATGTAACGGCGAATTTCGATTATTGAGGGTCGAGAGCCCGCGAGCGCGCTCGTCAATCAATTTTGAAAAAATAATTAGTTAATGGATCGTTTACCTTAATTGATATGCGACGTTTACTTTTGCTTTTATCTTGAGACGTTGTAATGGAGAATTATGCTGCAGTATGAATGTGCGATTGATTGGTAATTTCTTGTCAATGTTTTATTGATTATGGGGGATAATGAAATTGTTACTTTTTATGCAAAAATTGATTTTATCTTATACTTATTTATTTATTTGTTCAAAATTAGACCGACGAAAGTCCTTTTGCAGAGTTTCAAATGTCAACAAATGTAATTATAATTGACAATCTAAAATGTTCAATACTAATTAATGAAAACGATTTATTATTTTGTAGCTTGAAAAAAATGATTTTTTACACTAATCCTCTATAAAGTCCACTGTATTGACCTCTGCAGAGGGGATAAAGTAACATTTTATTGTCTAGACTTATTTCACTCATCGAAGAAGCACTTTACATTCTAGAGAGAAACTTTACTCTCTGGACAGAATACTTTACTTTTACTACTTTAGAATACTTTTTTACTCTCTAAAGAGTTATTTTACTCTCCGAAGAGTTAATTTACTCTCCGAAGAGTTACTTTACTCTCCGAAGAGTTACTTTACTCTCCAAAGAGTTACTTTACTCTCCGAAGAGTTACTTTACTCTCCAAAGAGCTATTTTACTCTCCGGAGACTTGCTTTGCTCCCTGGAAAAGCATTTTATTCCCTGGAGAAAAACTTTTCTCTCCGGAGAGATACTTTCCTCTCTGGAGTCACATTGTTACTCTTCGAATACACATTCTATTCTTCGAAGACACATTTTTTATTCCACAAACAAATTTTAACTTTTGCAAAAACATTTTAGCTTTCATAGAAATATTCTACCTTTTGTAGACACATTTTATTTGATTTCTTGTCAACCAAAGTGGACTTAAAAATTATTAGGGTGAAAATAATTATTTTTACATTATTCAAGCTTTTATTATACAAACTCGGAATTTTATAATAAATGATAGATCCTTACCTAACGGAAGGCTAACATCTTTCGGATTTTCGCTATTTCACTTATACTCTTTGTTATAAGCAAATTAATTTTTTCATCTTCTCCGTCGCGGCGCGAAATTTGAATTTTTATTTATTTATCGCACCCCCTTAAGATTTATTCACACCCTTCGATGGTAGCGGCGCAATGAGCATGGCAATGATGGAGTGATTGGCGTTTACCATAAAATATCTATTGGAAATGTAGGTCAAGTACAGGGTAGCCTCACGTGCCGTATATGATCATCATCATCGTGTGCATTTTACGTATAGAATAGGCGCGCGCGCCTTTTATATTTCCTGCATCTTATCGCCTTTGTGGGCGAGATAAAAAATTTTCACACGATGCTTAGGATAAAAAAGGCTATATTTATTATGCGTTTCAAAAAAGAGCCTTATATTTAGCATTTCGCTAGGCGAAGCTTCTCACGCCTCCTTACACGATTATAATTATAAATTAAAAAGCTTCTACCGGGAGGAAGCACTTCTTTGCGAATGGATTAACAAGCAAAAAATTCTTTTTTTTTTAAATGTTTTGTTTCTTTTTTTAAATTTTTTGTTATAAAATTAATTTTACTCGCTCAGAACTGTTTTGTACGTTGAAAACGTACGAAATTGTTTAAAAAAGGTGATAAATTAATGAATTAATTGATAAATTCTTAAGGAAATATTCGTTCGTTAATTTCGTATTCTAATAACTAACTGAATAATTTATATTATATTAGACTTTTAGTACCTTTTAGACTGACGTAACTTCGCATTTTTTTTTTGCATTTGAAATGAGGTTTATTATACTCGTTTATGCGACAAATTAAGGTAGTTCTACTGGTCTCAGAGGAACTTAAAGTGATATATTGAAAGAGAAATTTTTCACCCGACAAATAAAGTTTACATATAAATGAGAGGAATTAGATAAGTTTCGATGTGCTCAAACTGAATGAGAAATAGAGAAGAGATTGCAATTTTTTATGGACATTTTTTCATTGCTTGTAATCTTCCAATAAGATGAATTTCATTTTTTGTATTATAACATTAAAAGAAATAATAAAAAGAATAGTTTTTAAAGTCTTTTTTTATATTCGCAGAGTTATAATTGCTCTAAGACTAAGGCTGTTGATAAAAAAATGATTTACAGGTAGAGATATACACTGTGAAATTTTTTTCGGCAAACTTGCATGAAAAAAAAATTAATCGCAGCACACTTGCAGTTGGTAAAGGCACTGGAATCTTTTGCGGGAAAATCATTAAAATCTTTGTCTTCATCTTGAACCTTCGGCAAACTTTTTTCATTTTTACCCTCGAAAAAACTCTGTAAAATTTGTGCAGATTTTCTCATAAAAAAAATCAATTAGAATGAATTTTACCGTACTTTAGAGTGAAATTAAATCACTCTATTTATACAGTCACAATTTGACTCTATTGGAGTCAAATTTTACTCTACGAGTCGTTCGACTTTAAACTAAATTTTAAATTTGTCTCTAGCCCTTTTAGCGTGTTCAACGAAGGTAAAAGATTCTCTTTAAAAATTGCAGCGACAAAAGTGCAACTTAATACACGCTAAATCAACTGAAGTGAAATAAAGTGATAATTAACTCTATTGGAGTCAAATTTTCACTCCGATTTTATAGTGAAATTAACACCCCGAAGGAAATTATAATCACGTATGACACCAAAAGAGTCAAAATTTTCCAACACAGTCAAATGCATAACTTCACTACAAACCAAGTGTGAAATTTCACTCCAACCGTTTTATCGTGTATTTACAGAAACTTCCATCTTAATTTTTAACAAAAATTATCTCACCGTTCAAATACACCCAGAAGTACAAAAAAGTCTACTTAACTCCACGAAAAAAGAAAAGGCACTAAGTCCGAGTAAGAAGATCCCTGCGAGTTCAACCCTCCTCCCCCTTCCCCCACCCCGAGCGTCTATAAAATTTTGCCTGTAATCCAATAACTCAAAGGGCCAAAATGTACGCAGGCTCCGAGCACTCCAGGGGACACCGGACGAGATCGACCCTTCAACTTGTCCGAGCGGTGCCTGCAGCGCACGTGGAAACAGCTGATCGATAATTGCTCCGTAATCACTGGCCGAGGCTCGCGTGCTCCCGGATTCTTTATTTAATTGTGCCGTGGGAGAGAAACGTTTAGCCTGCGGACGATCGATGCCCTGGCGACGAGAATCGCGGGGTGGGGGTGAGATTTGTTTTTTCGGAAGAATGATGTTGGGGGTTGTTGAGTACTATATATATTTTTATTATTTTTTCGTTGTTGTTGATTACATTATTTAGTTATTTACTTATTTAAGTAGATTCAACGGACTTAGTAGTCCTTCAATGCGAAATATAAATTTGAATTATTGTAAATTTTTTATACAAACAAATTATTATTTATAAGTAATGTACATACAATTCTGGAGTAAACATATTCAGCATTCTTATTTAACATATAGTTCAACAAATAATTCAACATAAATTTGAATTATTATAAATTTTTTATACAAACAAATTATTATTTATAAGTAATGTACATACAATTCTGGAGTAAACATATTCAGCATTCTTATTTAACATATAGTTCAACAAATAATTCAACATAAATTTGAATTATTATAAATTTTTGATACAAACAAATTATTATTTATAAGTAATGTACAATTCTTGTAAATGCAAAATTGTTACATACAATTCTGGAGTAAACATATTCAACATTCAACAACAGTCCAAGATATCTTGTTCATTATATTATATTTTCATTATTTTTTGTTGTTGTTGATTGTATTATCTTTTTATTATTTTTGTTGTTGTTTATTACATTATATTTTCATTATTTTTATTTTTATTTTTTTCGTTTTCTATAATACTTTTTGGAGGAGAATTTTGGTAGATAAGATTCCTGATAAGAAAAGCATCGTCGAACATCAAAATTTTAGGACTGAAAGCGTAATAAAATAAAAGGAATAAAATATTAATGTTACACTTTCGTAAAAGGTAATTAATATACGTGCTTGAATGAGTGTTGTTGGCGCCGATTTGGGAGTCTTTTTTTTTTTTTACTTTTACGTGGGAGCCTGGGCTGATTTGATAAAGTCGCGCGCGTCGGTGCGGCTGATATGGTTATCTCGCGTCTCGTTTTGCGTGTTTTATGGGATGGGTGTAAATTGCTTTGTGGACTGTTCGAGCGATCACGTTTTACCGGTGGGATATAGTATAGGGAGATTACGTGATTTTGAATTCTTGTTTGATAGATAAATAAGAGGCACTTCGGGTGAGATTTTTATTTTCGGAAGAATGATGTTGGTGCTTGATTGTTGATTCCATTATATTTTAATTGTTATTATTTTTTTTTTAATACTCTTTGGGAGAGCATTTTGATAGATGAGATTCCTAATGAGAAAGCATTAAAATTAAAATTTAAACATTAAAATTTTTAATAAGCTGTGAAATTAAAGCGCAGTCAAATGAATTATATACAAAATACGAGCAATAAAGTATTAAAATTAAAAAATTTATGTTACACTTTCGTAAAAGAGAATCAATATGGACTTGAGTGAGATTTATTTTTTCTTATTATTATGTATATGATATTCTTATTATATATATATAAGACGTTGACAATTTTTATCTCTGCATTGTTCAGCATAATTTTGATAAAGCATATAAAATTTTTCGCCCTAATCATTTTTATAAATTCACTTTGTTGAACAAAAAAATCAAATAAAATTTGATTACAAGAGGTAAAATGAGTCACAGAAGCTAAAATATGGCTTCAACGAGAGGTAAAATATGTTCACAGAAGATAAAATATGTCTTCAAACAATAGAATGTGTCTCCGAAGAATAAAATATGTCTTAGAAGAGTAGAATGTGTCTTCGAAGAGTAGAATGGGTCTTCGAAGAATAGAATCTTTCTGCAATGAGTAGAATGTGTCTTTGAAGAGTAGAATGTGTCTTCGTAGAGTAAAATATGTATGCTAAAGCTAAAAATGTGTCTTCGAAGAGTAAAATACACCTGCTGAAGCTAAAATGTGTCTTCGAAGAATAGAATGTGTCTTTGGAGAGTAACATGTGCCTCTGGGAAGTAAAACGTCTCTCCATTGAGTAAATTAGCTCTTCGATGAGTAAAGTAACTCTTCAAAGAGTAAAGTAACTCTCCGGAGAGTAAAGTATCTCTCCGAACAGTAAAGTTCCTATCCAGGGAGTAAAATGCTTCTGCGGAGATTAAAATAAATCTAGACAATAAAATATGATTTTACTCCCTCTGAAGAGGTCAATAAAGTGACTTGAAAATTTAATTACATTATTGAATCGTCGAATACGATAATAAACAATCTCTTTTTCATCAATTTTGAAACGACGTATTTTAGCTTAAACGATTTTCCGTACTTTTTCCATTAGCTCGAACCTTTAATTAAGGAATGCGGGAATAGTAGTTTGAATCGGTTAATGCGTTCGCTGTTAGAGTCCGGATTCATCCTGAATGTCGAGGGTCAAAGTAAGTGGCCGCCTTTCCTCGCACAATGCACTGGCTCACCGCATCGCCATAAGTAACTTTCCAGCATCAAACTGGCCCTAGACTCGCGATAACGCGCAAATTCATTAAGCTGAGCGCGCTGCAAATTTCCTTTCAAATCATCCGAAGTGCTGAGAAAATGAAAAAATGCAGACGCCCAGAGGTAGAAAGTAATTTTAGTTAAAAATTTTAATTCTGAAGTAAAATACAACGAAATTTGAAAATGCACTTTTTGTTTGGATTATTATGCTTACTCTACGATGGTAATTCATGGCGTTTGATTTTTCATTTGCCAAATGTATTTACCAACAAAATATACAGAATTACCGAGAAAGAAAATAAACAAAAAGTGCTAAAAAAGAAAGTAATACAAATTTTCAGCTAAATATCTTCGGAAATAAGATACAAAGGAAGTTGAAAATGCATTTTTTATTCGAATTAATCTGCTTATTCTACGAAGTACTGAGAAAGAAAATAAAAAAAAAATAAAGTAGATGCGCAGAGAAAGAAAGTAATAAATTTTAGTTAAAAATCTTCTTAAATAATAAATACAATACGGAAGTTGAATAATGCATTCCCGAGAATGCATATTTTATTGGAATTAGTCGGTCGTACTCTGCTGAGATAATTTACGGCGTTTGATTTTTAATTCGAAAACTGTGCTAAAATAATTAGAATACGATTTTATGTAAATACGTTAGCTCTAAAATAAAATAACAGAAGTTGAAGAATTCATTTTCTATCTGAATTAATTAATTCGAAAACTGCGAGTAATTAGTTTACTAATTCTATCAAAATCATCCGAAAATCTGAGATGATGAGCAAAAAAATGTTGGACGACTAGTGCAAAAAAAAAATAATAATTTTGGATAAAAATCCCTTAAAATCTCTTTAGATATTTTTACTTACAAAGTCCTTAGCTCTGAAATAAAGTTAAAGAATGCACTTTCCATCCGAACAATTCCGTTTACTCTGCGTAATAGTAATTACTTAATTAGCGGCGTTCGATTTTTCGCTCGAAAACTGTGTAATTAGTTTGCTTAGTTGCTGCATAATTGCGTTTATTTATGGTACCTCAATTTTACCAGATTTATATACTTACTAAATTTTACGCAAAATCTGCTTAGCTTGCGCTCATTAAGTGCAGGCGAAGTTGCGCGCATAATTCCCACTTAAACTTTGTTTCTGTATCAGTTAGTGCGTATTTGCTCGATAGGCGATTCCAGCGACCCAATCAAACGAAGAGTCTATAGTACTTGCCATTGTACCTAACGATACTTCGATAGTTGATACAATATTTACGCATCGTCGTTATTTTCCTAATCGCTGTAAATTCCTTTGCCCTCGGCGTAAATAAATTGCGGATCCAGTTAAAAGCGTTTAAGTACTTTATTTTAACCCTTACACTGAAAAAAAAAAGTTGTTAATTTTAAGGAAATGATTTACTTAAATAGTACTTATTATTCTACTTATTTTTCTTAAATAGTACTTATATTTCTTTAAATCAAGTAATAATTTCATTAGAAATAAATGAATTTATTTGTCAGTAGTTTGAAAAAAATAATTTTTTGAGTCAATAACATATTTAATAAGTACTATTCAAATAAATATTTGCATAAAATTAACAAATTTTTCTCTCAGTGTATATATCGCATGTTTTTTTCCTGACCCATGTGAAAAATATTTGATACAATTTTTATACAATTTGTATGCAGTCAGTGTATACAGTTTGTATCAAAAAATGATTCTATACAATGTGTATATAATAGTACACAACTGTAAACAATTGTACAGATTTTGCACGTAAAATTATTTAGCAATACGATTCAGTTGAGTAATTATATATAACTAGACATTTTGTATAAAAAAATAATTTTCTGGAATCATATACTAATTGATTATTATAATAATGTATGCAACTGTAAACAATAGTACAGATTTTTTATAGAAAATTATTTTGTATAAAAAATATTTATGTACTATTAAAAAATGTATTATTATGTATATATTAAAAAAAATAGCTTTATACATTTCAACGTAAGTACATTGGGATCAGAAAGAGCTAAAATCATTTGTTTGCAGAAAACATTTGTGAAAATCGATTTTGCAATGGCAGTCTTTTCTAGGCCGCGATTTTAAATGGATTTAGAAATGAAAACATTTGTAATTCCCTCGCGTCAGAAATCGATAGAAATCCATTGTGCCTCTATTACTATACCGCCTTGACAGATTTAATTATATTTTATGCGGAGGTGAAATATATATATATATACTTTTCTTTCTCCAGAGATTTCGAAATGAAATTTCTCTCGAGTATACCCTTAAACTTTTCCTCGGTTCGATTATTATTTTCCTCATTAATTATTTATGATTCTTTTTTGTTTCTATAAAACAAAAGTTTATTACTGTCGCAACGCGATAAAAGGTTCATATATCAGAAGCAAAAAATAATTTGACGTATAAAAGTAGCTTTAAAAAGAAAGACAAGAAAATATTATTGGATTCACTTTTACCTGTAGCTTTCTTGTTGTATTTACTCGGTTAAGTCTAAAGAATATCAAGACGCATTTTATAATTCGATAAGCGTATCGAGCACAGTGGGTTACCCGACCAAATAGGATTAGTCAGCTTCGAGCCTGTGAATATCTATATAAGTATACGCCAACTCCGGAAGTAGAAAAATGCTGATTAAACTAAATTTTTGTGTTTCATTCACTACACGTCCCTACATAAATTTCAGTAAGTACACTGAAATACCGATTTTGGTAATTTTCAGTAAATATCAATTTGTTAAATATTTCTTTGAGAACAAATGAATTTATTTGTTCCGGCGTAAAAAAAACATGAGATCAATTAAAGATCGGACCGTGATTTATCACAATTATGGCACTTTTTCGTATAATTTATAAGATGAAAAATCTTTTACAGATATTGGAAGAATTAGAGAACATTTTAAATTTTCTTTAGTAGTAAAATAAAATAATAATTCAACATAAAAAAAACAGAAATAAATAAATAATACAAGCAACATAAAAAAGACTCTTCGGAATGCCAAAAAATTGAACAGCCACCTTCGTCATTCAAAAAAAAAAGGTGCGCGCGCTTCAAAAGCCTCGGCACTTCTCGTCCATTCAGCGATCAAAAATAAAACTGCGCCGCGGAAATTCGCCTCTAGGCTGCAAACAAAGCGGGTACTCAAAACCGAGAAGCACCGAGCGTAACCATTAGCGGCGTATCTCGACCGTCGGCGAGTCACGTGGCCCGCCGATCGCCCCCTCCCCCTCAGCTCGCGCAAAGAGCACCCTAATCCCGTCGGATTATTATTACCGCGACACCGAAAATTTCTTCGTCCTCATCCCGGGGCGGGAGCCGCGGTTGAATAATTGACTCGGGCCGGGGAGCGGATATTTGAATAATTGCGTCTTAGATCGATTGCAGCGCGTCGCGCGCGCCTGGCCGACCGCAGCGGGACTCGAACTACTTGCGGCTTTCGGAAGAATTTCCCGAGGCTCGCGCGCGCGCCGTTCCCTAATTTGCTTTCACTTTTCAGGGGCGGTTTCGTAAAAATTGATTATTTTACGATTTGATTTAAATTATTAAGAGCGTGTTCGTTGAGGGGAAGTCTGGAAGTCGATTGGGCATTCAAATTTCGCGCCATAATGTACAGCAGACGAAGAAATAATTAATTTGCGCTTGACGAGGGAATAATTAATTTTGCTAAAACGGACGGAGTCAAATTTCACCTCTTAGTTTGTAGCGAAGGTCTTATAGAATCAAATTTAATTATACCCGAATAGAGTCGTTTATTTTCACTCTAAAGTAAAGTAACTTTCACTCTAAAGTGTAGAGTAGACTGACAAAAAAATTTGTTAATTTTTAAGGAAATGATTTACTTCAATAATACTTATTAAATATTTCTTTGAATCAAGTAATGACTATATGAATTTATTTGTTTCTAAATAAATTTTGTAGTTTTAACAAAATAATTTTTTGAATCAATAAAATATTTAATAAGTACTATTGAAATAAATGTGTGCTTAAAATTAATAAATTTTTCTCTCAGTGTAGCATACATTATTCTAGGTAGAATATTACATGGTGTGTTCCTAATTTTCGATCTACTTAAGAGTAAAAAAAATTATTCTGTTTCACTCTATCAATGAAGTTAAATTCACCTTAAAATTATAGTGAAGATTAACTCTATTGGAGTCAAATTTTCATTCTTTTTCATTTAAACTGATTTGACGTGTAACAAAGAGCATAAATTGAAGTATTGAAAAAGTAAAAGATACTTGCCCTCTGTTAAGTAACGATCTATCATTTTATAAAGTTCCAAATTCGTAAAATAATATATCGACTAGAAAAGCTTGAATAATCTGATTTTTTACATCATTCAAGCTTTTCTCGCCGAGATATTATTTTACGAACTTGGAATTTTATTAAATGATTGATCATTACCTATAACGGAGGGCAAGTATCTCTTAGTTTTTCGATATTTCATTTACGCTCTTTATTACAAGCAAAATTTTTTCTTTTCGTTTGCTACAATTTAGCACGAAATTTGAATTTTTAATTGACTTTCAGACCATCTAAAGCTGGATTTTCGCCGGAATTTCCGCTTGAGGTTTTCATAATCGACGGGAATTTTCTTGGAGCGCGAGTGGGTCAGAAGTGTGAATTTGAGAATAATGTGAGAAGATTTACATTTGAATGGAGGATGTGAGCGGAGAAAAAGAGTTGAGGTACTTTTGAGGATGGGAAGGATGTGGTAGAAGTGTCTGACTTTGCATCCGGGAAGAGTTTTTTAAATTCGGGTAATGTGAATTAAGCAGTTCATAAAGTTTTATCTTCAGTTGTAAATTAAAAATTTTTACAAGCGGTAAATTACAATTTTGTTATAATTAGCAATGATGGCAGACTAATTTCTTCACCGTTTTAAAGGTAAAATTAATTTTTAATTGCCAAGAAGTGAAACTGCTTCATGGATTCGCTGGATCAATTTTGATGAAAATTTTTTATTAATTGTACGGGAAATGGAAAAAAATGTTTTACTACTTTTTACTATGAGTTTTTGTTTGTTCACTGGTCTTAACAACTGGGCACTGGTATTTAACAACTACTATCGAAGTAAATATTTACTTAAAATTAAATAAAAAATAACACATAACGCAATTTTATATTTAAAAAAGTACAGTTATTTTGACGCATCGCCTATTCTCGTGAACACCCCCCACCCCAAAATTACCGATAAAACTGTTAAATATACGACGCTATTTTGATGAGAAAAGTTGGCCGTTCATTATAGTGCAACGTCCTGAGAACGACTGTCGCAAGTCTGCCTTTATGAATAAACAATGGATAAGAGGCCGCATAGCCTTTTGTAGAACTTAAGTGGTTATATAAGCAGTTCCAGTAACGTACCTCGCGTTACTGAATATTAAATGACTAATCACAAGCAGGTCCTAAATGAAATACGTTCCAAAGCATTTTACCTCGCGCCGTTGCTTCTGAATTAATTTGATAATAAATTATGAAACGGGCAGTACTGTCAACTTTATTTTTTACCAGCCAGTCCTTTTCAATTCTGAAAAAAAAAATTAATAAATAACATTGATCACAAAAGTTCCTCGTTTTGTCTTGTAAATAAATTATAAATAATTATGAGTTCGCTTCCACATAAAATCTGCAATGGTATGATTAATTTATATACATATGAGTGCGCGCGTGTGTTCGTACGTATGTGTGTGTATGTGTGCGCGTGTGTGCGTGTATGTATGTGTGTATATGCGTGTGTGTTTGTGAGCCATTATTATTAATGGAGAAAAGTTGCAGTTTAGAATATAAAAGAGGAATTAATAAAATTGATATTGGTTTTGAGCACGGTGACAGATATCCATTATGAGTGATTGATGAGATTAGTATAGGTGATCTTTTTTACCTTAATCTTAATTTATACTCCTTACAATTTAATGACTATTGAGGAAACTTATATTGTAATCTCCAAAATGTTTCTCAATATTTACCAGATTGTAAAGTATTTATTATAATTAGTAAAAACATTTTAATACCTATCCCCGGAATGTTTTATTTACAATCAAACTTTTTGTAATTAGTAACTAGAATATTTTATATTACTTATTTTTTTTTATCCCATCTCATTCTGCTGTATGTGGAAACGAAGAAGTACACATTTTAAAAATTCCATTTAAAAAGACATTTTAAAAAGCTAAAATGTATTTATGAAAACTAAAATATGTTTGCTAAAGCTAAAATATGTCTTTGAAGAATAGAATGGGTCTTCGAAGAGTAGAATATGTCTTCAAAGAGTAGAATATGTCTTCGAAGAGTAGAATGTGTCTTCGGAGAGTAAAATATGTATGCTAAAGCTAAAAATGTGTCTAAGATGAATAGAATGTATCTTCGAAGAGTAACATGAGCCTTTGAAGAGTAAAATGTCTCTCTGTGAAGTAAAGTTCTATCCAGGGTGTAACGCGCTTTTCCTGGTAGTAAAATAAGTGATATGATATATATGATTTTACTCCCTGTGAAGGAGGTAATAAAAAGGCTTTTATGGATGCTTAGGGTGGAAAAACATTTTATCTATCAGTTTATTTGTAAATAGTAACAATTTTCATATCAGTCAGAATATTTTATCTACTAGATTATTTCTAATTAGTAACAACTGTACTTTATCCACGAGAATATTTACCAATTAACGAATTACAATTTTGATACTACGAAGCCACAATTTATACTACTTGGACTGTTTTCCCACTTCCAAACGCATTGGAATCGTATACCTACGTAATAAATACAGAACTCGGAAAGGGGAGCACTAGAAGTTGGAAAACATATTGGATTCAGTGTTTAGGCACTCCAAAAGCATTATAACATCTGATCCAAACGTTGGTATCCAGCCATTCTTAGAATGGATTTTCCCCGCTTCCAAAGGCTTCCCCTCGCTCCACAAGTAGTTTCACGGACAAACAGGGGGGTGAAGCATCGATTTAAAAAGTCGGATAAAAAGATTCGCCGCGAAAGAAGGCGATGACTAATGATGAAATTTGTCCAAAAAACCCAGCGAAGATTCATCTTCCTTGGTGTTTTTTTTTTTTTTACTTTTCGAATATCCTGTCGCTTCGCCTCTTCGCTGTAAAAACTTACGCGAATACTCCAGCGGCTGATCGGAAAACAATGGCTCGCGTGGGATAGGTACGATATTTATTTTATTTTTTTTTTTTTCGAAGGGAATTGATGTGTTGGTCCAATAAAAAATTATAGTTTATTAAAAATTTTAGTATTCCTTTCTTTCTTTTGATTGAAAAGTAAATCTTTCTACACATCGAGAAAAAATTTTCGATGGTAAAAATTGCTGGAGTTTCGGTGACAAACGTCGAGTGGAAAAATTTAGAAACTGATATTGATTACATTAGCGGATGAAAGTCGTCGCTTTTAATAGAAAATTTTATTGAAGTTTTTTATTTATTTATTTATTTAATATAATTCAACGGACTCAAAAGTTTTTGCATATAAAATACATATACAAAAGTTATAAACTTAACGAAATACGCGGAGAGAAATATTATAGTAAAAATTACTATATTCCGTAGGAACAATGGGACATATTCGACCTATGACGATTTTTACTATAAAACATACTAAAAATTCCTATGTACGTAGCAATTATTACTATATAAATAGCAAATTTTGCTGTATACATAGGAAATTTTAGCATTTTTTATAGTAAAAATTTTCATAAGTTGAGTATATCCCACTATTCCTACGGAACATAGTAGTTTTTACTATAACATTTCTCTCCGTGTATAAATAATATATAAACTAATAATTTGCTCGTGAATGAACGTTTTTAAAATTAGAATCTAAAATTATAATTGAATAAAAAATGTAAGAAAAACTATAAATTACAAAGAAATGAACTATAAATTACTGAGAAATGATGTTATAAATGATAGTTAAAAAAATTTCAACGAAATCATTTAATTATAAGGCGATTGTCGTTAGCATCTCTGTTCATTTGGCTGAAAGACACGTGCAATTAATTTCAGCATGGAGAACCCTGAGGTGCTGCAACAGGGCCGGAACTTTCGACTGTTAGCTGCTGACGAATTACCTCAACTCTTGGACTTCCTCGCCACTTACCTGCCCGAGTCTCTCAAAGTAAGTGTTACCATTAAGAGCACACCGCGCGTTTTCCCATCTGAAAATTCTTTCTCCCCGCCAAATTAAATTCCTCGGAACCATACTAATTTCACTTCCATTTGCTGCAACGCAGTCCGTTTAATCTCTGCAGACTTGAATTTTTTTTCCGCGTGAAAAAAAATCTGCAATATGTAAGTGCTGTGTGTCATTCTTTTAGTCGATTTCTTCCATTTTTGAAATCCCTACCGAAAAATCTCAGATAAGTTCTCGGGTGACTTTTAAATTTTCTCATCTGAACGAAATCTCATCCGAGTCAAAACTTGAAAAATCACCTGAGATTTTAGTCTGGGAAATAATCGGAGATCTCAACTGACATTTTTTAGTCGGGATTTATTTTTTGTTTCTTAAATGCACTATTCAGTCTAGTATAGTTCAAAACATCACTGCGAGATGAAAAATTATTTACTTAATCTGATCTACGTGTTCATTTTTTTACCTATTACGAAGTTTTTTTTTTTTTTTGCAAAATTAAAAAAAAATTCTGAAATAGCTTTGTGCATTCCAATGTATATGAGATTTGAAAAAGATTAAGAAAAAAAGGAAGAGAAAGAGCAACGATAACAGCGTCCTTAAAAATAAAATTGTAAATGAAAAATGTTTTCTTCTTCAAATATTGCAGTAGCTCATTCAATGTTTTATGTCCTTGTAGATGCGTTGATAATAATTACAATTTTTATTATATAATTTGTTTTCGCGAACAATTCTCAAAACTTTAATTAAAAAGTTTATTAAGCTTGGCTACAGTTTCAAAGCTTACTGAATTTTCAACGAAATTTACGATCGAATTTTTTTAATCACGTCAATCTACGTGAGGATTAAACTTCAGTAGCCAATAGTGGTTTTTTTTTTCATGTGAACGAAATATCAATTTTTTGTCCGGTGCGTTAATATTCCTCGCTTCAACATCGCCGTTCCATTGTCACTTTACACGTTAACGATTAAATAGTTAATCTTTCCATAAAACAAAAAAGAAAAAAACGAGGGGAAAAAATCGTTCGAGATTGATGCATCTTGTTCACTCTTGTCTGTGACATTTCGATATTTTACGGCGTATTAGTTCGGTTCGTTTGCACATCTTAAAATGATTGATTGACAAGTGTGTCAAAAGTAGGTCGAATATAAAAAAATTCCAAATATTATACACAGGTGGCGATATCCCTTTTCAAATATTATTTATTTATTTATTATTTTTAAATACTTAAATAAATAAACAAATAAATAGATACGCACATACGTACATGTATAAATAAATAAAATACGTACATACATACATGCATAAATAAATAAATAAATACATACGTACATGCATAAATAAAGACTTACATGCATGAATGCATAAATAAATAAATACTGACGTATATACATGGAAAAATTAATGAATAAATAAATTTTCTCTTAGAACGAGAATAAAGCTGCCGGATTCGCGTGAAATTTGTGCGATCCACCCCGCGGCGCGCTAATAAGGATTAGGCAAATTTCGGCAGTTCGGATAGGCGCGATCCGAAAAACCGGGAGCAAACAGCCGAGGCTACGAGTAAATTGACTCCGCATCGTCGGCTTGATTAGCTCGTTACGCGCAATTCGAATTAAGACTCCCCCCACCCCCACCCCCTTGGCTCTGTGTGCCCAGACTGGTAATAGCGCCTCGACGCTTTAACGACCTATGCATGAAAAAAGTTATACGTGCCTGTAATGATTCCCTCCTTCGATCGATACGCAATTTATATTTTCCTTTTATTATCCGCCCGCTTTCTTTTTTGTTTGTTATATTGGCTCATGTTTGCTCGGGCAGCGCAAGAATTACGGTGAAAGTAATTTTGGTAATTGCTTCTTTTTTTCTTCTTCTTCTTCTTCTTCTCTAAATTATATTCAGTGAATATTCACTATTTCCAATGGTGAGGATCAAGGTCACTGTTTCAAAGTGAATAGTCACTGAATGGATATGAGAAATGACAGTGACATGTCACTATTTTTAATCAGTAAAAATGACAATCTCTGTTTAAATAAGCGAAAAATTTCATTTTTCATCAAGTGAAGAACAAAATTCGACACTTAAATCAGTAAAATTTTTCTTTTTAATCAGTAAAAATGACAATCTCTGTTTCGATAATTGAAATACTTCATTTTCCATCAAGTGAAGAACAAAATTCGACACTTAAATCTTAGTCAAGTTTTTTTATTTAATCACTGAAAATGACAGTCACTGTTTCAATAAGTGAAAAATTTCATTTTTCATCAAGTGAAAAAGAAAATTCGACACTTAAATCAGTAAAATTTTTCTATTTAATCAATGAACACGACAGTCACTGTTTAAATTAGTTAAAATTTCAATGCATGGAATTTAGAGAGTTCTTTTTGCTTTGACACGTGCGCGTCTTGGAAGGAAGGCTGGTGCTTGTCTAAAAATTTAATCTTTGTGCAATAAGACGGCAATAGGGTAGATTTTTTTCGTGGAAGGTTTAATGTAAATGATTTTTCTCTCTAAATTACATTCAGTGAAATTTGGCCTAATTTAAAAATTTAGTGATTAACGTGTTCGCTGATTACATCGTCCTACTCGACTTCAATGTCATCTCCTTTTTTTTTATTATCAAAGTATAAACATACAGTCGTCATAATCGCAAACAGAAGCCTTAAAGTATCTGCGGCTATAAACGAGAGAGAGAAAAAAAAAGTGGAATTATTCGAGACCAAGAGGATCCGTATACAAAGTATAAGTTTCAAGCGCATTCGTGCAGAATGTACCTACTTTCCTTCAGCTAACTTCTGACTTTTGTCCTTTGTCTTTCGCTGGCGAATACTTTGCAAAAGGATCCCACCGACGCGCAATAATGTACTTTCTTTTAATTAAAAAAAAATATATAAAAATGTCCTCCCATTTTTCACGGATTTCCTTTAAAATCCGCGAGATTTTCTCTCCGTAATTCAATTTCTCAATTAAAGACGAATTTCGCGCTTGAGAAAGCGGCGGATATTCAATTTTCTAAAGTTGCATCGATCGCATTTCTCAAAAGAAAAATCCCTTTAATCGCGATTAATTGCAAAACGCCGAGGGACTTTTCCGCGAGCTTTTGCGTTTTTCTTTCAAAGAGTCCCGCCCGTCCGACGCTTTAGCGTTAATTAAAAATTGAATTTCAAACTGAAATACAAGCATCGCGTGTGCGGCGCTCAAAGTTTGATAAAGTTTACGAAGTTCCTTAAATAAGGTACACATATCCGAGGCAAGAAACAAAAGCCGCGCGTTGAAATTTACTTTATTTTTATCTCCTGCGAGCCTGCTTGTATATACATACTTACATATATACAGTGCTGAATATTTATGTTTGCTCCGAACAGGAGTAAAGCGAGTTTAAAAAGTTTCTCGAACGAAATAAATGCGAAGTTTTCAAGTGTCTCGTGGAGAGTGAATGCAATGCAGTGAAATTTCAAATCAACGTAACTTTTCTGATTTTCAAGGATTATGAACTATTTTACAATTAATAATTCATCAACAATAAGTGGATTCACGATTCTTATCAATATAAAATGTTAAATTTTATGAATTATGTAGGAAATAATATATTTAAATTTTTTTTAGATTGAAAGTATTTCTATATTTTTTAAAAGAAGTTGCAATTTCTACAATTATTACTCAGTGGATATAGTGAGAGACTTTTCTCATTGAATTTAATAAAAGCTCCCCGTAATACATAAGTATACATAAAAAAAATTTCGGAGACGTTGCGGTAATTTTCACCTGAATTTTGAACGATTGGCAAAGCAAGCACTTCCCCGTAAATGTTATAGAGCTTTTCCCGTAAAAAGTGCGAAGATTTTCTTGCACTAATAATGGAGCTTTTCTACAAAATTTCAGAGCTTTTCTATCAAAAAATTCGGAAACTTTTCTTATAAAGACTAAGGAAATTTTTCTTGTAAAGACTAAGGAACTTTTTCTTGTAAAATCTGAGGAGCTTTTTTTATGCCACTTACAAAGCTTTTTTCGCAAGACTAACAAGTTTTGCGGAAACGGAAAGACTTTGTTAAGCTTTCGTCCTAAAGTTTACAAAGCATTATTATTTACGTTCTATTTACGCAAAGCTTTAGCATAAATTCTGCGAAAAACTGTAAAAGGCGTCAGTTGCAACCTTAAAAAGCTCATTGATAAAATAATTCTTTAAACGCTTCTCACTTTACCAAGTACGATCATCAAATAAACAAATAAAAAATATCAGAAAAAAATCGTTTTATCGAGAAGAACACAAATCCTACGACTTCCACCCAAGAAAAATCAATCAGGAAAGAAGATCAAACGCTCAATATTTTACTTTATTAAACGCACGAACTGAAAAAGCTCCCAACTCAACCTCATCACCATCGAAGTCCGAACTTTCCGTCTCAACTCCGCGGAATACAAAATCCAGACTTGCACCGAATCCTTCGAAATCTCCTGCTTCGCTTCGCATTTCTCCCGCGTCGTCTACCCCCACCCCCCAAAAAAAAGTTCCACCCCCTCCCTCGCCGCCAGAAAACTACAGTAACCAAGAGATTCCCTTGATAGGAGCACCGCGGGTGTCTCAGGACGAGGCTAAAGCTGCTCCGCAGATTCAACCTTGAATAACGTAAAAAAAGTCATGTTATTTAAGCTCAGAGATGCAGAATTTTGAATTAAAAAATCCGCGATCAACAATTCAACTCAGAATATTGAATTGAAAACATTTTAACTACAAAATTCAAAATTAACGTTAAAAAAATTAAGTAAATGAGATTTATTTCAGCATCCAAGTTTTCTTATTGAACTAAATTAAACTCATAAAATTCACAATTCAAATTTGAATGTCGTATAATCAATATGTTAAATATTGATTCAATTCGAAATTGAATTAAATCTTTGCATCGATGTAGTTGAAAACTCATGAAAAAATTAAAAACATTTAAATTAAAACGCAAAAGATGCCTTTATCGTACGAAAAAGAGCTTTAAAAGAATAAAATATCGTTGTCTTACCGTACCCGTCTGTTTCTACTTACAAGCCTAAATCACTGCGTATCATCTGGCACCTCAGAAAAAGTTTTTCTTTGGGTTTGAAATGTTCAGAAAAACTAATGTTTCTCTCTTAACTGTAGTTAATTTTAAAATTAAATCATTAATTCATTAATTTTAAAATGAATAACTTTATTAGGGGTATAGAATCCACTGAATTTTATTATAAATATGTTAATTGTTGGTGGTTAATTTTCTGCTAATTAGAGCAAATCTGATCTATAGACTCTATCATTGATTATTTTTTCGTCCGCTGTATATATTATGACGCGAAATTTGAATTTTTAATTGACTTTCAAGCTCCTTCAATAAAAAATAAAAACCAGTTCTATTTTTCTGTGTGTAAATTTTATTGGAAATATCTCTCTTTAGAGGAAATAAGGAAAAGGGAAATAAGGAAAAACTTATAGAAAATCCTCCTTTTTCATAAATTAGCAGTTTCTCCTTGAAAAAAGGACCAAACTCCTTAACGAAAACAGAAAATCTCCTAAACAAAAATTTCCTAAACGAGAATTTCCCTTGTCGTCAAGCAATTTCTCCTTTTTTTTTCAAGGAGAAACTCTTAATTTATGAAAAACGAGAATCTCCTACAAGTTTTTAGGAGAATCTCCTTTTTTTTAAGGAGACTCTCCTTCTTCTTTGTTTGCAGTGTACGCCGAAAACAACTATCGGAACGAACGGATCACTAATTTTAGACAGCCGAAGTGACAAGTGGGGGCCACATACACACGCATACACGGAACACCCCCGTCCCCCGAAGGTTAAGGCGGCCTTTTCCCCGTGGCATTGCGGCAAGCGCGACGCGGTCCCCGACGCTGCGGCGCGCGATCGTGAACTTTGCCGCGCCGCCGCCGCCTCCTGCATGCCGCAGGCTCGGGGTCAAGGTTACGCGCGCGGCTACGCGTACACGCGGCGCTCGCCCGGCGACGCTGCACTTCCGCGCCGAAGGCCGACACGGATCTCCTTGAATTTTCATGGGACCGACTGCAAGCTCTTTCTATCTGCGCTTTATACTGATTTTTTTTTTTTTTTTTTTTTTAAGCTTTGAGAGCCGGTATGGTTCATACATATACCTATACGGAGCTGGAATTGGGTCGGGATTTATGGAGGCCGACACGAGCTTCTTCTTCTTTTTTTTTTTTGTCGAAGATTTAGGAGCTTCTTTGTAAATGCGGAAGTGGTATTCTTTCTTTTATACTCCGTGTTTCTTTTATTTTCCTTTTTTTCTTTTTAATGGAGATCGATTCGACTTCGATTTTAGACTGTGCTCGTGAATTGATTATTATTGGGATTATTATCTATAAAAAAGAAAGGAAACATTTTTATTTTTATATAGTGGATTAATGTAAGACTGTACAATTTCACTGGTTTGTTAGAGAATTTCTTTATTTCCCTCGCCATTGATTTAGAGAAATCTGCAGTAGAAGATATTTGTAGAGGGTACACAGAACGGTACTTATTTCATCATCTTTTTTTGTATTAAATTTTTTTTTTTATGTCGCAATAATGAAATATTTCGCGAGCAACTTGAAAATGCGAATAATTAATGCCGCACGCACAGCAGTTCTCGGGTATATAATGAATTTTGAAAATTTGTCACGCAATCGTGCGAGCATCCAAGGTCGAAGTAGAGTCTACCATTATACGTAAAAAGGCGGCATCATAAAATTTCTCCGAATACCAAGAAAAACGATAAACGGAATATTGCATTTCGTTTCTTTATTTATTTATTTTTTTTTTTTCAAAAACATTCTCGGTTTCGTTTATAAAGAAAAATTGGATTTAAGCATTTGTCAGTGTCTGACGCAACATTGCACTTTCTACTTGAAACCCCCCCTGAAGCCAACTTGGACTAATTCGCAGTTTCATTAATACTAATTAACAAACTTTGCTCATTAATTGACTTTTTTCAATCTCTTTTAATGAATACATCGAGAAAAATACTTAATGAAAATTATTATAAACATAGAAATAAATAATTACGAAGTAACATTAGAATCGGGACTCCCTTTTACATTTATAATAGTTTCAATCGTTTTTACTTTATTTTTAATTGAATAATTGAATTTTCTTAATAAAAATTGTTATCTAATATATCAAAAATTTTAAATAAGTATTTTTATAACCTTTATTTAAAATTTACTAAAACCTTATTTAAATTTTGTCAAAAGCTTAGCAATTTTGTTGTGCAAAATTTAAATTTTCTTATTACTTGAACATATTTTACTACGCAACTTGAAAAAATTTAATCGTTATGTGTTCTATTCCAGATAATTTATTGCATTTTCGATAACAAGGACAAAAATGTCACCAAAACGTCGTTATCTTGTCAATTAACTGAGTCGTTAACAAAAATCGCTTTTATGTTATCTTCTCTTACGTTATCTAAAAACGATGATAGAATTTTATGAAGCACTTTAAAAAGAAATTCGATTGATTAAAAGACAAAAGCCTGATTGAATGGTGCCAAAATTCGAGGCGATTTGACGTTTATGTTCAATATTTCGAAATTTACGTTTGTATAATTTCATTTTATAAATTTTCAATTTTCTTTCGAATCTATAATTTATTTTGAGTTTTATGCTTAGCGTAATTTCTGCTCGTTATTTCCATATACAAGGCTCTCAGTCTTTTTAATCATTAAATAAAAAAATTAATACAAAAAATTATAAATAAGATCAAGAAAAAGTAAAACAAAATTTGATCGCGCAGGGATTTTACTAAACTTTGAAAAAAAAAATGATTAAGTACATGTAATTAATATCAATTGCGCAAAGATTTCACTGATTAGAAAAAAATGATCAAGTGTATACTATCGATCGAGTAAAGATTTCGCTAAATAGAAAAAAAAAAGATCAAGCATATAATAATACTGATCGCGCAAAAATTTCGTTAATTTAAAAAAAAAAAGAGCGATCAAGCACACATTATCGATCGCTCGCATTTTATCCTCGTCCGAAAATATCCGAGCAACGCGTTAAACTCCGCGCCCACTTAATCCCAAGAAATTACACCTGCATCCATAAAAAAAAATGCATCAATCAAGAAGCCCAAAGGATTAAACCCACCGCGCTAAATTCCGTCGCCTGAAGCTTTAGCGCGTCGCGGCGCCGCTCGAGCGGGAAAATCGCTCCCTTTAAAAAAAAAAAAAGAAAAAATGAGAGCGAAAAAGAGTGCCGCGCATGCAAAGTCCAACGACTCGCGCGCGAGCGTTCGGGAAGGCGGCGCGACGCGACCTTGACCCCCGCGGAAGGGCTCGCGCCGCGCACGACAGCTCGCGAGCGCCAAATCACCCGGATAAATTCAGCCTCCCCCCCACCCCCCTTCACGCGATAAGGCAATTCGAGCGACGAGTTTCGCGGCTGGATGGATCGGCTCCGCGTGTTTCCCTTTTTTTTTTTCGTTTTTTTCTCTTTCGTTGAGACCTGAGGGGGTGGAGGCGTACACGGAAGGTCAGGGCTCGTTATGCGACGGGTGCGCCTTTTGACGTATTGAGATTTGTTAAAATTTCATGCGGTGCGGTGTGTTTTTTTTTCTTTTTTCGTGGTCGTCGTTGACATTGCGGGGGACGCGCGGAATCCGCCATTGCGTAGCCGCAGTGCGCAATATCGAGGGGAAAGGGGGTGCGAAGTGCTTTGCGATGTATGAGCTTTTTTTTTTTAATTTAAATGTGCGAGAAAGTTGCGCGATGCTCTTTCGATTATTGCGCTTCGATCGCTTGGGATTTTTGAGCGCGAGCCGTGGATAATGTGATATTTGCATTTTTTTTCATTTTTTTATTTCCGGGCGAATTCTTGTCGGGATTAAAGCTAAATATTGAAGACGATATATATGTATATTTTTTTTAATTAAAGGATTAATTAAAGGATCCTTAATACTACGATTTTACTACACCGAGAAAAATTCTAGTAAAAAATTATTATACTTTTTCGTAACGCCTGAACACACACGAAAAATAAAAAAAATTACGACAATGTGTACTATAGTTTAGTTTACTAGTCTTGCAGTAAATTTTGCTGAACTTACTGTAAATTTTATTACACTTTCTAATAAACTTTTTAATTTTTTTTTTCGAGTTTGTCCCTGCATTGCTAAAATAGTAGTACTAATTTTTACTACAAAATTTTCCTCCGCGTACTAATTATACTAAAGTCCTTAATAATAGGATATTAGAATTATTTTTATAAGGCATGTGTCTATTTATTTAAACAAAAAAAAAATATATAATGTAAAATTTTTTTTTTTTCATTTTCTACGTTGCATTCGGAAGGAATATGAATATGAATATACGACAGATTCAAAGGGAAAGCTCACGTCATTCTGTCGAATTCAATTGAATTCCTGAAAAATGCTATTCCCCCGCAGATTTATCGATCGCACGTGAAACTTGATTCCGAGATTTTCATGACTATGCGTGACTTTTAATAGGAAACAAATTGACGTTCATCGATTAGATAACCATAAAAATTCATGACTATAAAAAGGAGAACTAAAAAAAAGGAGTACAAAAAATTTTTAACGTACCAGGCAAGACTTCAAAAGCCTCCTTCCATTGGAAATCCTTACAGAAGCTTTTCGAGTGCGCTGATCCTCTTGCAAAAGCTCAAAGCTCCTGAGACATTTTCCCCGTTTCGTGTGTCTTTTCGATGCACATTTCATCCTCCCATTTGTAGTGTATATACATATTTATTAAAGTATTTTACTTTGATGGCAACTTTTTGTCCCCTTAATCTCGTACATTTATAGAACTCGTTAGAATGACGCGTTTCTTTTTTTCTTTTTTTTTGTACATTCACAAAAATTAAATCGAACATCTACTTATTATAAAGTGGAACGTATTTATCTGGTGGATAAGCGGATTATATTTACGATTAATTTACTAATTCTTCTTCGAATAAGTAGATTTTTGTCTTCTAATAAATGGACTATACGACAAATTCTAAATTGATTCATTAACTATTACTTTCTATTTAACATCATAAAAAGTAAAAAAAATGAATATTTGAAAGTCTCTAATAAGCAGAAAAATATTAACAATTAATATATTTATGACAAAATGCAGCGGATTCTGTACCCCTAATAAACTTAACAATTTAATAAATTAATTTTAAAATTAAGTATCTAATGTTTCAATGGATTTCTCTACTGAGACTAAAAATCTATTTTTCTGTGTGTAATTTTTATTGGAAATTTCTCTCTGCGTACATTGATAGAAAAAAAGGAGAAACTCATAAAAACTTATAGGAAAATCTCCTTTTTCATAAATTTGCAGTTTTTCCTTAAAAAAAAAGGAGAAACTCCTTAACGAAAACAGAAATTTATTCTTTTTGCTGGATGAATTATTAGAATAGCACAGGATCGTTGGAAAACATTTTAATAGAGGATAAAAAAATCCCGGTTGTACGTGGTTTATGCAGTTATAAAAATACAGATGCGATTACCAAACTTTGGTACTTAAAAGTAACATAGTTTTCGAATTCAAGTACAAATTGCATTTGTTCGAAGCTTTTCGTGAATTTTAGACAGCAATAAAGAGATCACAGTTGCCCTATTTAAGAATGAAAAAATTAAATTTATATTCTCGAATGAAAAAAAAAAGAATTTTTAATTTCACCCGTAGCTGAAAAAATTGGCAATAAATAGTCGCTCGTGAATAATCTTATTTAAAAAAATCTACAAAATTAAGTCCAAAAAGGATTTTAATGAAAATAAACTTGCTTAAACCATTTTCAGCGAACTCCGCAAAATTTAATTAAGACAACAAGAAATTTGAAGAAGCTTTCAAAAGCACAACAATGATCCGCTGTGTTAGTCGACGCGAAGATTAGGTTCAATAATTAATTTTCTCTCCTACAAGAAAACTGAGTAAATGCGTTTATCTTGATGCAAAGTAAAAGGCGAACAAAAAATGCCTCGAATTTTATTCTCAATTACTCTTCAAGAAAATATTTTACCTTTGAGATGTTCATTTTAAGATTTTTACCAATTTTTATTAAATTGAATATTAAATTCTTAATATATTTATGCAATAATTATTTATGCACCATTGGAGTAAAATAGGCTATTATTCCCGAGGGTGAAGTTTGTTGCCCGAAATGTAACGAGGACAGTAATTCACCCAAGGTAGTAATTATTTATTATTCCCAAGGTACATATAAAATGTACCCTAATCATTTATAACTCCAGTTTATTTAATAAAAAATCAAAAAAAATGTGATTGCAAGAGGCAAAGTAAGTCAATGAAAACTAAAATGTATTTATTAAACCTACAATATGTTTACAGATGCTACAATATATTTTTGAAAAATAAAATGTGTCTCCGGAGAGTAAATAACTCTTTGAAGTGTAATGTAACTCTTCGAAGAGTAAAATATCTCTCTAGAGAGTAAAGTAACTCTTCGAAGAGTAAAATATCTCTCTAGAGAGTAAAGTAACTCTTCGGAGAGTAAAATATCTTTCTGGAGAGTAAAGTAACTCTTGAGAAAGTAAAATATCTCTTCGGAGAGTAAAGTAATTCTTCGGAGAGTAAAATATCTCTTCGGAGAGTAAAATATCTCTTCGGAGAGTAAAGTAACTCTTCGGAGAGTAAAGTAACTCTTCGGAGAGTAAAGTAACTCTTCGGAGAGTAAAGTAACTCTTCGGAGAGTAAAGTAACTCTCCAGGGAATAAAATAAATCTAGAAAAAAATATGATTTTACTCCTTTTGTTGAGTTCAATAAAGTCGACTTTATGGATGATTACATTTTTCAAAGCACTTGCAATATATTCGCGTTCACCTCCTCGTTCAAGTAGTTTTTACTATTTCGTTAGAGTAAGATCTACTAGACCAGGAAAAAGCAAAAACTGTTTTGCAAAATCAGTAAAATCAAACATTTCTTACAGCAGTTTATTTGTAAAGTAATTTCAACTTTTTCCTCCGTAAAGTAGATCCTACTCTGCAGAAAAGTAGATTTAGCAGATTCCACTAAAAATTCATAAAGTTAAATTAACTTTCAATTTCGCAGTAAAATCTATTGGGTAAAAAGTAGAAGTTACTTAACTTTTTTTTACTCTTCGGTGCATGCATCTCAAAGGTGACATCCTACCTTAACAGAAAGCAATCGTCCACCCTTCGACGCTCGCGTTTCTCCAAGAACCACAAAGGGAAACCTTCGGCACCCAACCACGTGGCTACTATCAAAAAAGAAAAAAAAATCGAAAAATAGGCCATAGTCCCCCAACTCCGCTCCGAGAAAAGCGGAATTTTCTCCTCTCTCCTCGAACGACTTCTCAACTTACCCTTCTCTCTCTTTTCGCAGTTTCACCAGACCCTGCTGACCTACATGCGCAACAAAGTGTGGGAGTTTCACTTTTACGTAGCCAACGACTGGCCGGAAGTCCCTCTGTGCCTGCATTTCCCTGGGATGACGCTGTCGGTAAGTACCCCCTTTGCGACTCTCCACTACCTGGTGATGTGAGCCATCCACCCCCGACCCCCACCCCCACCTCCTTCGGCACTGTCAAAGGTCACGCGGACTACTGCATCGTTCGGAAACATCTCCGTTCGATTCGCAATAAATTCACGGAGAAAAATGACTAGTAACATTTACTGAAACAGTAAATAAACTTTGCTTTAAATTTTAAGGGGATTTAGAAGTTAAAAATTCAAATTTCGCGCCATAATGTAGTAGAAGAAAAAACAATTAATTTGCTTATAACAAAGAGTATAAATTGAAATATCGAAAAAGCAAAAGATACTTGCCCTCCGTTAAGTAACGATTTATCATTTTACAAAGTTCCAAGTTCCTATAATAATTTCTTGATGAGAAAAGCTTGAAAAATTTAAAAAAATCATATGATTCAAGCTGTAATTATTAAAAACAAGCGTAATGTAACATGAAATATAAGTTTAGAAACTTCTGTAAGCCATTTTGTGAGTAAATGAATGAATATAGTTGTATATAATATTAAACAATAGCCATTTTAGATTATAACTTTTGTTTTATGAATTATTTGAACAAAAATAAAAATTTAATATAAAATTTATCATTAATTTAAAAGTATAAACCCCCCTTGAGCAAAGCACATACAAGTTAAAGCGTCAGGTAAATTTTGCTTCAATATTTAAGCATATTTTACTCAAGTAAAAATCAATATTTTTTACCGCTAGTCTGAGTAAATTTTGCTAACAATTTTTCTCCGTTTACATTTTTATCTGGCAAAAAAAAAAAAAGAAAAAAAGAATCGAATGATGCTATGACGACACTTGATTTGCGCTGGCGGAAATGTTTGAGTCGTTAGAGATAAAAATGCTTTTACCACGCGAATTTGATAATCCCGTTTTACTTTGAAGATCTTTTTTTTTTTCATTTTTTGTAAATGAAAATGTTGGCGGCTCGATTTAAAGTTTCGCCGGTTGAATTTGCATTTTTAACGGGGCGCGAAAATTGGCTTTGCAGAAATTTATGTTTTAAAACTACGGCATCGGTTTTTTATTAAAAATTTTGCTCGTTTGTGCAAGCAGGCTGTTTCTAGCAGCATTATTTTTAGCGGATTTTCATCCACTGTCGTTTAAATAAAAAAAAAAAGTTTTACGTTTTAGATGAATAAAATAAAGTGTTGTGCTTTCGTTGCGTATACTGAGGGGCGCAGCTCAACTTTTTCGCGGAATAAACCCGAATATGAATTTTTAAAGTGTATGTTAAAAAAGTTAGAGAAACTTTCGAGTCCTGTAAAAGCTTTATAAACGTCTAAGAGGAAAGTACCTTTGTGCTCCTCGTGAGGTTTAATTTTTTTTTTATTATTGAAAAGTGTAAAAGCATAAGTAATAATTTTTAGCGAATTCGGTATAGGCATATAAATTTTGATAAGCATTTCACTTGAAAGTTTTTTAAAATTGGATAATTTAAAATTATTAATAATAATATTTACTTCATTTATGAAATGTTTCGATTCGAAAATTCGTGGATTCTCAAAATTACGCAAACAATCTCTCGTTATTCAATTACACAATTCACCAAGCGCAGGTGCAATTAATTTAATATACATGCCGGTGAACTAATTTCAACAAATAATCCACCAGTTCAATAGTAAATAATATTTTACGTAAATAAAGCAAACGGATTATCTTTAACATTGTTCAATTCCAAACAAACTTTAGTAATCAAAAGTAGTTTGTTCGCGTAAAATATTATTGAAGTATTTTGTATCCGCCAATATAAAATATTTCGATAAAGAATCAAATGCATAAAATGATAATTTTAAGTAAATTCAAATAACAAAGCCTGCAGTCTTCCTTTAACTAAATTTATTTATTAAATTGAAAATTCCATTAGATCCGTCAGATGCAGTATTGGAAAAATAGTCTGTACGCGTATATTTTTTCTTTTTTTCTAATTTAAAATTTATTTAAAGTCTATTTATTTATACACAGTATCGCAAATAATCGTACCGTCAACGTACGAAATCTTTGTAAATAAACTATAAATATATAAATACTCGTCAATTATTTTTCAATATAACAAAATATTTGCTGAAAATTAGCCAAATGAGTCTTTCAGTGATTCAAAAATGCTATTCGAACACTTTTTTACGTGTGAGATTACGTTGCAAAATTACATATACATTTTTAATAGAATGTTCCACTCAATTAAAAAAAAATTGTTCAATTATATTTACTAAAATGTTCTTTAAATAAGAAAATGTGATATTCGCTTGAAAAATTTGCACAACAAAGTATTTTATATAAAAAATCTACTGATTCAATTAACGTCAAACGAATTTGACTAACAAACTGTTACGTCGCTCTTCATATTTTCTATTTCATAATTCCGTATTTTCAAATTCATAGAGTGACATGAACGAATTAGATTTAAAAAAAGAAAAAAAAAGAAGCTATCAATACGTAAATACCCGCGAAAAATGAATTCCTGGGGGGTCCACAAAAAACAAGTGAACAGTCTATACATACATCCACACGTATACATATATATACACCGAACGAAAAAGAAATTGGTTCTTAATGTGCTTTGCAAAAACTTTAAAATTAACATTTCTTAAATGTCAATCTTATACTTTACCATGTCAATCTGAAAATATGAAATTTCCTTGGAAAATGTGAATAGTGCTAAATATGTAAACGATTTTCCACGTGCAATGTATCACACTCACATTTTCCAAGTGAATTTCGCATTTTCAGATTTATAAAGTGTCTTCCAATTTTTTTTAAAGCAGATTAAAGTAGATATTACTCAACATAAAAGTATAGCTTCATCATTTCCGTAAAGCAGCTTCTACTGCAAATTCGGAAACCTAAATCAACTTCCAATTTCGCAGTTAAATTTACCGCGCAAAAAAGTAGAAGTTAATTACTTGTTTTTTGTGTACACACTTATATATTCGCGCGCAACGAGCGCCTAACGTCTTTATAAAGAGGTGAATATAAATTCCTTTTGGCCCCGCGCGCACTGCAATAAGAAGCTCAAACACCCTCCCCTCGTTTCGCCGGGCAAAAAGTGACTCGCCGCGAATAAAAGGGAGAAATGCCTGTGAAATTGAGGAAAACGCAACTTTTCCGAGAGGAGGGCAAGGCAAATTGCCAATTCCCAGGGCGGCCGGCGCGAGACGAAGATGAAAACCTTAAAGGCGAATTCGACTCGCCACGTCCTTCGCGCGAATCCTCCCCCTCATTCCCGGACTGATCCTACTAATCTATTGCCCGGTGCTCTGCCAAAAAACGAAAGGAGGGACTTTCTCGCAAATGGATTTTTTTATTACCATCTGCTGGCGATCTTTTGCAATTTATTAATTGCTTGTATACACTTTTTAAATCCGAATGCGCTACCTAAAGTTGAATTGGTGAAAAACTACTATAATTCGTGAATTTTCACGGAAAATTAGAGGAAAGAGCTTCGCGATTTAGTGGAAAATTAGTGGAGCATCTTTTACTAATTTTAGTAAAGTTTCGCTAATTTCATTCTAGAATTAAGGCACGGAGAGAAAAGTTGCGTGTAAAAATTAGTACACTGTTTTGTAACATTGGGAAGGACTCAAGAAATAAAAAAAGGTAGTAAAAAGGGTAGGAAAATTTGTTAGGCTTTTATAGTAAAATTTACTATAGTTTCTAGTAAAATTTTTCACTCAAAAGTTCACTCATACAAAATGTGAATTTTCACTTATTTACTTGTGAAAGCTACGTTCACTTATGTAAAATATGTATTTTCACTTATTTACTTGTGAAAACTACGTTCACTTATGTAAAATGTGTATTTTCACTTATTTACTTGTGAAAACTACGTTCACTTATGTTAAATGTGTATTTTCACTTATTTACTTGTGAAAACTATGTTCACTCATACAGAGTTTGTATTTTCACTTATTTAGATTTATAAAGAAGCAGGCATAAGAGTTGCATCAATTTTTTAAAATAATTTATTATGTATGTATACTTACTCTGGATTAATAAATAAATAAATGTGCAAAATTGTTATTCCTGCGGCGTCGCGAAACACGGATGCATTAAAATGTAATACCTCGTTGAAAATGTAATAAATATTTTAATTTTTTTTCTTTTTCGTAAAAAAAATAATGAGAAAAGAAAACTCGATTCCTATTGTATTTGATTTCGCTGGCGAAAATCAAACGTCATACACCTGGGGAGCTTTGGCGTGATTCTTCAATCTTTTAAAAAGCTCAGGGAGCTTGAATGGATTGCAGTGTTCTCGAGCTCCGAGGCGTGATTTTTAATTTGTTAAATTCATCAGGGAAACTTTCGATTCAGTGAAACTTCGCGATTAATGAAATTGCATCTCTCCATTTTAAAAAAGAAAATGTCGCGAAAAATAATTTCTCGTTCAAAATTTAATTTTTACTGTAAGTAGTAAACGCAGGCTGAAGTGCTTTGGTGCTAAATGCTGAATTACTAAATGATAAACGAGCTTAGCAAAATTTTATGTTCTTTAATGAATTTTTTCGAAATTAATGTCAACAGTTAAATAAGGATATGATTTGTGATCAAAAATTCTTTTCTAACTATTTCATACTTTTATATTTTTAAAAGCATACTTATGTACTTATTTATTTATTACAGTAAAGAGCATATATACCCTTTTTCTAAAAATCTATACATACAAATTTGTAATATAAATACCATAATAAAAAAAGACATAAATAATGCAAAAATAAGCGGAAAAAATACAAAGAGCATACACAATTTTTTTAATAAAAATGTAAATTCAGCTTTCTTTTAATAAAAAGTCATTAGCTCAGTACCTTCAAACAAAAGACGAAGACGTACATTTTTTTAATTAAAATGGCTACGTAAATAAATAAAAAAAAAGAATCAATCTCAATGCCAAAGCAAAAAGCCACAAGGCTGAGTAAAAAATAAAATCATTCCTCGGCGGTGTGAAATTTTCAGGCAGTGCTGAAAATTTAGAGATTTTCAACTATGCAAATGAGCGGCTTTGCCTTTTTCGTCCTTGCATCCACAAAATTCCCCCCTCCGCACCGCAACAGCCCCAACAGACAACAGAACAGAATTCACCCCATCCATCCGGCGAGAGGACTTTGTTTACTTTTAAAATCAATTTATATTCCTCCAAATAAAACGTCAGTAAAATTTAAAAGTCACTTCAATTTTCCACCAAGCACAAAGGTAGGAATTCACACCGAGTAAAAAGCAAAAATCAATAAATCAATGCGATTCACGATAAAACATGTACCAACGAAATTTTTAAGCTAAAAACAAAATAAAAAAAGAAAGAAAAAGCTTCCGCCGGAAACCATAGACATTTTCAAGCTAAAAAATGAAAAAGCTCCTGTCAAAAATTCTTTAATTGTTCGACCCAATCCCTCGAGAAATTTTCTACCAGATCAAAAGTAAAAGTCCATACCGCCTCAAATACAAAAACCTTTAAATCAATGCGATTCAGAGTTAAACAAGCACCATCGAAATTTTCAAGCAAAAAGAAAAGTAAAAAAGCTCCTGTACACTGAAAAAAAATTTGTTAATTTTAAGAAAATGATTTACTTGAATAGTACTTATTAAATATTTTATTGCGTTAAAAAATTATTTTTTTGAAGCTACTAAATTTATTTAGAAACAAATAAATTCATTTAGTTTTAATGAAATTATTACTTGATTCAAAGAAATATTTAATAAGTACTATTCAAGTAAATCATTTCATTAAAATTAACAAATTTTTTTTCAGTGTAGGAAATTCTTCTAATTGTTCGACCCAATCCCACGCGAAAAAATTCCTTGGCGCCGCGTAATTCACGCAGCCCTTCCCGAAGCATCCAGACATATCGCGCTGATCCAAGTACACACGCACACATACATTTACATAAATATATACACCGCATGCAGAGCGGAGCTTGCGCGGGAGCTTTTCTGGCGCGACGCCAAGGTTCGACCCACACCTCCTCCCCCGCGAACGCACTCCCGATTTCTTCCGGCAGCTCACCTTCGCCGCGCTACTTTACCCCCCTCCCCCTCCCCCTTTTGTCTTCGATGGACGTTCAATCGAGCGCGCCAGTTCATTCGAATTTCCCGCGCGACCTTCGCGAAGGGTCTGCCGCCGGCGATTTTTCACCGTGGAATTGTCAATAAAAACGGCCGTCCGGAGTGATCGGTGACCGCCGCCCGAAGGTCGTCCGGAAGTTTTGCGACCGGAGGAGGCCGTTTTTCTTCTGCGGCCAAAGGGGGAGGGGGTAGGGGGTGAATCGCGTGGGTGAGGAAGTCGTCCGTTTTCGCTGATGGAGAAAGAAACGTTTCTCGCCAATTTTATAGAAGGTAAACCGTGAAATATTGCGTTTCGCTTGGACGCCACTTTTTTTTTAATCTTCGATTGGTTGATTTAGCGGTGTGTATAAAGCGTGAATTATTGAAAGACATAATAATTTTTATACTCGAATTCGGTGTTAGGGGTTTGGACAGAAGCTGTGAAAAAAAAATTCTTCTTTTTTTTAATCAACGCAATAATTTAGGTGAATCGTTCTTAATAAACAATCAGTTGGATCAATTAATTATATTTAGCCGAATTAACTAACTCTTTAATGAAATTGACTAAATGTTTAATTAATTTTATCTACAATTTATGTAAAATTTGTAATTTAGTTTAAAAAATTGATAAAACTTGTGATGTAGTTGTAAATCTAATTGTAAGATATGAAATTTGTAATTTTCGTTTATGTTAAGAACTTATGGTCCGTTGAATTTATAAATAATTAACTAGATAATTATTTAATTAAATCAACTATACGCATTCAGTTGTATTAACTAATTTTTATTAATCTAATTAGTAACTTTTATTAAACTAATTGGTATTGATTTAACAAAATATTTTGTCAGATGAACTAAATTTTTTATCGGATTCATCAATTAATTCATTTGGATTATTCGCTGAATAGAATAAGAAAGCTTTTGAGAGCCTTTAAATTGAAATTAAATTGAGTTTAGAAATCGTTCGGTAATAATAGCTTATAGCAATTTTAAAATTTTAATTTAATCAACGTACACGATTCATTTTTTTTTCCGGGTAATTGGATAATAGTTTACTTCAACGTGAAGTTCGTTTTGTGAAGAAGTAAATTGAATGGAATACACAGGAAATAAATATAAACAAAAATGAATTTCCGCCGTAAAGAAAGATCCGCAAAGGAAAAATAAAGCAGTGCATGTAAACCTTCTTCTCTTAATTAACTGATGGGTACATAAACTGGAAAAAGTTATCTTCCGTCATTTTCCTCGCAGATTGAATATGAATTCGCTCATTGTTTGCTTTAATTAATTTCCACCCCGTGTCATATCCAGCTGGTAATTCGAGGAATTTAATTTTCCATTCGGACTCGCGCACCGTTAAATTTCGCCTCTACATATAAATACATACACCGGAAGAAATATTTGGTTATTTCACGTAAATATTTATTTCAACAATAAATGTTAAATATTATTTTTAAAAGGAATTTAAAAAGATAATGATAATTACTTGATTCAAACAAATATTTAACAGATACTATAGAAGAAAATATCCCTTCTTTAAAATATTAATGCCTTTTCTTCTTCTTCTTTTTGATGTCCGTTATTTACATAGCAATTTCTACTATAGAAATAGCAATTTTTGCTATGTACATAGGAATTTTTAGTAAAAATTTTCATAAGTTGAGTATGCCCCATTGTTCCTACGAAATATAGTAATATTTACTATAATATTTCTCTCCCTGTAGCTGTACTTAAAATTATCAAATTTTCCTCTCGGCGTGCAGTTATTAACGAACGGAAGATAAACAATTTTTCCTTCTAGCGTCCGCACGAATTTCATTAACTCACGTTCCCTCGGCGTAATTCACCCGAACGCGAAGAATTCGCCCGTAAGGAAAATACGTAATCGATCAATTTAAAGTTTTCGCGGGGGTGCGGGAGGATCTAAAAGCCGAGCTTTGATGTATTCTTTCGAGGAAACTGTTAAGCGAGTTAGGAGGAAGTCTTAAATTCGTTAGGCGAGTTCGGGGCGTCGTTTTTTACTCCGCTGCTGCATTCCTTGAAAATTTCATTTTTCGTAATTGAATTTCCTTATCACGGAAATTTAACGCGGCGGGAGTACAGCGTCTCATCAAGACTGGGATGTGGCTTTTGATGCGCCCCACGTCAAATGGCTCGACGTTATAAACTGCCTTGAGTGTCCGAGCGCTAGACAATAAACGTAAATAACTATTTTGAAGGGGGCGTGGTTCGTTTAAATGGCAATTCCGGGGACAATTCAATTTTCTCGCGCTTCGTTTACAATTCAAAATAATGCACGATTCGTAACTTACGAAGCTGTATATTATCTATTTGAAAGCTGAGCTTTTTATGTGCAAGCTCCGTCGGAGTCAAATATTCACTCTAGTTTTAAAGTGAAGTTAACTCCCCTCATGGAGTGAAATGGAATGATTTTTTGTACTCTTATATACAGTAAATCAGGTGGAGTGAAATTGAGTGAAAATTATAACTGTATTGATGTGAAATTTTTATTCTAGTTTTAAATTGAAATTAACTATCTGCAACACCGGCAAACCGCACATCGCAAGCTGCCGGGCTGCGCTACGTAGGATGTATGTCCCTATATACCTGCCGCGCGCGCGCGGCCACTTGGAACATCAACGAGCGAAGGTATATCCACTTTGGAGCCATCCGAAGCCAGGAATCTCGATCCTGCGGAAAGCCAATATGGCCTTTGCCCAGTGCAGCTCGCCGAGGACTCCGAAAGTCAGGGGGGGGGGAGGACAACGGAGGGATGCGAGGGGGTGGATGACGAGAAGGTCGCTCTCTCTTTGTCTCTCTCTCTCTGTCTCACTCTCCTTCTCTCTCCGTCTATCTCTCACTCTCCTTCTCTCTGTCTGTCTCTCACTCTGTCTCTCTCTTAAGCACTGTGCTGTGCTAGGTTTTCACCAATACTGTGGTATTAACGACTGTGATATCATATTATCATAATCTATTGTATTTATAGTATAATATTTTATTATCTATTTTTATATTCTATTTTTTTGCCTAAATTGAAGGCGAATAAATTATATCTATCTATCACTCGCTCTCTCTGTCTCTCTCTCTCTCTCTCTCTCTCTCTCTCTCTCTCTCTCTCTCTCTTTGTTTCATTCTCTTTCTCTCTCACTCTCTCTCTCTCTCTCTGTTTCATTCTCTTTCTCTCTCACTCTCTCACTCTCTCTCTCTCTCAGTCTCTGTCTCTGTCTCTGTCTGTCTGTCTCTCTCTCTCTCTCTCTCTCTGCCGTGACGCGAAAATCCGGAGAGGATATTGCTATTGACTTTCCCGTCGGCCGTTATTACACCGTCTTCGGATTATAAGATCTCGATTCCGGCGCCTACCGGTGTCTTCGTCTCTTTGCTTTTTCTCTTTTTTCTTCGCTCCGTCCCGGGGCCTTGTTAATTCTGAAAGCGAATTGCTCTTTTTATTGTCGTCCTGCGTCGCCGCTCGTTTATATATCCGGCCTCGGATTGACGAGGGCCGAGATTGAAGATGCGATTTTAGGCGATCGTCGAGATATCTTGTCGCTTTTGGAAAGAGAGAAAAAAAAATTCGATTAGTTTATTTGACTTTTTTGCGCGCCCGCGTGCGCGTGTGTGCGGGTTCGCTTTGTATATGTAGATGAAGCGAATTGACTGGTTCACTTTATTTTCTTTCTTTTTGCGACTTTGGTATATGAAATTTGGAGGGAATGTATTTAATATGCATGGAGGTGGAATTTGGTGTGTGCTATTATTGTGCGACTTAAAACGAGCGATGCACAATGTTTCCTTGAAATTTGATAAAGTGTCGTTCGAATACGTCCGCGCCAATAAAGATTTTACAAAACTTCAGAATTCTCGATTTATGCTCTACAGCTCCAATATCTTGGACTAATTAAATTAACGTTGAATCTATTCTCTATGATTCAGTATACTGCGAAAAAATTTGGATTATTTAGTATAATTTTATTATTTATTTATGCTTAATGGGTTGTTTATGGATTATTTTCAGTAATGAAATTACAATTTTTTAACGAATTTAAAGATAAAACATCAACAAGAAAATTTGATTTGGTGGCTTTAAAAAAATGGATAATTATTTAATGTACTTAAATTAAACAATAAGGTTTACGAAAATAATAGACAATAATAATGGGTACGAAAAGTTTATTAAAATGAATTAAGTTTTAAAAAAAAATAATTTTTTATTAAAGAATTTACGATAATTGTCAATCGCGGGGTCGCGGAGAAATTATTGTATAATCTTTCTTCTCTTCAATTATAATGACTCATCAAATTAAATTACTACGTAATTATATCAAAATTAGACTTTCCTTCACAAAAAATATCATTCAATTCGGTTTTTTCGTGAAAACGAAATTCCATTTAGTCCGTCAGAGACTAAATGTTAAAAGATATTTTAACTTTCTTAATTTTTACGTTTATTAACAAAAATGTAATACATAAAAAATTATAGCGACAGTCACGTCATCACGGCGCAATGTATTTGTACTATGCACAATTGTGACGTCATACAAATTTTCGAACTATCCTATCTTTGCTAATAATCATTAAATTAAACAAAAAGTAAAAAAATAAATGTCGATTATTTTTTCTTATCCCATTAGACAGGCAGATATAACGAAATAATTTTATCAAAATAAAAATCAAAAGAATTTTTTCAGGAAAAAACCGAATTCGTAGCGTAAATTTCTTAAGCAGACGATGAATCATCATAAAATTAGCAAAATAAAGCTGCTCCCGGAACAAATGAAACATCTGAAGGTACAAGGCCAAGCCGCGTAAACTCTGCATCTAAAACCATATTTACCTAGATCCGACACTCCGCAGTCCGCCATCGAAGGCCATCCGCTCGAACGCACACAGCACCCTGTTTTTGGCATAGTCAGCCGCCCGGCTGACTGTACAAAATTCAAATTTATCGCGTCGGGCTAGCACCCAACTAAAAGCACGTGAACATAGTACACTAATTAAATAAGCGCACCAGACTGATCAGGAGGGCAGTGCGATTCCTCCATAGATCGTCGATTTGGAGAAAACTTTTGAAAATTGTTTTCTACGACGAAAACAAGAATTAGCAACTTCTATAATTCAAATTTCGCGCCATAATGTAGAAGGCGAAAAAACAATTAATTTGCTTATCGCAATGAGTAGTAATGAAATATCGAAAAACCAAGAAATGCTTGACCTCCTTTAGGTAACAAATATATATAATATGTATTTTTTTTTTGTATTATTTAAGCTTTGCTAATCAGAATATGCTTTTTTTTGAGCTTGGGACTTTACAAAATGATAAATAGTTACCTAAGCGAGGGCAAATATCTTCTGGCTCTTCGACATTTCATTTATACTTTTTGTGACAAGCAAATTAATTGTATTTTCATCTGCTATGTTATGGCGCGAAATTTGAATTTTTGAATTTAAATTTAATTTTTTGAATGAAATTGAATGAATTTGGCGCGACAATGTGAATATACACTTATTCGATGTGAATTTCGCATACTCATTTTTAGAGAGATCCTCGCATCGCTCGCGAGAATTAACTTTTAACTTGTATTGAAAAGTGCTAGTGTCAAATCTGCCCCTGCGTTTCAAAACAGAATAGTAACTTTTAATGGAAATATTCCCTCCGTCTGTTAGATCATCAGTTATAAAGTAAACGAAAAAAAATTGTTAATTTTAATGAAATGATTTACTGCAATAGTACTTATTAAATATTTTATTGAGTAAAAATTATTTTTTTGAAGCTACTAAATTTATTTAGAAACAAATAACTTCATTTAGTTTTCATGAAATTATCACTTGATTCAAAGAAACATTTAATAAGTACTATTGAAGTAAATCATTTCCTTAAAATTAACAAAATTTTTTCCAGTGTATATTTTACGCACTCGTGTGACAATCACCTATTTTCCGCACTCGTTGACTAATTTGCTCCATTTTTACCACGGTTTCGAAAAAATCGCGACTCGCGCCATTTTAAAACTCAGCACAGATAACATAATATACCGTTATAATCACTAATCCTGTTGAAAATCCACATATCTTCCATCATCAGCCAGAACTAAGTAGATTGACAATAATCACCTATACTTTACGCACTCGTGCACACTCATCTATTTTCCGCACTCGTTGACTAATTTGCTCCTTTTGACCACGGTTTCGAAAAAATCGCGACTCGTGCCCTTTTTAAAACTCAGCACAGATAACATAATATACCGTATATAATCACTAATCCTGTTGAAAATCCACATATCTTCCATCATCAGCCAGAACTAAGTAGATTGACAAATAATCACCTATACTTTACGCACTCGTGCGACAATCATCTATTTTCCGCACTCGTTGACTAATTTGCTCCTTTTTTACCCCGGTTTCGAAAAAATCGCGACTCGGCCCTTTTTAAAACTCAGCACAGATAACATAATATACCGTATAATCACTAATCCTGTTGAAAATCCACATATCTTCCATCATCAGCCAGAACTAAGTAGATTGACAAACGAACCGCGCCACTTGCAGTCCCACGGTCTCCTGTACGAGAGCGTGGGGGCGTTCTGCCCGAACGACCGGCTGGACTGTCTGCGGCTGCTGCGCGACGAGGACGTCCTGATAAACTGGGACAAGCCGCTCTACATCAACTTCGTGCACTCGGAGATCGCGCGCGCCCTCATCGGCCTGTACGAGGGCCACGGCACCGTCGAGCAGGTTCTCGGCGACGTCTGGGCCTGCGACGAGCCCGAGAAGACGCAGCAGCTCGACGACGAGGCGACCGGCGACGTTGACGTACAGGTGGGTCTCGCACCGGCTACGCAACGTTGCCCCGCTTACCGGAATGACTCGGGACATGACGTAAAGGTGATATATGCCAAACTTTTTTTTTACACCCCCTGCAATCGACTGCGAAGGATTTTTCGAAACTTTTTTTTTTTAATTGAGAGGGTACGATGTGCGCGGATTGTAGGCACTTTTTTAGCGGGGATTAAAGTGTTATTGTATACTTTCGAAGTTGCTGTGTATTTGTAATAGTTGTTTTGTACACCGAGGGAGTAAAATAGGCGATTATTGCCGAGGGTGAAGTGTCAATTTGCAAATTTCGAATCAAGTTTCAGCGTTGCACCCAAGGGAATAATTTAATAATTCATTGTTTTATCAAGGGAATAATTACCTATATTACTCTCAAGGTGCGTATAAAATTATTCACCTTTATCTTTTAGAAATTCACGTTACTTTCACAAAAAATCGAATAAAATGTGATTGCGAGTGGCAAAATAAGACTATGATAACTAAAATATGTTTACAAAAGCTAAAATGTGCATAAGGGGAGTAAAATGTCTCTTTAAAGAGTAACATGTATCTCCGGAAAGTAAAATATCTCTTCGATGAATCTCCTTAAAGAAAGGAGATTCTCCTAAAAACTTATAGGAAATTCTCCTTTTTCATAAATTAGGAGTTTCTCCTTTTTATAAAAAAGGAGAATTTTCTCTAAGTTTTTAGGGGAATCTTACTTCTTTAAGAAGATTATCCTTTTCTTCTATCAGTGTGCGGATTCATGTAGAATCCATGTGGAATCTACGTGGAATTCATGTGAAAGTCATGTCTACATGGATTCACATAGAATCCATGTGAAATCTATGTGAAATTCATGTAGAATCCATGTGGAATCTATATGGAATTCATGTGAAATCCATGTAGATGCTTGTGGAATCTATGTGAATGCATGTGGAATCTATGTGAATGCATGTGGAATCTATGTGGATGCATGTGACATCTATGTGGAATTCACCTGAAATCTATGTAGATACATGTGGAATCCATGTGAAATCCATATCCACGTGGTATTTACAGCTGATGATAACGAAGAGCATCTATTCTAATGAAAAATTGATGTGATTGGAAGGTATTGCCACTGAGGGCTGAGCACGCAGAGGGCATCCATGAATTGTATCCAGCCAATGACATGGAGTGTCACGAGCTCTTCCTACGCCTTATCAATAACCTCTCGGCGGCCGGGGTCTTCGCGAACGGCAGTCTGGCCGCTTGGATGGTTCAGTCCTACTACGGTGCCATGTTCTCGATGCAGACCAAGCCCGAGTTCGGAGGAAAGGTTACGGTACCAAATTGGCCAGGTGAGCTTCTTCTTAATTCAACTTCCAAAGCGGATTAAACATTCAAATTTCGCGCCGTAATAGAGCAGACGGAAAACGCTTAATTTGCTTATAACAAACAGTATAAATGAAATATTACGGCGGAAACAGCCTTATAAAATACTATAAAAGATGTAAATTTTAATAAGTGAGAGGTCACTTTATATTCAGTGAATAATCAATATTTAAATGTGAATTATTGAAAATGGAGGTTCGCCTTATACTCAGTGAATAATCACTATGTAAAAAAGTGAAATATTCACTATTTCACAAGCGAAAAACCGTTCGCTCATTCAAACAGACAAATTTTCACTCGGAAAATTTCTCAGTGATACAAAAGTACTCAGTGAAAATTTGACGTTTTGATTCTGAAGTAGTAAAAATTTCATTTTTTAAATAGCGATTATTCACCGACTATAAAGTGAGCCTCCATTTTCACTATTTAAAATGCGAAATCTTCACTATTTCACAAGTGGAATGTTGGCTATTTCAAAAGTAAAAACCCGTTTGCTACACGGAGAAAAGTGTTATACTAAAAATTACTACATTTTTAGCAATGAAAGAACATACTTGTAATATGAGAAAAATTATTATGTTTTATTCTAAAAGTTAATATCATTTTAGTAAAAATTAATAAATATTTGTTTAATTTTTACTATGCATATTGTAAATTTTAAAATAAAATATGCTAATTTTTCTCATATTACAAGTATGTCCTTCCATTGCTAAAAAATATAGCGTGTAATTGCCAAAACTGAATATAAATTTCACTCTTAATTTACAGTGAAAACCACTTATTGAGTCAAATTTTGACATTTATCAGTCTATTTATGTAAAGTCAAGTTTCGACTCTACTGAAGTCAAATTTGATTCTACGTGTCAAGTTTTGAAACAAATTTTAACTCTATTGAAGTCAAATTTGATTCTTCATGTCAAGTTTTGACAAAAGTTTGTGATTTAATTTCACTCTAAGGTAAAGTAAAATATTGCAGGGTGGCACCCCTACCTTTCGCGTTAATTAAGAGTAAAAAAAAAGTCACGCTATTTTACTTTCTAAAAACAAAAACTGACCAACATCTTGCAGGTTCTTAACGAAACGAGTAGCGGAGAACGGGTACAAGCCGTTCGTGGTAATAAGACCGGAGAACGAGGCGAGCCAGAGCCTGTACAGGAAGCTCGGCTTCCGCAAGCTCTACACGATCGTGCGCATGACCTTCATGCCCTTCGTGGTGTCGCGGCTCCAGGAGCCCGTGGCCGAGTCCTTGATCCGCGAGAGCCTGGCCAACGCCGTGCGCCAGCTCGACCTGGAGCAGACCGAGAGGGCCAAGACGAACGGCAGCGCCGAGGACGAGGATCCCTACGCCCGGGCCGAGGAGGCGCTCGAGCCCATCCAGGAACAGCCCGAGGAAGGTATTAAGTGCAACAGCAGTCAGGAGGTGAACGTCGGCGGGGGGGATTAGGGCCGCCGCTGGCGAGGTCCGCGCTGGCGTCTTGTACGAGTCGTCCTGGATGACTGCTCCCACGCTTCTCCGATTCGTGGCGGCAGAGTGTATTTTTTTAAAAAAAACAAGACAAAACGAAACGAAACGATGCAAAAAAGAAGAAGAAGAAGAAGAAGGGAATAAAAATGTTGCGGTATATAATCCTTTGTTAACGGTTTAATCAATTGCAGCCGTGTGTTAAGCTTCGATCCATTGGTTATATTGCGTATACCCAATTTATTCCAAAGTACTATGCGATTTAACTACGTTAGTTAAGTAGGAACGAACTTATCGTTTTTATTTTTTAAAGCGGAATTTTGTTCCTTTTTGTTAGTTTTTTTTTTAATTGCGAGGAATTATTGTAATCTCTCTCTCTCTATGTTCCCGTTTGATTTGTACTTTGTATACTGTTTTTATTTGCAATCGAACAAACATGCGGACAATTTTAGAACGACAGCCGTGTGCTCTCTTAAATGTTCTGAGTGAAAATTTCACGATTTTTTTTCGCTTCTGAAGTAGTGAGAAGTTCACTTCTTAAATAGTGAGAATGGAGGTTCACTTAGTAATTGCTGAACAATCACTATTTAAAAAGTGAAATTTTCACTATTTCAGAAATGAAAAAGCGTAGTAAAAATGAAAATTCACTATTTAAAAAACGAAATTCTCACTATTTCGCAGGTGACAACCCGTTCGCTTATTTCAAAAGGTGAAATTTTCATTGAGAACTTTTTAGAGACTGTGTATTTGAGTTTCAAATGTTCCGAATAAAGTGTACATACGTAAAAATAACTTTTCTTGCGTGTGTACTGTAGAAATTGTTCGAAATTACGCGGAGTCAAAGATTTTGTTCAGCGAATTTGAAACTTTGATTTTCGTCAGCGGGTTGAACACGAGAAGAGCGCAAAACGATGCGAAAGAATGAAAAAAAAAAGAAGGAAAAGATAATTTGTACAAAGTAAATGGAATTCCTTTCGACACTGCGAGTACAAATCGATGCGTTTAATGAAAAAAAAAACCTTTTTAACGGAATAGTTATTGTTGCTGTTTAATTCCTTTTCTTTTCTTCGTTTTTTTTTCTTAATGAGCGTAGATTCTCACAAGTTCTGTCCAAAACTCAAACATTCGAATGTTTGAAACTCCAATTGAGCGAATTTGCGATATTGTTATCGAATTTATCCGAGAACAATTCGAGAAATTCAAATGTTGCGAGGCCGATACTGATTGTATAACACACCAACACCTAAACACGTACTCATACACACACACTCACACCTACAACTTCACATGTACTCATACACATCTAACACCTACACACGCATTCACACTCACCTACACTTGCACATGTACTAATACTCATCTACACCTACACACGCAATCACACAAACAATTACACCTACACACATACTCATACACACCTACACCTACACATGTATTCACACACATCTACATATTCACAGAAACACACAAAAACACACAGAAACACACGGACTTCCGTTCAAACGCACAGTTACTTGTTTGCGAACACACACACACGTGTACACGTACTCATACACCTACACACTTATACACGTACTTAAACACACACGCTCATACAACATACGTACTTCATACACTCACATACGTGGAAATACACGCATACATACACATAGACACACACGCACACACAAGCTGTAACGATTAAAGGACAACCATACGTGCATACTCAATGAACTATGCATTTCCTTCGATAAAAATGAATGAGAAGAGATTCCAACGAGAACGAAAAGATTCTCAATTAAAAAAAAAAAAAAATAGGTCGCTTACACTCCGCTTGTTTATATATTCGATACACCGGCAACTCGTAGATTCTTGCGACCTCTTTACGAAAGTATAAAAAAAAAGGATATCGCTTTCCTTTTGCTTCCCTTGACATGGTACAATGAAAAAAAAAGCTCGATTCCGTGGTTCGAATTTACGATTTTTGCCTTCGCTTGTTTTTTAAGCCAATTTGCTCTCTCGGCTTATACGAGAATCACCTACAAATTCGTTAATTACAATCTCGCTGTTGAAGACTACGATAAACGACGACGAAGCTCGAAGGGGAGGGAAAATCTTTATTAAATGTGTTCATCGAAATTCGGCCGATTTCCGTCGACGAGCGCGTGCGAAATAAACGAGGAATGGAAGTTGTTGTCCATTGTACTGTGTCAAACCAAAAGGTATTTGAAAACTGTGCTGGAGCTTCGTTCTGCCGCTTTACCCTCGCCCTCGAACTGATCCGCTGCAATGTCAAATTTGAAAAAAAAAAAATCTTCCGCCGTTCAAATTTCGCGCCCCCGAGGGGCGTCGGATTTATATTTTTCGACGATCTCCCGTAACGGGACTCCTGCACAGTTCTTAAACTACGAGATTCTTCCATGAAGAGTAGCGACGAGTCTAATTGAAGTGAAACGCGGTGAAAGAATTTTTGTGTAAGTCAAGATTAACGTAAGAATAAAGAAAAACCGAAATTATGAACAAACAAAAAAAAAGGCTTAAAAAAAGAGATGAAAATATTTTAAGAATTTAACAAAAAAAAAGAAGAAGAAATGTCCAAAATTAAAAAAAAAAAAAAAAAAACACAGAAGAGCGTGTCGAGTTGAGGGAGTTCGCGCGAGGTTTCCGCAATATACGCACTTCTCGCGTGAGTGTCCTGCAGAGCGGCGCCCGCGGGTCGGATCCGACCGACCCACCCGCGCGTTTTTCTCATATCATAGATTTTTTGGAGGATCGTTTTTTGATCGATTGTTAGTAGGTCCCCTTCACCCTCCCGCAGGGATCTGTGCGTGAGCATCGCATTAAAAAATAAAAAAAAAACAACCTTATACCAAAAGTGCTAATGATCTCAATCAATGACAGCGTCGGCCGCGTTTTTCGTTTCGATATCGTTCGGCGACTTTTCTTTTTTTTGCCTATGTTTTATATTCGTTTGCGGACTTAACTTTGTTTTTCGTGTATTGAGGTAGTACTGTCGATATACAGAAAAAATTTTCATTTGATTCGCAAAACAAACTGAAATCTCAAGTAATCTGTAGTGTATATGTATACATATATTTAAAAGATTTTTATTAAAAACAAATCAACAAATTCTTAATAGAAATTCAAAAATCTATGGGCAATATTATTGATATAAAGCCATGTCGATCGGAATGTTTATTATTCTGAAATATGCAATTTCTAATCTGCTTTGTGGTGTTGCCACATCTACTCGATTGTCATTGTTTACTCGAGAAATTTTTTTTTGGATATAGATTAAACACTCACGTGGATTCAATTGAATTTAAGCAATATTTTGCAATTTAGAACAAAATATTAAATTGCAAAATATTGCTTAATTTTTAGTTATCGCTCTATTGAATTTTATTTTATGTATAATCTGAACGGCAACGTGTTATATACTAAAACGGTTGGAGTCAAATTTCACTCTTAATTTACAGTGAAACCACTTATTGAGTCAAATTTTGACATTTATCAGACTATTTATGTAAAGTCAAGTTTCGACTCTACTGGAGTCAAATTTGATTCTACGTGTCAAGTTTTGAAAAAATTTTAACACTATTGAAGTCAAATTTGATTCTACATGTCAAGTTTTGACAAAAGTTTGTGATTTAATTTCACTCTAAGGTAAAGTAAAATATTGCAGGGTGCACCCCTACCTTTCACGTTAATTAAGAGTAAAAAAAAGTCACGCTATTTTACTCCATTTGATTTAACGTATTGACAGCGTCAAAATTAAATTATTAATTATTTCTTTGTAGTATACCCTTAAAGGCCACAAAAATTTAATGCAGTATTCTGTAGCTTAATATCGCCTAATACTTTTAATTTTATCAATAAATCTGAAACGTCATTCCTCTACCGACAGTACTACCATAAGACGCATTGAAGTGTCCTGCGAATTTCATTGTACCTTTTTTATGTAATTTTTTTTATTTACATTGATTAAACAGTATCAATCGGTGAACTATATGTTTTCTTTTTCTTTTTCTTTTTTAAGTAATTTTGCAGTACTCTACTTATGTAATTTGATACAGTGTCTCAATTTAGTGAGTGAAAAATAAAAAGAAATTAAGATAATGATTGTAAATATAACGAAACATTTTTGTTACTGTCAAGAGTTAAATTTTTATTCCAAACCAATAATCTCGTTTCTGTGTGCACTTATACTAACGAGAATTAAGCTTCATTCCCAACGTCGAGCGAAGAAAGTAAAAAAAATATATATATATTCACATTTTAATCAAATGGAATAGTGATAAAGTACGACAAATCCACGACTATTTTAAGTTCCCATTCGTCAAGTAAAAAAACCAGACGCAAAAGAAGTTCTAAAAGTCTCGCCGAAAACGAGAAGCGACGAAAGAAGGAAGAGAGCAAAAAAAAATAAAATAACATTCGGGGCATCTCAACCTCCGACAAGAAAATGTCCGTACTAAAAAAAAAAACCGAGAAAATTTAAATCCAAGTGTCCTAGACGAATTTCCTTACGCCGAGCGCATATATATAAGTCTCGCGCGGCGAAGCAAATCTGTGATTATTATTTCTCTGCATGTACAAGGTGTTGTGCGTAGATGAAAAAAAAAAGACGTAAGTAAAAAAATAAATAAATAAATAAATAAAAAAATAAATAAATGCCACGAGAAAACCTCGCGCGAACTCCACTGAGCGCTCGTTTTGATAATGTAAACGAGAAGTAGTTTGAAGATAATAAATATTGCTGGGCCGATAACGTCAATCACCGAACGTATAAAAAATAAAAATTAGCGCCTGTTCATTGTTCTCTCACTTTTGCGGTTGGAGTAAAGAGGAGGGATATCGATTTGCTGAGGAAACAACGAACTAACGTTAAATAAATAAAAAAAAATATTCAGAGATATTTAGCAACGAAAGCTTGTATAAACGTATTTTTCTTCGATTCTATTTGACTCATCGGTGCAGCGATTGGGGGTGTATTTGCTGTCTAACGATTTATTATTAACGATATTAACAGAAGCGAGTATAACTTTTAACGATTACAGACAAATCTGCATAATGAAAGGTAATAAAAAAAAGTTTAAAATAATAAAAAAAAAAAGAAGACAAAAGAAAACCGCGCAAAAGAGAGCCTGGTTGCTTCGGTTCGATCGCCCACTTTGAACGTTTTTATATTTTTGTAGACGCTTGAGACGAAAGCGACGGCAGATTTACAATAGGTAGGACTTTCGACGCACGTGGCTATACGGCGAAAAGTTTTTTTTTCTCCGCGCCTATGCCGATTTGCACTAAATAGTAAGAAAAAGTGAAAAAAAAATCGTGCAAAATTTTTTATACCAAAATAGCCATCGAGAATCAAACATTCAAGAACATTCAATTAATAAAATTTTAAATTATTTTTTTTTAATTAGCAGTTTTTTTATTTTTTTTATAGTAATTTGCAGAAAAAGAAAATTTGTAATAAAATTGAACATCGATCCGAAAGCTTAAATCGTACAAAAGGTTTGAATAGGAAGGATAATTAATTACGGTATAATTTAAATACACTTTTCTTAATTAGCATTTGACCTAAAATCCTCACGATTATTTTTTTATGGTAATTAATAATGTTCAGTACGTATAAACAGAAATTTTGTAATAAATTACTAAAACGATCCGAACGTTACGAGCACAGAAAATGTTACTACAAATTAAATATACTTTTCTTGATTAGCACTCGACCTAAAATCCTCGTAATTATTTTTTGATAGCAGTTAGTAAAACTTCGTAAGTACGGAAAAAGAAAATTTGTAATAAATTCGAAAATCGATACGAAAGTTACGAGTACATAAAAGAAGTTGTACAATAAGGAAGATTAATTGACATAATTCTAATATGCTTTTTCAAATTAGCTTTCTTCTACTTAAAAGTAAAAAAATTACTCAGTTTCACTTCATCAACCATGCAATTCTAAAAATGTGAAATTCACTTGGAAAATGTGAATAGTGACATTTAATACGTGAAAAGTCTAATGTGTGAACGATTTTTCACATAAAATTTGTCACTATTCACATTTTCCAAGTGAATTTTACGTTTCCAGATTTAGAGAGTTTAAATTCATTGCAAATTAGAGTGAAAATTATTTCTATTGGAGTTAAACGTTCACTCCATTTCACTCCAGCTGATTTAGCGCGTAGAACACGAAAATTTGTGTAAATAAATCCGAAAGTCAATCCAATAGTTAAGACTACTCTCTTAAAATTTCCCTTTTTAAATAGTGAAAATGGAGGTTCACTTTATACTCAGTGAATAATCACTCTTCAAAAAGTGAAATTTTCACTATTTCAGAAGTGGAAAACCGTTCGCCTATTCAAATAATGAAATTTTCACTGAGAACTTTTAAGGGAGCACACAAAATATTTGTACAATGCAACAAACTGAAGCGTAGAGAACTATAATCACAATAAAAAATTAAATTATATTAAATTAAAAAAAAAACACACACACATACACGTGCGTCTTAGAAAATAGATTATATAAAGCGATCGAGCCCGAGCAACCGCCAGATAAAGATGAACTTGCCGAAGGCCTCTAGAATCCCTTTTAACACTTTATTATTTTGAATTCTCAATATTTCTGGAAGCCAGCTGTGATACTTCACCGATATTGTTTGTTTACGCTCTATACAGCATCGTACCAATTTCTAGTCTAGCTACGTGAGTAAAAGGATTAGTGAGCGTGAGATTGAGGCGAGAATAAACGGTAGAAAGGATTTAACAAAAAAAAAAAAAAAATTAAGGAACTGTCTCGAAAGGTGGCTCTAAAATAATTTACGCGCTTAACGGAAAACCAAAAGGAAGCGGAAGTGAAAAAAAAACACTCGACAAAAGAAAAAAGATAAAAAAAAAGAATAGAACAAGTTTTTCATTGTTGAAATTACGCCGTCTATGAAAATATACAAGTCCTTGCGAATTTTATGCAAAACTTTAGCCGATAGTCGATTTTAATTGAGTCAAGGGAAATGAGATTTAAAAAAAAAAATAAACTGGAGGATTGCCTTATATATATTTATAGCGATGCATTGACAATGTTACTTTGGAGCCACTCGGAAACTAATAATTGACGATGACTTACGATTATTGTTAGTTTTTTTTCTGTTTTAACACAAGTTTTGAATAAAATTCTTCTTTTTTTTTATAAATACTGTAGACAAGATTTGTGAATACAGTTCGTGATGTTTTTTCTTTTTACGGTCGACGCATCTAATTTGTTTTTTACGGACAATTTTTTGACAAGAACAATCGCTTGGTTCCAATTAATTTTAATGGAAATTACGTAAGAATTAAAACGACATTAGCTTATTGCGTAAGAGTCACTCGTTTGTCAGTATTAGTCATTGCTCTGCTTTGGTTCACGAAATTCTGCGAAGAGACATTTTTCGATTTTTTTTTATTGTCTTCCGTGCGTATTGATTTATTATATTGTACAGTTAGCGAGTAAATCGTGCGTTCCTTTTACAAGTTTTGGTAGTTTTTCAAAGTTTTCACTTTGCATTGTTAAAAACGGGAAAAAATATAATTAAAACGACAGCACCTTAATATACTGCTTAAATTAAAAATTCGTTTAAAGAATTAAAAGTAAAAAAAAAAAATTTTTAAGATGCTGTCTATAACTCGCATTTCTTTAATATCCATATTATTAATTAATCAACACGATTAAATTATTTACTCGTGAGCATAATTAATCTCAATATTATTTCAGCGTACTATCGAATAAGGCGTAAGTTTAATTTTCCTTTTTTTTTTAATACAAATTCGAAACGAAAAATCCGTGCGTTCGACTAAAATTAAAATTGTTTATAAAAGTAAATTAGATGTGAATTGTACAATTTACTTAGCAAAAATCGTTAAAAAAAAAGAAAACGAATTTTGCGACGAATATACTACAACACAGCCTGCGGCACATTTTCAGCAATTACTGCGAGATCTTTTGAGGAAAAATATAAACCCTGCAAAATAAAAAAAAAATCTGCGTCAATTAAGATACTAAAAAGAAAAAATACAGTAAGATACATATTTGACGTGTAACAAAAAAAAAACGTAACAAAAATACAGTGAAGAAAAGAAAAATAGACCGCGGATAATAAAGTTTCTCTTTTCTGCGCGCAATGCCCTCCTCGTACATATTTTAGATTATTACATTATTACTACACGCATTCACGAATATTCCTGCGTACGTCAGGCGTTATTTTAGCACTTGGAGTACGCCCTTCTATATAATAGCTGAGAAGCAAATAAAATCTACTTTGTGTGCATCTTCAATCAAATGCTAATGTTTAAAGAAAAAAAAATTCTTCGAGCGGTCGATTTCAATTTAAATATACATATTCTATATACTTAACGCACAAAGTCATTTTAAAAGTGAAATAAAAAAGAAATTAATAAAATAAAACGCTTGATGAATATATTAACGATAAATTACATTTTTGAAATTTTCGTACACAGAATTATTGATTACCGTATAGCAGATGCTGAATTACAATATTACACGTTATTTTATCGCATTGAAGAATAAAAATCTTGAGCTTAAATTTTCGCGATAAATGTATTCGTTTAATTGCGTATTACTGCGATGCAAAAGTGCAAGATTGTTTCGTTAATTTAAAAAATACAAAATACTAGTGGTCATTATCAATTTACATCTAAGGTTTTACTACTCCGAAGGACATTAATTGAGATGAACAATTTATTTTGCATATGGAGCTTGATCACAACAAAACTTTAGTCTCCGATGAAAATTTACTTTTAGTTTTGATGCAGGAGTGCAATTGGACTTTTAAAATAAATCTGTTTCATTTGGTAATTCGTTGAGAAAATTTTGTTGCGTACTGTCATAAACAAACTGTCTACACAAAAAAAAATAGATTGTACGATTGTACAAACCGTTCGAGAGTGACAACGAAGTATATAAAAAAGATTAAAAAAAAAAAGAATTAAAAAAAAAAGATACGCGTAAAATCCTAGCCTCTTAGCCGTAAACACACATAGCAAACTGCTTTTTCAAGTCCTTTGAGCGTGTAGGCCTAAAAAATCAACAATTTTTGGACGTATCCGAAATGCACCTTGCCAAAGACTATGTACGCATTTTTTGTGTATGTACAATATATTGACTACATGCGTCTTTCCCCTCAAATATATCTCTCGCACTTTTGCTGATGTATAAGAATTAAAATGACTTAGCTCTCAGAGCCAGAGAAAGTTTCCTCTTGTTGATCGATCCAAGGTTCCATGTAATATTTAGTCGAGCAAAATAAAAATATTGCACCAAAGTAACTGGATGTGAACTGCTAAGGATTGAGTAACTAAAAAAAAAGGAAAAAATTTATAAATAGCCGTGCCATGATATCAAAGGTTGTAAGAGAGAAAAAAAAAATACACGCTTGTTGACGAGGATGTTAGTTGTAATTATGTTTGAATTTTGTTTCTAAATCTGACGAGGATAAACAAAAAAGAATTTGGATGTATGATGTACTGATTATGATGATAGTGATCTAATTAAGATAGTGTTTTTGTGTGATCAGTTTATGCGGAGAGAAAAAAACATGATATGACTTCAGAAGTCATGTGTCGATTAACTGTATGTACTTTGTAAAATGGAACACTCAGGAGAGAATAATAAATTAAATTAATAGATGCGATACTTTAATTACTTCTTGAATTTATTGTCCTTTCTATACTTATGTTCGTTCTAATAATATTTACACCTTCATCTGTAGAATTTATGTGCTTTCATTCATTTTAAGTCGTAACTGCCTAGAAACACAATTAATGTTAATAAAATCAAGAATAAAATTTTACTTTTTAAATTTCATATAAAAACTTACTCGATTACTGCTTGTATATACACAATTATTGCATCGTATTCAATGTATGAAATAGTTTTTATTTTTAAATTTCTTTTCTGACATTTTTCAAACTTTAACAATCATCCTTGAAGCATTCAATATTTTTGCAAAAACATAACCTCTAATAAATGGCTTATATTCTAATTTTCTCCTAAAAAATCAATATGAATTAGGACTGAAATTATAGCAACAATTTAATAATCCTGATAAATTATTTACTTTCATGCAAATATAAAATAAACGTACTTGTAAGATACACCTTCGTTAATCCATTCCTTGTAAGTCTCTTATGCCAATTAAAATGAGCTTAATGTGAGCATTGGTTCTTGCTACTTCTTTTCTTAAATTAGTCACCTGCCTCTCCAGTAATTTTATTCTCACATCGATGACTACCAATGCTTCATCCAATGTAAATTCCACAAAATGACCTAATCCAACGTCGAGAAGAATGTTTGATGCATCTTCAATATTAGCCTGCACAAAGAAGTTGTTTCCCATATCAACTTTCGTTTTGTAACCATTTTTATCGGCACCAGTGTTTTTCAATGTATTGATAACACTTTTCAATTGTAAAAATTCAGCGATATCAGCATTTTTTTCATCTAATTTCTTTTCAAGTTGCGCCAAATCTTGCCGCAGTACATCATTAATAAACAATTCAAATTGGTTTATTTTCTTTGAAGATCCGGTTCCATTTTTCTAAAACAAAGTGTACTTAATGGTTAGGATTATCGAAAGAGACGATATTGAAAAAAAAAACATGCTCGTTCAAATCTACGTCTACGATAAAATGATTATCTGCTCAGAATATAAAAATATAAAAATATGGAATACACAAATGAGATTTACCATAATGTTTTAAGGACTGAATGCTCTTTAACTGTCAAAGACAACTACAACAGGTACTTTTACTTTCCTCTTCGAATATATAAATTTCTGTTTTCTCTATAACATATAAAGATAAATATTTAGTAAAAGACTTTTTCAAATCAACACTTTAATTGTAAAATCAGAAGTGTAAGAAATACTTGCTAAATGCTGCACTTTAAAAACGAGCTCCTGTAAGGTAAAAAGGAGGTTAAAATGTTTTGCCGAACTGCCACTGCTATTGTAAATGTTATTCAAAGATGACCTTTTTAAAGTTATCTTTAAGACTTCGTGCTCTTATGAGGCCATACTGGAAATAGGCGTCTGGTGGCCAGATGCGCCGTAGACAGTGGCGCCATCTGCGGCTGCATTAAAAAGTGTCGAAACTCAATTTTCCATTGATATTTTGATGAGTAAAATAAATCACTTTTATTTGTTCACATCGTCAAGACTTTCCGATTAAATCTGAAAATAATAGAAAAAAAAAATTAATTTAATACACATTTTAAGAAATACACACTGCGTTAATTAATTTAATTATCCGTTCATTGATTTATTTTAAAGAAAAGGTAAATTTTTAATTGTTTATATTCTTGACAATTTTTTTTTCGTGCAAACGTTGTATTATTAAATGAGATTAAGCATTTAAAAAATTATATGTTTTATATTGCATTATTTTACGAATTATATAATTGTACGTTGTACAATGCATTAAATGTTAAACGAACTATTTTGAAGCAATTTCGTCGACAGCGATATTAAAAAGATAATTTATTCGAAAATTATACTCGTACATTATCGAATTGATGATTTTTTTTATCATAGAATCGCATTAGAATTTCGAATTATTGAAAAAATTTACGAATTTATTTTTTGTTTTTTCAATTTACGCAATCCTCATTAACACTTCCAGCGGCAGATCGAATATAATTAATTCCGAATTTGACGTCGATTTAAAATAGAAACTTCACTAAATTTGTATCTCGAAATGCTTCTGGGAAATAGTATAGCATGCCAAAGTAAATGGTAGCGTGTGTATATCTCTGAAACATTCAACATTTCATTTTTATTAGTGTCCGTGGAAAACATGGCCTTATCATACAGTTTTACTAAACCAATACACTTTATCAGTATTGTCGATAAAGTGCTGCACGTATTTGACTTCTGTTAATATTTTATTAATTTAAATAATTTTTTTATTATTATTATTATTTTCATTATTATCATAATTATTGCAGTTGTTGTTATTATTATTATCGTGTTATGATTAACGTTACAGATAAGCAGACCTTTTTTTTACGTAATTAATTTTTATCTTATTTTCCCCCGACTGAAATTATTATTTATATAATATTCTAGAATTGTGTGAGTGTAGAAATGCACGCGTATATATTCGACTGACGTGTGCTTTCACAACGCTGAATCGAGTACGGGAAAAAAGTCGTTGAGTAAATTTAGATCTTTTCATTTTTGCTCCACAAAATATTTCTCTTTTTAAGGAATTAATTAAAAACAAAATTTATAACGATTCTAAATTGATATAAACGTTGTAAAATAATTTTTTTATACTTTACTTATAAGTTTAAACATTGTAATACATTTATGTAATAAATTATATACTTTATACACGTTCATCGTAATACATTATACAACAGATTATATACTCATTGTATTTATACATTTATTTGAAATTCTTTTTTATTAATTTAAATTTTACGAGAAATATATTGTAATACCGATTGGAATTCCGTTGAAAAAAAGTTCTCTGAAAATAAAATCCGCTGACGTTTATTAAACTCGTATAAGTAGAATGCGAAATATTCCAAAATATATTCTAAAATTACAAATATGAACGAATAAATTTCTTTATTAAATTAATAGTATTTTAAGTAATTCTCCTATTTTTAAAATCGAATTTTGTTAATTAATAAAAAAAAAGTATATGGCAGATAGTAGTGAAAAATGCGTATACAATATTGCCAAGTATTTTTCCATGGAAAAATCTCCAAGCACGCTGATCAATAACTGAACTGAATTTACAGAAATATTACACTTTCGAGCACACGCAAGCGCAATTATTGTAAATAAAATTTATTTCAATTATTATCGCGATTTTCAGCTGTACAATCATATTAAAATGCAAAACGCCCGATAAATTCATATCAAGTCATTCCAGTTTATTAAAGGTTCATCCCTCCTTCGTCTCTCCTCCATCCAAAGCAGTAATAAAAATTGAGGTTATAATCCATTTAAAAAAAGAGACGAAGGAGACGAAGAGAAAGCGACAAAAACGCAGAATTCATTAAAAATTGAGAAACACAAACTACATTTATAAAACAAATAAAATATCCCCACACAGATTTAAAAGAAGAAAAAAAAAGTAGAAAAAGATACTTAACGAATATTAATGAGAAACAACGTCCGCTCGTAAAATCAACATTTCGTACGGGGCAATCTCGGCGCAGTCTACAAAATCGTTATTTCAGCAATTTTGAAATAACACTCCACAATAAAACATACACACGGGCAAAGTCCCGAGGCTCCCCCCCCACCCGCGGCGGCGGGCTTCCCCCTCCCGCCTCGGAAAAGCGTGCGGCTCGGCGCGCGCGCGCATAGGTGACGTTTCCCTCCTTCCCCCACCACCGACACCCTCACCCAGCCTGACCCTGCCGCTCGCTCGCGCTCCCTCGGCTCCGCTCGGCGGCGCTCGGCCGCCGGCGGCCACTGGTGGGGGCAGCCGCGCGCACTGTATCCCCCCGTGACGTCACGTAATTAGAGTAAATACAAAGTAGTCTTGATGGGACAGCGGCGTGCGTCGCACCGCTCCGAGAGTCGAGCTGCGTCTCCGCGCGCTCCGTCTTCAAGCGCCCGGCCCGCGCGTAATATACACGCATATATAAGAAGAGAGGCGCCTGCAGCGACGTGCGCGCGTGTGTGTGTGTGTGCGTCGCTCTCTCGTCGTACGTGTGCTCGTATAATACCGCGTGTCGCCCGCGCGATAACGAATAGATTAAATTCGACGTGGTGAAGCCGCTCCGGAGAAGAGGCGCACGTGTATACTCCACCGCGTATTTTATTTTACTTACTTACGCGCGTGTCATATACAACCTCTGTGTATATACAACATATATTGATATATATATATATATATATATACACGTGCATACCTCGACGGATGTGCATCTGTGTGATCGCACGTACACGTACATGTGTGCGTATGTACGCAAGTGTGCGCACAGCGATTGATGTGCGCGTGTCCAGTGGCATATAGTCGGCGATGAGGAGGTAGTGCGAGTGTGCCCCCCAGTGTTTGCCGGCGGCCGCTGCAGGCAGTGCGCGAGTGATAAGGCCCCCGCGGGGATGATAAGCGTCCGTCGTACGAAGAAAAAAAAAAAAGGGGCCCGACCGCGGCACTCCGGATTTTCGAAAAGGGCGCGCGCGCGCGCGCGCACCGCTCGACGTGCGGCGGCGGCGCCGATTCGAATTTAAAACGCCGCGCACCGCAGGAGCAGCAGTCCGCTCCGAGTCCGCCGACCAAATGGATACGAGGATGACGCGGCCGCGGGAGTGCCGTCGCTGAGTATCGCCCGGCGATACCAACCAAGTGTGCAGTTTCCAGTCAGCCGCGTCGCGGGTCTCGATTGTTTTTTTTTTTTTTTTTTTTTTTTATTTAATTTCGTTCGGTTTTTGGTTAGTTTTTTGGTTATACCGTTGCGCTCGGTTTGCCGCTCGTCGACTTCGTCTTCTTCCGTATTTTTTATTATTATTATTGTTGTTGTTGTTGTTGTTGTCGTCGGATCGTGTATGGTGTGCTCTGTTGTGCGGTGGCTGTGCGCACGTGACGACGAGGACGACGCCGAGAGAGACGCCGATCCTCCTAGATGAGCGTGGAAGCATCGCCAGCGCGTGACAATCGGCCGCCGAGAAATGGATAAGATCGAGGTAAGCGCACCGCTCTCTATGCCGACTTGTTGCGTCTTTCTCTCTCTCTCGCGGGTGCCCGCGTCCGTGTGTGTGTGTGTGTGTGTGAGCGCACGCACACGGACGTACTCGTACGAGGGAGTGGGACTGTGTGTGTGTGAATAACCCTAAACTCGCGCGCGGCGGCGACACGATATTCTCTCTCGCTCGGCTTCCCCACCTCCCTCGCGGTTGTCCTCTCCCCCCTCCTCCTCCTCCTCCTCCCCCTCCCCCTTCGCCAAGATCTCGACGGCGACGATGTCGTGCCCCTACTCCTCCGCTATATGCCGGTTCGCGCTGGCCTGCGCGCCCTCCTCCACGAATTTTTTCTCCTCTCCTTCTCTTCGTTCGCTTCCCTTTTTTTTTCCACATTGACTCGTTTACAATGCCGAAGCGTTTATTTGTTTCTTCCTTTTTTTTTGTTATTCGACGTGCGGTATGGTGGGGACGGATTTATTTTAATTATTTTTTCGTTTTCGAAATTTGGTGTTAGGCGGATGGTTTATTGGTTAAAAAATTGTCGAGTTTATTGTACACGGTGCTCGAGAAAAAACTGGTACATCCGTGTTAGGTAGTAAATTCTAAGCGTTTTTGGCCTTTTGCTATTTTTCGATGTTTTTTAGGATTATCGAGTTATTGTCAATTTAACGTTATTCCTTTTATGGAAAATTTTTGGAAAATATTGTTAAGAGATTGTTGAAAAAAAATTATTTAAATTGACTTTATGTGTGTGCATCAAATTTTCAAGCAGCCGAGCTCGTAATAGCAGTGATAAGTGCGTGGGAGAAATAACTCGCTGAATAAGTAAATTTAAATATTGAAACTCCGTTTTAACAACATATTTTTGTATTTCCGTTTCTACTCCTTCTAAGAAGCTATTTGTCGACGGAATAATTAGGCATTATTATTATTAACTTTTTTACTGAAATAATATTTTTATCGAGAGGCTTTTATTTTTGTTAAAATACAAGAAAAAAAATAATACACTACTGCTACGGAATATTAATTAAAACTGCATTATTTTTTATATTTTCGACTCGAAGCTTTTAATGGTTATTTTTAATAATTAACAAAAACTTACTAACGAAATTTCTTCATATTCCGCGCAGTGAAAATAAAACACTTCAATTTAAGTTATAAAGTTTTAATTAAACGTTTAAAGGCAAAAGAAGGGTATTAAATAATTGTGTTCGACGCTTTAAAAAAACAAAACTTTTCAAATGTTAATTCCTCTTTTCTTTTTATATAGGTCGCCTCTTATTTAAATATTTAAATTAATGTCTGAATAAATTAAGTGAAATATACGTGTAACGTGTATTTTACCTTTATTTGTACATTAAAGTAATTTTCGAGCGTTACTTCGTTTCCTCGCGTCGTCACATATAGATACGAAAATAAAATGAGTTTATCGACTTTTAAAGCTCCCCTCCCCTCGTGCTTTATTTCTCTTTCATCTCCTTCGACAAAACAAAATGTTTTCGTTTCGAATTGACTATTTATTTCGCAAATCCTCGCATCGTATATGCATCGAGTTGTTTTATTTTATTTTTAAAATAAATGCAATTTCATATCGATTAACTAAATTTCCTTCGCAACTTTTCGCTAGAATGTATTTATTATACACGGTGAGAAGAAGTTGTAGGAAAAATTACTGTACTTGACTCGAAAAATACACAGATTTTACAAGAATATATTTTAAAATTTATTTTTACTGTACTTTAATACTGTAAAATATTTTTACCATACTTTAATACCGTAAAATAGTTTTACTATATTTCAATACTGTAAAATATTTTTACTATAGTTTCTAGTAGACCTTTTAAATTTTCGAGTCCGCCCCGGCGTTACAAAACAGTATAGTAATTTTTTACTAGAACTTTTCTCTCCGTGTATTGCACTCGTTGTCCAACTACTTATTTTCTATAATAAGAGAAACTCGTGTACTTAGCATTTTTTTTTCTGAGAAAAATGGCGCTTCTACGACCTCAGTACATTGAAATTTAAAATGACTGAATTTAATGCTCGATTTGGACATATTCTCATGAGACTTACCGTTATTGTACGGATATCCGCACAAATGTCAGCCCAGCGTACCGTTACATTAAGCTACGAGATATCGACAATTATCTTATTAAATGTATTTATATTATTACACCCAGAACCGACAATTTGCTCGGCGCCAGGACGCTCGGAAAATATTATTTATTATTATTTAACCTCTCGGCGTATAAACACTCGATAAAATAATAAGGTAAACAATAAACTATTTTCCGGCTGTTCGTATATTTTTGATAGCATTTTTCCCCTCGAAGCGAATTTTAAATTGCAAATAAATTCTTAAAGTTGTAATTTTCTTCCTCTACGCCGGCGTCGTTGAAAAATACATCAGGAGAAAGATAAAAAAAAAACGAACCAAGTAACTATGTATAAGAAGGCGAAAGCTTATAAAAAAAAAAGAAAAGAAAAACTTAATCGCATAAACATTCTAATTCTAAAATAAATTACGAGACTCGAAGAAAGAGAGAGAGAGAGAAAACTGAAAAGGAACGAAAAAGCGGACTAAAGAAAATAATATACTTTCATGATTAAATCAAGCCTCTGGCTTTTCTCGCTGTGTGCGCGCACACGCTGTGTATACCCGTATCTATATACATTCGAGCCCTGTACGTCCGTCCTCGTCGCACCAACGGCACCGGCCTCGTTGGCTCTCTTTCCCCTCCCCCTGCCGTCCCGCTCCCCCCCCCCTCCCCCCTACCTGGGCCGCGTCCCGCCACTTCTCTTCGTGTGCGTCTGCGCGGTGTTTGTGTGCGTGCGTGTGTGTATATCTGCAGTTACATTGAAAAGGATGCATAGGAACGCTGCATTTCTTTATTGCCGTAATATTTTCGCGAACATTATTTGTTTTTATACAAATCAAGGTACAAATGTTGCGTGCGCTTTAAGCGCCTTTTTTTTTAAAAAAAAGGCTCGCGTGAATATTAAAGTAAATGTAATATTTATGGAGCTCGGAGTTTAAATATGAAAATAAGCGTGACTAATTTTTCCTCGATTTGCCTTAATGCTTTGTTTTATTTATTTTTTATTTTAGTTTCAATTACCTTTTCGTACGTGTGTGCGTAGCGCGATAGAAATAGAAAAATTTTCCGTTATTTTACGAATTGACTAGCGGGGAGTTTATTTTTCAAATATTTTAAAAGTTTTACGTACGCTTGGATAATGAATTTCTTGTACCTTCGGGCGAACGTTTGCGCTATCATTTTATGTTTTTTTTTTTTTTTCGTAAAGTGGAATTTATACGCCGCTCGCAAAGTTAGTCGCTAAGATAAACATTCATAACATTTACAATCGTCACTGTTTACCTCGTCAAATTATTTTTAATTAATAGAACGCGACGTCAGTGAAAATTTATAACGTTCAATATTGATTTTAGGACGGAATAAACAGAAAATAAAATAAAAAATTTCGTTCGTTATTTTCGCCAGGTCCTTTTTGTCGTAAAACTAATCAATTTTATTCATCATTCGAAAATCTAAAAAAGCTTAGTCATTCTTTTCAAGCGCATTATTAAAAAAATAACTTTTTTTTTCTCGACGTATTGAAGAATTGAACAAAAAAAAAGTTATTGAGAACAGTTTTGTTGATTTATAATGATTCTCGCGAGATTAAAAATAACGTATGCGCTCTTCAATGACCCATTTTAATAAAACAACTTGCAATGTAATCTTGTAAAATGTGTTTTCGCGAGTAGGAACAATTTTCATTCGAGTGCGTTTTTTCGTATTAAAACATCCGGAAATATTAAAAAAAAAGAAAATAATAATAATACGCCGCGTTCTTTTATCCACAAAATATAAAAGAAACTTCTGCTTTTTTCACATTCACGCTCGATTTCGAATTGCGAGGGTGCAAATTAAAGTTCATCCATCAAATAAAAACCTCAAAAAAAAATTTATTTAAAGAACAAATTGTTTATCGATTATCCACTGATCGAGATTACAACACTCCAGCTGGACGGATTGTTATATAAAATTTTTTTTTTTTAAACTCCTCTTTCGAGTGACCAAAAATAAAGATTATCAAAGCGTGAATTTTAGAGTGAAAAAAATGCCCATGCAACGCACTCTTTTGTTTCTGAGAAAACGAGAGAATTTAATCAGCGCGCTCTTCTGCCTCTCTTCCTTCTTTTGCCTTCTGCCCCCCTCCCCCCCGGCTGTTCGACTCCCTCGATGCTCGGCTCCCCCTCCCCCCCACCAGCACCCCACCCGCGGTTCACGTACACCGACTCCTTGAGCTCGCCGCAAACACGAAAGTGACAGCGTGTGGTAAAGGTTTGTGAGGTGATGAAGAGGCTCCGTGGTGGGGGAAATTCGGCGGGTGGGGGGGCGCGATCCGAGCGGGCAGGGGGGGGGGGAGCTCGATCGCACAGTCAAGCATCTGTCCGACATTGTGTGTGTATGTGTGTATGCGTGTGTACGGGCCTTTGCTCGTGTGTGTAGGGGGCGTCCGTGTGTTTGAGACGAGCAATGCCATTAAATACTCGCGCTAGTATTTTATCGATATCTGTCTTGAGCTTCCTCGCCGTCTCTGTCTCTCTATTTAATTCAATTTTATCGTTTTGATTACATGGATTTTCTTTGAGCTCCTCGCCGAGGACATTTTATCGCTGATGGGAAATAATTGTTATTATTTTGTTATTCAGTCTCTAATGCCGATTGTGTGTAAACTTTTTTTTATTCCTTTTAATTAGTCGAGCGACGATAATTAGGCGCTGATTTGAAAGGATTTTCGGATGCTTTAAATTTAAATTATCTTTGTGATGATCTGTTCGTTTGTTTTAGTAATTCGCTTATTGATTTATTTCAATTATTAATTTTATTAATTTATCGTTTGTCTTAATAGTGGCAATTTAAATGCAAACCGCAGTGATTCCGATGAGTAAAATTGATATTATTTTTATTCTCTGCGTAAGTGTAATTTATACTTTGCAATCTAAAGAAGAATAGGAATGACGAAAAAAAAAGAATGAAGTAAAGTGGGTATTTAATGAATCATTGTAAAATACAGTGAGTAAGCATTGCTGGCATATTTTAAGTGTTGCGAAAGATTTTGCTCATTATTATTTCGATTTTGGTTATTGTTATTATATTTAAAAATACGAGCCATATAAGCAATCTGTTTTTCCTACGTGAAATATTTTAATATGCTCGGCTGATTACATAATCGCTAAAGTACACCGAGCGCACATAATATGTTTGCTTACATACTTCCTTAGTTTAAAATAGGAAACCTATTAGATCACTCGCTGAACGTTTATCATTTATACTTCGAGAATAAAATTGATTGTAAGTCGTCGTGTTTTAATAGAAATTAATTTTAATTGCGCGTTGTTTATTTATTGTTCTAGAATTATATTTTTTTAATTTCAATTAACAACGTTAATCTCTTTAAAACGTAAAATACTTACTGTAAAACGACAAGTTGTCGTACTTTTGTTTTCCTTTTTTTTTTTTTTAATGTACAATTTTTCGTCTCACGTTTCGCGCACAATTTTTTGTTTGTTTAAATTTTAAATATCCTGAAAAGAGCTTTAAGTTCGCTTTTATTGTTCGAGCTTCTCTCTGCTACACATTTTTGATTAAAATTTTAAAGTCGTTATTGCGCAGCGTGTATATTTTTAATATTATTATTTGCTATTTTCTTGAATTCATAAAATTTTAGACATTTTTAAAGCTGTGTTTTTACTTTTTTTCTTTCGTTTTTTTTTAAACGCATGACTCTCCATATTGAATTTCTTTTTATTTACTCGCTCACGTATACGTGCCCCTCGCGCGCACACTTCTGAGTCTTCTTTTAAAGCAAACTTTCTTTTTTAAGTTTGAAACTTAAATTATTCTTTAAATTAGAATTCTCTTCCTCGTTTTTCCTTTATTTTTAAATAAATCTTATCTCCTTTTCGTGCTCATTTAACTCGACGTATTTTAAAATAATAATCGATGCTGCTTTTCAATTTCGCTTCGGCGAATTTAATTTCGAAATAAAGTTACGTAAATTAATTAGCTCAAAATTGCACGTTATTCATTGAAAATATACGAAAATTCGGTACTAAAAATATTTTGTTCTTATAAATTTTCCCAAACAACGGACGATTTAAACATTTCGAAATTCACCGCGAGGGGAATAATGAATTTTCGTTAAAAAAAGGAAAGAAAGAAGTTACGAGCATCAATTACAGCTGAGCTATTTTATCTAATCGCGAAATAACAATTCCAAAAATTTAAATGTATCCCCGGTGATTTACAATAATTTTTATTACCCCGCAGTCGCATTTATTATCGTCATTCAGCATCATCGCTCTCCTCTTACTTTTCTCGAATTTTTTCCTTTTTTTTTCTGTTAGCCTCCGAAGTGAGTTTTTGTACTCCCAGGCATTTTCGTCCGTCTCGCTCGCTCACCCGCGCCCGGTGCATGCGCCCCTCTCCCTCCTCTATCTCTCTCCTTCGCTCTCCATCACTTAACGTCTCTTTACCTTTTCTGCGACCGCCTCGTTCCCTCGGCATCGGTGAGCCTGCCTTCCCCCCACTACTCTACCCTCAGATTTCTTCTCCCCCCTCCGACCCCCTCGCCTCGTGTTCTCTCTCTCTCTCTCCGTCTCTCTCCCACCTATTGGCGCTAGCTCGTGCACCCGCGTGTCGCACTGTTACCCATTCTGCAAGGGCGGATTAAAAGGGAGGCTTACCAAACTCACTGGAAAATTATCCGATGGACTAATCTTCAATGGAGAGTAATTATTATTTTTTTTTTTTTTTTAAATAGTGGTCGAGTTTGTTTATTGCGTTCGTTGACTATTGTTCGAGGCTCAAATTTATCGACCGCGAGCGTCCGACTTTCCCATTTCAGTGCTGAAAATGAATCATCGCGTCTTTTTTCGATTAATTACTGCGTTTTGGTGAATTCTTCTTCTTCTTTTTCTTTTTTTTTTATTCGCCCTCGTGAAATTTTCAGCGGATATGGTGCGTATTTCGCAGCGCGGCTGGAAAAATCAATATAGAACCGGACAATAAAGTGACTTTGTCCGTTTTTATAACAAAGTTATTTTACTCGGAATAAAAATAATAAAAATTCTTCTTTTTTTTTCACGAGAAAGTTGCGTTTCTATAATTTTTTTTTTTTAATATTTTTACAAGTATGAAAACGCAATATATTTTACTTCCGCTATTTATTTTCGGGATAATGCGTTACTATCGATTGCGCGGTAATTGACTGGCATGGAACGAAAAATAATTGAAACTCACTATATTCCAGGATAAACTAGGAATTTAACGTTATTTTTTTAAATTACTTCGCTATAGTCTTCAGATAAATTCTTCAGATTTCCCGAAATAAATGAAAAATCGTAATTTGATTTATTATTGCGCAGTCGTTTATTGTGGATTATCTTTTTTTTTTAATATTATTGATCCATATCGAACTGTGAAAAAAAAGAATATATCTTTATAGTTTCGTCTATTAAAAATAAAATAAAATACTCTCATCTCGATTTAACTCTTATTTGCGTAACGCCGCTTCGTCGACTGAAAATTTTACAATCCTCCGTCTTATTTTCTCCGCATTCCCGATATTCCAATCCGGACAATTCTTAATCCGCCACTGTTACGCTCTCTCTCTTTCTCGCTCAGTTTCACTCAGATCCTCGAGCCCACGTCGACTCCTCTCTCTCCCCCCTCCCCAGACCTCTCTCTCTCTCTTTCTCTCTCTCACTCTCTCGTCCTCTCGTTCTCTCTTTACGACTCTCTCGCTCTCTCTCTTTATGTTTCTATCTCATCCTCTCTCTCATTCTCACTCGTTCTCTTTATATTTCTCTCTCATTTTCTCTCGCTCTCTCTTTATGTCTCTCACTCTCTCTTTGCTGTCTTCGTCCAATGCTTGGCTCACCGGCGCATCTACCCCGAAGCGTCCGAGTCTGCGTAGTCGAGATGTGTTAGTGTGTCCCTCGACTCGCTTCGTCTCTATCGCACCCGTTCGACGTTAGTATTTATAGACGTGCCTTAAACCGATTTAACAGGAATATACCTTGTCCTCCTCCCCTCCCTCGCATTTTCCGTTTGATATGAACGTTGCGACTTTGATGGTTTTGCCGAACGTCAAATTAAAGAGGGATTGATGAAAATAGAAGAAATTATTTGGTTTCTTCTTCTTGTTTTTTTTTTTTTTTTCATTTGTATGACTTATAAAGTATATATAAGGAGTTGGCGTCATGTGTACGACGAACGGTACAATAGCTCGGATACCGTGTACATTCTTTATACTCTATAATTATGGAAGAATAATTATTTTCTTTTTTACTCGTGGCTTTATGTATCGAGAATGACGATGATCGCACAGCGACTTTATGCCGAATGAGGCAAATATTTTTAAACGTTTATTTTGACAATCAATGCGCGCGGAATATTTAAATAAATATCACCGAGCGTAAATTTCATTTGTTCTTGGTGAGTTACTTTTATTAGGTTTCGGTGGCCATTCGTTCGTTTTTAAATGAGATGCAGTTTCAATATAGCCGACCTTCCGAATTTATTTTAATATCAAAGTAAACTTTTCCCGAATGTACTCGTTCGTTGAGTATATAAATTAATTGAATAATTCGTCGTATAAATTCTCAATTGTAGAATTATACGAGCATTCGATTTTATTGGCATTTTTACAAAAAAAGAAAAACATTTCGTCAAGATTAAAAGATTCAGAAATTAAGAAGCATTTTTAAAACGAGAAATACATTTTAAAGCTACTAATCTTCCGCGTTTATTATAAAAATGAATAATTAAACATTTTTGAGATGGACTCGCTCGATAAGTATTAAAAATTCATTATTAAATCACTCATCGATTGAATTTTCATCAGTAAAGTGAAAAAAGGAAGGACGTTCAAGTCGATCGCCTTTTTGCAAACTTTTCGTCATAAACATTTTGAGTTAAAAATTCAAAACTATCAAACTGTGGGAGCACGTACGGGAACAGAAAGAAAAGAATTTATTTTAATATCAAAGTAAACTTTTCTCGCGAATATACTCGTTTGTTGAGTATATAAATTAATTAAATAATTCCTCAAACAAAAATTCTCAAGAGTAGAATTAAACGAAGCTTGAATTCCATCGTCATTAGCAAAAAAAAAAACTTTTCATTAAAATAAAGAAGTGCATTTAATTAAATTTTTTATTTTAATACTGTAACATACTTTTTTCACGTACATTTTTAAATGAAAAAAGTTTTCAACGTAACTAACCCTCCGAACAAATATTACAAAAATAAATAAATAATTCATCAAATGAATTTTCACCACTGAAGTTAAAAAGAAATAAAGAAGGACGTTCAATTCGATATTGCATTTTTATAAATTTTTCATAATAAAAATTTCGAGATAAAAATTCGAAACTATCAAACTGCGGGAGAACATAAGGGAACAGAAAGAAAAGGAACAAAACATGAGAGAGCGTCGCTCGCTGGTCGATGTGTGCCATGTGTGCGCAGCCAAGGCACGGCGTATTAATGCACGCATACACGTATATGAATAGATAAGCGAGAACCGAGCTTTTGAGGTTTTTCTCCTGCCTCTCTTCCCTTTTTGCCCCCACCGATTTTTTTTTTTTTTTTTTTTTTTTTTTTTTGGCCAGTCGAGACTGGGAAAAGGTTGCGCCTTTTTCTCCCCCTCCTACGCCCCGATATTTTTTTTTCAATTTACCTCTCTCGTTTGAAATGCGGGGAATTTAATACCATCCGCCTAATCCTTTATTTAACGGCTCAAAATCAATCTTTACGAGGGACTTTTATCGTTTACTCTCAGTCACAATTTTATTAGCGCAATATTAGTAAATTCCTGACATTTTATTCCGCATTGTATTTTACTTTAGAACCTGTATTAAACGTCGGACTAGTTGCACGTGCTGCCTCGGTCTCTTTTTTTTTATTTTTATATAATAAAAGACGAAGAGTGGAAAATGTAATCCGATGCTCGCGCTCTAATCTATGTTTAAACAAATGAGCGATGCATCAACGATTTGTACGGAGCGTCTGAAAATTCAAAACTGATAAGGCTAATATTAAACTGCGTATTTTTTTTTCTTTTTATCAAAGAACAGGCGATACGAGAGTTTAAAAAACAAAAAAAAAAAGAAAAATTAAAAGGCATTATTGCAATTCTTCCTTATTATGAATTTTCTTTGTATTTGAGGGGGGGCGGGGGCGTTTTTTCCAACGTGGAGGGAATCGATAACAATAATCGTGTAGTTGCAGCGAGGACAGCGACGATAACAGGCATAATGATGCCCAAAGTTCTTGCGGCGCTAAAGCGTCCACGTATCCGGTTTTGCTGCGCGTGGTTGGAGGGGGGGCGGCGCAAATTGAAAATATACATTTTAAAGACGAAATCGATAGTGGCGACGCACGACTATGGCCCCGAGAGCTCTCCATGACTCATACAAATCATTATTTGACTACCATTAAAAATTTACATATATATTCAGAGCTACTAATTTTCAAGATTATTTATGTATTATAGTTATATACACATATACATTTATATATTGTTTTGTATATATATTTATTTGTGTATATATTGTACGTACATATACATATTATCTGTATAAACTTTGAAAATTCGTGCTGACATTGAGAATAACGCGTACGGAATTTTTTTTCTTCATACTGTATTTACTCGTAACTTCTCTAGATTTTTTTCAGATTTTTTCAACACGAATTTACAAAGTTTATATATATAATTATATACACATAATTATACATATAATATATATATATCTTGAAAGTTAATACTGAAAAATTTTGAAAAATTTTAAAAAGTTACGGACATTAAGAGACAAAAAAATTTATCTTAAATCTGTATGATGTTTTTTTATCTTACTTTTGTGCGTGTAATTTTGAAAATTAATGCGATTCTGCATTCATTGGATTTCATTTTACTTCAAGAAGTGAATATTTGTTTATTGCATGCATGCACTAAGTATTATAATGCAATAAGTATTCAAATTCATTCTTTTTTTTTATTGGATCGAGTACAAGAGCCAATGAGCATTTGAGATTTACGAGGGAATGATTAGTAATCATAAAAATGTGTAATTTCAAGGAGCAATTATTTACTTAAATGTAAATGCACTTTTGCGTTTAAAATTTCATGCGGTATATTGCGAATGATAAATTTATATTGGCAAACAAAATACGTGGGCGAAGGAAAATTAATTTTTAACTTAAAATAACAGTCAACAAAATAAGTCTATATAAGTTTGCCTTACAACTTTGTTTTAATCTCTTAATGGTTCTTCGCGTTTTATTTTTTCGCGACCTTGCCTTTTACATCTCGCGGGTTACGTAAGTACGTTAAAAAAAATTCTTACAAAATACACTTTTTAATTATCGTAAATTATTTATTTATTACGTACGAATTACAATGTTTACGTTAGCCTTGTTACTTTTAACATTATTCTAAGACGTTCGATAGAACTTTTTTATTTATTTATTTATTTAAAGCACCGAGGTCTGTAAATTTAGATAATTCGAAAAATTTTCCCATTTTAAATTGTTGTCGATTTAATCAATTTAATTAATGTAAAACTTTGAGATAAATTGCGTGCGTCAGTATTTTTTACAATTGCAAGATACTGAAATGTCTCAGTCCGATTTCATAATATTGTACAAGGACAATGTATAAGAAAATGTATGCAATTTAATTTTTATTTTAATACAGTTACGTGCCTTTTTTTGTTCGTTTGAAATTGTTTAATCGTATTCTTTTTTTTTTTTTTTTATCGTGATTCACAGATGAATAAATTCCGTTTCTAGTACGAGCAAGAAATCGATGCGATCATTATCATTGCTAATCATACAATTAAAGTCCGATTATGCGACTCGATATTCGATGCAACATAAAACATTGTAAGTAGTATCTATTCGAAATAAAAAATAATTAAACGATCCTATTAAATGTAACAAGATTAATTTTTATAAATTAAAACATTTTTTTTTAATTTAAATTGGATGACGCAATTCGAAGTAATTAATGTTAGTAAAATTAAATGACTGCCATTATAAGTTTGAAGATTTTAACGTTATCTGAAGTTATCCTTATCGCTGACCATAATTTATACCAAGATAAAGAAAGTGTATTATTTTTGCAGGAAATCATTTTTGATAGTTTCGTTTGAGCTGACGATTTTAAAATATTTTCCACTTTAATGTCAAAATAGATATTTTTTATTCTTTTAAAACAGATATGCAAAGAGATATGCATCAAAATATGAATTATGCGCGCGAAAAATTAATAATGAATCGCTTCTGAGAACATAAATTACTTTTTGAAACGAAATAAATTTTAAAAATTAAAAAAACAAAATAAAAAAAGAACTTGAATCTTACTTTTGAATCAAAGCAACGATAAAATAAAAAACTGATTATTTTCGTCGAGGGAACGCATTCACCTTTGCCAATTTGACTCGTGTACAAAAGGCGGCGGAAAATAAAGCAGATAATTATCTTAATGCAGCAACCGCTTTTCACGCGTATACAATAAAAGAAAAGCCATCCGCCAGCTCACCGCTTAGGAATTTCAAGTACACGATATAGCCACCTTTTCTTTTTTCCTCGACTAATTTTTTTTTTTTTTTTTTTTTCAAAATACTAGTTTCCTCCAAAAATAGAAATTCGACGATTATAAAAAAAGGAAACACCGGACTAAAGAAATTAAATTAAAAAAAAATTAAAAAAAAAAGCAGAAGATGGGGGCACAGGAGCGAAAAAAAAACGAAGAGGAGAGAGAAAGAGAGAGATATTATGTGTAAAGAAATAAAAGCCAAGTCTTCTCACGGACGTAAAAATATTTCGCTACAAAAGAAGGAAACCAACTTGTATCCCCCTCTCTCTTGCTCTCCCGACTGCTTGTGCCCGTAATTATAATCTAAAGCCGAAGGCTCGCTTCTCGAGGTACACTCGCGCGCTCCACTCACACATTCATGGGGACCTGCCATGGTGCCCGAGCGTTGCAGGAAGTTGCACGTGCACGTCCACACACACACACACACACACACGTACACTCGCGCGTGCGCGCGCTCACTCACACTGATTCATGCACACATGCTTGCGCACACGAAAACACACACACACGCGCGCGCACTGATTCATGCACACATACTCGCGCGTAGAAGCACACACACACTCACACACATACACATTCATGGAGAGATCCGAGTCGTTCCTCCCACACTGGCGCACACCGATTCCCCCCACTCCTGGCGAGTGAGTTTGAGAGTGTGCGAGTGATATCGGTGTGCGCGCTTATCAGTGTTAGTGTATAATAGTTTCTCTCTCGCGCTGAAAACTCGTTTCTTCCTCCTCTTCGTGTATCTTTTGTTTTTTCTCTCGTTCTCTCTCTCTCACTCATCGCACAGTTTATTTTGCTCTCTGAAGATTATTTTAATGCGATGGGGGCTCTTCGCTTTCCTTTTTGTTTTGTTTTGTTCTTTAATTTAATTTTATGAAATAAAATGAAATGAAATAAAATAGAATTAAAAAAAAAGAAAAAAAAAAGAAGAAGAGAGTGAAGCTCTTTTTTTATTGATACGAAAATGTTCGCTTTTATCTTATCTTTTCTCTCCTTTGTTGCCATAGTTTATTTTGCGATATAAATTATTTCTTTATTGTATGCCATTTTAATCGACTGTTGCGGGCGCGTCTTAGCGGTTAATTATTATTTTAGTGTAACTCGTTTTTAATTGCAATACTATCCTTTTGAAAAATTCCCCCGGATAAATTATTTTTAGACATCGCGGATAGAATTTAAATAATGCGATTGTTAAAATAAGCGCTTTTTCTTTATTTGCTTCTTATCTTTCGTCCCCCTCAAACTCTCTCGTCGTTTCATTTTTTTTTTCATTCACTTGTTCTTAATTGAAGTTTATATTGCAATAATGCAGATTGTAACAATGAATAAATAGAAAACGATTTTGCAATTGAATGAGAAACACAATGTAATTGTACATTGTATAAAATTAAACAATTAATAGAATTAATAAACAATAATACTCTTGAGTATCTTGATTATTTCAAATTTTATTGCAGGATTTTAACTAACTTTAGTCCACTGAATTGTATTAATGAATAAGTAAAAATATTGTGTGTATAATATTAATTAAAAGTATTTGAATTTAGTCACGCTTTGATTTAAGAATTTATTATTTTGGATGAAAGTTTAAAAAAAAAATTGTTTTTTAAGTTCTATAATAAATTTCTAAAGAATTCCGTTCATTCTAAAATTTTTCACAACGACGATTCCTATAACTTAGAGTGACAAATAAGTGTAGAAAATCATATGTTTCTGGAATTCCTATGACTCTAGAAAATGTCTAGAATTTTTTTCCGAATTTAATTTGCATAAATCAGTGATAAAAAAAAATATGAACGATTATTCAAAACACATTTTCGATAAAATTATAAAACGAGCGAATAAATTAATAAAACTGTGTTTCTGAAACGAGAGCACACGTTTTATTTTAAACGCACAACCTCGATTTTTCAAACGTGCTAAGAATCTAAAACACTGTCATTCATATTTTTATCATTACAGCGTTCGAAATGATTACATATCTTTAATGACTTCTCACAATTGAGAATAACTATTATTCCTTACTTTTTTTTTACGCTGCTATGATTTTTATAAGTTTAGTTAATCTTTTTATTATATAATATCTGGAAATTATACCTTAACTATAATATAAAATAAAGTATACTACGGCACTTAAGATACTTTTTTCTGTTAATAAAATAAAACAAATTATAAAATAAATTATAAAATGAAATAAAATATAAAATAAAATTACTAAACGCTGACAGAAATAAATTCTTAATTCACTGTTATCACGAAAACGTAGTAGCGCTGTTATTAATTAAAAATAAAAGTAGCAATAAATTTGTTAAAAAAAAAAAAGCAATGACAAACATAAATCTCCAGACATGCACGCACCTCGTAAAATCCGTATAACAATTATTTTTTCACAAACGAAATAACACAAAAAAAAAAGAATTCAATGTATATTAAGTCTTTATCAGAATTTGTAAGTCAAATTAAAAACTTGTTTATTTAATTCCTGCTACAGGCAATTCCATATCTCTTATCTCGCGGACCATTCACTTATTATTCAAAACGAGTCTCTTTAAATGCCACACGACGTATCAAAAAAAAAAGAACAAAAAAGAAGACAAAATAAAAAGAGAAGAGTGTATAAAAAAATATACAAAAGACGGAAAAATTATTTAAAAATAAAAATAACTAAATAATTATAAAGCAAATAATTCGTTAATTAATAATAAAAAAATAATAATAATAAAGCCAATTAACCCGAGCCGAAGGAATAAAAAAAAAACAAAGTCGTCAGCTTTCTTCCTCGATTTGACAGTATTAAGCGAGCGCCACTCACGAGCTTGTCCAAGCGCAAAACAAGGCGCGCGCGTGCAATTTCGCAAAAGTAAAGCGAGTTCCCTCCGTCTCGCTCTCCTAACCGCTCGCTCGCTCGCCCGAGTGCAAGAGAGAGTTTAAAATATTTCACGGCGCACGCAAAGTATTTTCGTGCCTTCGGCCGACGTCTGCAAAGCAAAGCGTCGCCAATGCGCTGGCCGCGCGCGCCTGTGTGTGTGCGCGCGCGCACGTGTATATGTATGCGTGTGTCTATGATGTGTTCGTGTGTGTCTATGTGTGTTCGTGTGTGTATACGTGCGCGTGTGTGCATATGTACGTATTGGTGGGTGTTTGTGTGCGTGAACGTGGACGTACGTGTGGAGGTGCGAACGTGCATTTACCATGGACGGTGCATAACGGACTTCTTTTTTTCTCTCTCTCTCTTTTTTTTCCTCTCTTTCCGACGGTTTATCCAATAATTCGCGCGCCGCGGCTGACTAAGTGTGTGTGCGCGTCCGTCCGCGTTTAAGACCAATGCCATTGGCTGTTTTTTTTTTTTCTTTTTTTTTATTTCGGAATTTCTCTAATAGAACGTAAATTAGCGTCGATTCCGATGCAATTGAAATTACTTCCTTCTGACGCTTATTTACTCATTTATTTGTTTAAATAATTAGAATTTTTGATTCTTTATTTTTTTTTAATTCGATACGAAATCATATCGCTGAACATTTATTTATTTTGCGTTTTTTCTTCTTAGCTGGCATTCCCTTATCTCCGCGTGGAATAATAAGTAGTACGCATAAATTATGTTCAGTTTGTGACCGTTATCTTAAAAATAGAAGAATAATGTTCCTTTTGTGCCCGTTCAATTTTAAACACTGAAATAATGTTTAGATTCGAACGGATTTTTAATAGACTATTTTATTATTATTGCCATCATTATATGTTTTTTTTTTATCTGTTAAAGGAAATAATCAATTTATTTCATACTCGGAAATATCGTACATCGAAACAAAAATTTTCTGATTTAAAAAAAAAGGAAAAACCTTTTGCGGTGAGCACTGTGGATACTCATTTCAAAAGAATTTTTTATTGCTGGTAGTAATTCAGTGCACCTACTTTAATAATTCATCTTCCACCGGTCGCATCTGACTTTGAAAAACTTTTTTAACGACCAAATAACCGCGGCTCTTATCATAAATTACAATAAGTTTAAACCAAACAAAAAAAAAACGAGCAAAAATTTTCAAAAAAAAAAAAAAAATAGAAAACAGAGTAGTTCAGCATCCGTAAGGAATCTGACCCTCGAGAAGTCGGAGCTATGCGGTAGGAAATTAAAATAATTAAATATTAATTGTCCAGTCGCATATTGCTGGAAAAGAAATTCTTTCGCATGCATTAAATCGCTGCTATTTTCGTAGCGACGGAAAACACGGGGAGGCGCCTTTAACTGATCAGGAACTCGAGTTGTAGCGATATAGACGATGTGGCATCTCGCGTGCTTCGCAGGCATTTCGAGGCAGCGACACTCGCCCCACGTACGTTAGTCTTGGACGATAACAATCGATGAATTGTTATCGAGGAGTTCGCTTTATTTCTTCACTCCCTTTGCTTTATTTCCTCCCCCTTCTTTTTTTTTTTACACTTCTGTCGCAACAGTGTTCGGGTGAACGGACACTTTTTTATATAATGACTGGTAGAATTTTTTTCTATCTGAGAATCCATCCTTTTTTTAGTTTAAAAAAATATCGTAGTGGTATTTATAACTTTTCAAGAAAATTATTTGATGAATATAACACACTCCGTGTAGCGGTCGTGGCTAAAAACTACAGTTAAAAAATGTTTTATGCTTATTTAGAGAATTGAAATTAAAAACTTGAGTTTTGGCGACGAAAGAGTCGCATTCGTGTAAGTATTAAACATTTCACAACAAAGGCCATCACTTTTTTACAAATGTATTTATTTAATCGAGAAGTTAAATCTCTAACAATTGACATTATAAATTATATTCATACGCAAAACTTTTTGAATTTTGGCGCCAAACAAGTGCGTTTTTTATTACGTTTTTCGACCAGTGATATTAATGTATCAAATACTTGACAACAGAGTACTTTTTTCAGATGAAATTTTTTTAAATAGAATACTTCTAATTGTACATCGTTTGGGATTGTCAGACCAAATATACCGAAATGTGATGCAAAATATACACTCGTTTTTAATTCTCTATATTAGTCCGAAATCGACAGTAGCAATTTGTTTTTAATTACATTTATTGAGAGTTTTACGCAACGAGAAAGATATAATCGATCGTCGGTGAAAGCTCTGGCGCCTCAAAAATTATTTATTTCCGCTTTTCTAAAATATTTTTAAATGCGCGCCGAGAGAGTCCGTATATACATGCACCCCGTTTTTCACGTAATTCAATTATAAATTTCGCTATCCATCGCGTTTATTTTCGTACTTAGAGCGCTTAAAATAGAAACTTAATTTATTTTAATCTCGCCTTAGCAAAACGAGTTTCCCATTAAATTCCTCAAGTAAACAGGATTTAAGCACAATCAAATAGAATAGCCCCGTCTTGGGTAAAAAAAAAAGCGACGCGTGCATTGCAGGTATACGTGCGTACACACCCAACCACACCCAGAACTAATATACCATCGGCGTTTTTATTAATTTCAAAAAAAAAATGAAAAAGAAAAAAAAAACACGACCGTTGACGTTGCAATCGGGCAGGCATGATTAATCGGCGATCCGCCGACGTTAATTAAATTAATTAAACAAATATAATTGTACGCTCGTTGTAAAATCTTTGGAAACTTTTAATTGAGCGCCCCACTACATCGAACTTTCGGCAAACAGTATAGACAAATTCATAATTGAACAAAATGCGTACAGAGGGAGAAAGAAAAAAGTTTTCGCGAATCAGCGGCGCGTCCAATTCGCAGGGCCATTATTAATGTCGTTAATCTAAATTCTCTCTCTCTCTCTCTCGCTTTCTCTCCCTCGGACTTGTTCTCCCTGCCGGCCGACCGAACGGCCGACGTAAACGAAAGCTCACTCGCTCTCATCGCGCGTTTAATGGAATTTACTTTTGCAGTATCTCTCTATATCCCGGAGCTTTTGTCTTCTCCCCACTTCTTCTTTAGTCGCTCTACCCCATCCACACACACACACGCGCGCGCGCAAAGACACGCGTACGCACACTAATATACACGCGCTCTCTAAATCTGAAAATGTGAAATTCACATGGAAAATGCGAATAGTGAGACATTTTATGTGAAAAATCGTTCATTTATATTTAGCATGTGGTTTGTTAAATGTCACGCATATACACGCACGCATACTAATATAAACGCGCGCGCATGTACGTACATAGTTAAAACATTTGTGTTTTGTGTTATTTGAACAAATAATTACACAGTGATTGTGTTTAAATTAAACTTTGTTTTTGTTTGTATATTATAGACACTACACAAAATTCTATCACTTATATGTAGGGATACAAAATTAGTGTATAAAGTACAAATTATAAAGTGTAAAGTATATTTTAAATATAGACAAAATATTTGTCTACTTCTTGGCAATGTAGTGAACAATTTACTACATAAATAAATACAGACACGCACACACACACGAACAAATACTTACATACGCGCACGAACAAATACATACATACACGCACGCGACTTTCTCACACGAACAAATACATACACGGAGAAAAATGTTATAGTAATAATTATTATATTCCGTAGGACTCGACCTATGACGATTTTTACTATAAAACATACTAAAAATTCCTGTGTACATAGCAAAAATTGCTATTTATATAGTAGAAATTGTTATGTACATAAAAATTTAAGTATTTTTGATAGTAAAAATTTTCATAAGTCGAGTCCTACGAAACGTAGTAATTTTTACTATAACATTTCTCTCCGTGTACATACATACACGCACGCGCATACTCATACACACGAACACAGGCACGCGCACTCACTCACGCATGCATACAAGAGCGTGCGCACACGTACACGCACACACGCACACACACAGGCGTTCAAGTACTTCGGAGTAAATTGCATCGCAGCGAAGCTCGAAAAACAAGTGTCATTCTGGAGGACTGTACCGCCGACTGCGGGGGAGAGAAGGGGAGGGAGGGGTTGGGAGGAGGGGGGGGGGAAGACGACGGTGGGGGGCAAACGCAAGGAAAGTCGCTCGGTTGTACATGAACCCCGCGGGGAGGGAGAAAGTGCAATAACGAGGCTGTAAGTGTGCGCCCACGCGCACACGGACGGCGCGCGCGCAGCGCGATAATAAGCGATAAACAGTTGCACATTGTTTGGCTTCGTGATAGTTTGTAGTATACTCCCGCTACTTGTGTTTCTTTCCTCTTCCTCTTTTGCCTCATTTTTCTTTTTTTTTAGATACTTCCACTTTTTTTGATGCTTTGATGAATGGGACGCGACGCTTTTACACTTTTGCCGCGCCAGTGCTGCGGATTATTTACTGCTCTGTTTTTGCGGCTCGTTTGCGGGGAAAATCGTGATTATTATACGCGTGCTTCTTCGATAAGATTAGTCAGTGTTGCAGCGCTGTTTGGGGATTTATCTGAAAAGTTCGTTTATTTATTTATTTTTTTTTTATCGTGCAAATGAACTATTTACATTTGAGATTACTCGCGATGGGTGTAGATGAAAAGCGAAAGTGACCATTTGTGCAGTTTTTTTTTGTTTTTAACGGCGAGCGTAGCGGTATATCGCTGCTGGAGATGAACAATTTTTTTTTTTATTATTTGGGTAAAGGAATGCGCGGGCATAATTTGAAGAAGAAAAAAAAAAATTTTTTTCCTCATATTTAATGGCCTCCCGTACGCGGATAACTATTTAAGATAATCACACGTAACGAAAGCACACGAGTGCCGCTGGAAAATTGCCAGCGGAAAAGAAAATTTCTTTGTACTACTTTGAGAGAAGATATTTAATTTTTCAAAGCGCAGTTTATTCCACATTCGCGTGTAGCCAACGCTTCGCAATCGCTAGATGCAAATTCCTACGAATTCAAACTGATAACGCTTGATTAATTATTTTTCCCGAGATGAGCTCAACTTTCACCGTTTATACAATGCAACGCAATTTTAAGTAATTGACTTTTGAATTATTCTCCTCTACTATTTTAACAAAATAAATAAAATAGTGTTTTCACCAAATCATACATAAAGTCGGGTTTATTGACCTCTGCAGAGGGAGTAAAATCATATTTCGTTGTCTAGATTTATTTTACTCCCTGGAGAGTTACTTTACTTCCTGGAGTGAAACTTTACTCCTTGGAGAGATACTTTACTCTCCAGAGAGTTACTATACTCTTCGGAGAAACATTTTACTCCTCGGAGGCACATTTTATTCATCGGAAAGACATTTACTCTCCAGAGGCACATTTCACTCTTCGGAAAGACATTTTACTCATCGGAAAGACATTTTACTCTTCGGAGAGATACTTTACTCTCTGGAGAGTTACCTTATCCTTCGCAGAGTTACTTTACTCTCCTGAGACACATTTTATTCCCTGGAGACATTCTGTTACTCTCTGGAAAGACATTTTACTCTTCGAAAAAACATTTTATTCTCTGGAGGCACATTTTATTCATCGGAAAGACATTTTTCTCTCCAGAGGCACATGTTACTCTCCGGAGGCACATGTTACTCTTCGGAAAGACATTTTATTCATTGAAAAGACATTTTACTCTTCGGAGAGATATTTTACTCTCCAGAGGCACATGTTAGTGTCCGGAGGCACATGTTACTCTTCAGAGAGACATTTTACTCTTTGGAGAAAAATTTTACTCTTCGGAAAGACATTTTACTCTTCAGAGGCACATCTTACTGTCCGGAGGCACATGTTACTCTTCGGAGAAACATTTTACTCTTTGGAGACAAATTTTACTCTTCGGAAAGACATTTTACTCTCTGGAGGACATTGTAGCATTTGTTTTTTTATAGATTATTTTTTATATATTTCTATAAGAATATTGAACATTTTATTTTTCATAGATATATTTTAACTTTCATAGACCTATTTTGTCCTATTGCAATCACATTTTATTCGATTTTTTGTAAAATGCAAAAAAAAAACGATTTTTATGCACATCACTGCATAAAAAAAAGTATAAATAAATTTCTTATCGTAAAAAATCCTTCGGATTAATTAACAAAAAAAAAACATTTTCATCAATTGCATTATAATTACAACAATCGCGCGTCACGTAACCGACGAAAAAAAAAGAAAAAAGTCCAGTCAGATAAACAGCGTCAAAGCCGATAAACTAGGAAACAGCGAGCCAAGAGCGAAACGAGCACACAATCGTAAAGCAATGACTGCCTTTTAAAAACCAATCGACACCGCTAGTTACGGGCCCGCTTTTTTGAAATTTCGTAAGGCCCGGTCGCCGAACGAAAAAAAAAAAATCTTTTCGCGCTCGTCGGAGGCGCTCTCGCGACTCTAGAGGTAAAATATGTAAAACGCCGCCGGCGTACTTGTGTGCGAGAGGGGCATACGGAAAAAAGGCGAGAAAGAGAAAGTAAAGAGGACGGAGAAGTGCAGGGGGAGGGGGAGGGGGGAGGAGGCGCGTCTCGAGCGGTTTTCGCGCGCGACTGTACCTCTCACGCTAAAATTCTAATCGGCAAAATTAGTCGGCCGCGCCGGCGGGTAAGTACAGTCGCCGACGAAAGTTCCCCTGACCGCGATTTCGGAGGATCGTGCGCGCGCGACGAAGTTATGAAATCAATCGTGTGCCGAACCGAGCCTCTCGTCTCTGTCTTTTTTATTTTTTTTATTTATTTTTTTTTCAAGTCCAATTCAGGCTCGTTGATTTGTTTTTGATCAGGTGAATTGTAGGGTATTTCGAGTTTCAAAGTAAATTTTAGGTATTAACGAGGCATTTTCATTCGTTTTCTAATTACAATTACAATTTGGTTTAGATAAATTCTGATGTATTTCGAGTTTTCTCTTTTTTTATTGCCTTATTGTTTTTTAAATCCAATTCAGGTTCGTTACTTTGATTTTGTTTTTCATTAGGTAAATTGTACTGTATTTCGAGTTTCAAAGTAAATTTTATGTATTAACGAGGCTTTTTCTTTCATTTTTTAATTACAATTGCAATTTGTTACAAATTCAAAGTTTTCGAGTGCATTTTGTTTATTTTTTAGGTAAATTCTGTTATGCATTTGAACTTTTAAAATAAATTTTAGATATCGACGAAGTTCTATCTTTTATTTTTTAATTACAGTTTGTTACGTCAATGTTTCGTCAACGTTTCATTTATTTTTTAAACACTTCGATTTTTTTTAATGCATTTCGATTCTTTTTAAATAATTTGTTTTATTTTTTAATCCCAATTGCAGTTTGTTACTTCAATTTTTCAAGTACGTTTTGTTTATTTGCCAGACAAATTTTAATACATTACCGTTGTATAAAATAAATTGTATAGAATTTAACGAGGCTACCTTAATTCCAATTACGCTTAGACACTTCGTTTTTCAAGTTCCTTTTTCTTCATTGTTTTTGTGCGGTTTTTTTTTAAGACAAATAAAAATGCATTTTCGATTTTTTTTTAAATAAATTGTAGATTTTAAAAGATGTAACTCTCTTTTTCGGCAAAAATCGCAGTAGACAAAAAGATTTGCACTAACTTTTTTTTTTCACCGATAATTACAGCGTCATTTAGAACGGTGCGAGAGTACTGCCAACAATTTTAAAATTATCGATCCCAAGGCTAATTTAATTTTCTTTCACTCAATGAAAGCCTTGTTTTCTCAGAAAGGTGACACAATAAACTGTTAAAGAAATACTTCGAGTTAAGTGAACTTGGCTCGGCTGCTGTCGCTGTAACGAGAGAGACTCTCGAGAGGAAAAGACTTCCTTTTCTTTCTTTTTTATTATTTAGTTCGTAAAAAAAAGGAATGGAATCGGGACCGAGTGGAAGGAAAGGAAGGAGGAGAAGCGAACGGACGGAAAAGACGAGGGAAAGAGAGAAAAATGAACGGGATCGGTATACGCCTCGGTGTCGCGGGGGGGAATGAAAATATCGGTGTCAATGTGCGGCCGACTGTGGAAAAATCGTGCGCGGGGGGAATAAAAAAAAAAGGAGGTCTGCGCGAGAGCGTAGAAAAATTTCGTACGCCGCAATACGACGTAAATATCCTGGAAAAGGAATTTTATTGATAAAATGTCAAAAGGCATTCGAGAGACTACAAAGACTAGACGCTCTTTGTTGTTTGGACTGTTACTTTTCTTTTTTTTGTCGCGAAATTGGTTTTCGCCTGCAGAGTCAATTTGTATAAGTTTATTTTAGGGTAATTTTTTTTCCTTGTGAAATTTCATTGTCGGCGGTGATATTTTGCGAACGCCTGAGGTTCATCGATTTCTAATGTTGGCGTAGTTGTTATATAGTTACGAAAAATTTAGAAAATTATTTCCTTCTTTTTTGTTTTTTTTTTTGCTAACGGTTGTTGAAATTTATTTAGATCGTGTACCATATCTGACATAAAATGTTAAATTAAAACGAATAATTTCAAGCTCGAGCTGATAAATTTAAATTAGTCTCTGACCTGGTTTCATGGCCATTCATTAATTTTGTATCTACAGGCCGCTGTTTGACTACTAATTGGGGACTTTCGTTTAAATTTTCGAAAGTAATTTTAGTGTATTTCATAAGTGCATAGTTGAACAAAAAGTTTTATAAAAGTGTTTTGAAGGTCGTTTTTTTTTTTCATTATCTGTGTACTTGTTATTGCTTTTTGATAATTATTTCAGCATTCTTTTTCTTCTCGACATTCAATTTTGAAAAACGGTGTTAATATTATTTTAATTTATTCATTTATTTACATTTAGACGGGCAATGTAGTCCTTAAATACAAATTTATCGTTAGGAAACTATAAAATAATATTAAACAAATAGATAAACAAATTAATCAGTCGTAAATTAATGACTATTTTTTAAGTAGACGCTACCGCGGCAAATTAAATCGACGGGAAAATTTCTCGAACATATTAAGATAAAACGAATAGCAAAAGTTGGGAATCTCAAATACAATACATAAGAGCGATTATCTCGTTCTTACAATATCCATTCCCTAGCACTCAATTTTCTCTTACTCAACTCTTTCGAAGTCCCGGTTCTATCAGCCTAATTAACATATTTAAGTTTAAAAATAAAAGTTTTCCATTTACGCAATTTCTCATGACCTTAAACATTAAAAAAAAAAGAATACTCAAAACTGAACCTGCACACGAACCCACTTAAAGCACAGTATACTTATACGTGAATACCTTCACATATACATAGCGAGCGTAAAATTTAAGTTTGGAAATAAAAATTTTCTTTTATGCAATTTCTCACGACCTTTAAAATTAATAAAAAAAAAAGAATACTCAAAAATGAACCTGCACACACGAAGCCACTTAAAGCACAGTATACTTATATGTATGTACCTCACATACACACTGCGAGCGTAAAATTTAAGTAACAAATTTAAGTTTGGAAATAAAAATTTTCTTTTATGCAATTTCTCATGACCTTTAAAATTGAAAAAAAAAATTCAAAACAGAAACTGCACACTAACACGCGCAAAGTGCTGTACGCGTAATGCATGCCTTACTCACATTGCGAGCGTAAAATATAAGCTACCATGAGAAACGCAAACTATTAATTTTTTTGTTCGGGCATTTTAAATTACCCTTCGCATGTTTTTATTATCGGTAAATGCTTCTTAAATACCGCCTTCCCGATAAAACAATTTTCAGTGATATCTGTTTGCCAATTCGTTTTTACGAGGCAAATGAAAAGAGCAAGACGTCGACGCTTTCCCATAAAATTCAATACTTTACGACGATGAATAAAAATAATTAATTTCGTTTCTTTACACTCCTCGTAGGTATTCTAGGCTTTCAAACTTTTTTAAACACTGAACGAAAACTTTTATTCTATTGATTTAACTAAATATATAGTTGAAGTAGCATTTTTTATTTAAATCTATTGAGATATTTTGTCAATTTGACTAGAATTTTGCAATTAGCTAAATTACTTAATTAAACGAAATGGTTTTGTAAAAAGGAATATACGTATTTTTTCGCAGTAAACATATTATGAAAAGTAAATTTAGAAAAATACTATTTATTTTTTTTTAAATAAGACTCACTTGATTCCACAGGAAAAATTTATGTAATTTTTATTAATTTTTCTTACGAAATATCGCAACTTTTTATTAATAATTATTGCACGATAAATCAGCTATTGGTGTCAAATGAGTGGTTTCACTGTGAACCAAGAATGAAGAATTGTAATCCATCCATTTTAGCGTGTACTGCGTTTAATAAAAAATTGTCACTACAATGAGTAAATCGCTTTGTTACTCAAAAACTATTCATTCTCCTTAGTTTAGTAGAACGACATTAAAGCAATAAAAAATGTATTCTCCACATAAAAAACACCCTCAAAAAATAAATTCAACGACTCGTCCAATTCGAACAAGCACTCGTCAAACGTCACTATCAGTAGTAACCATGAGTTGAATAAAAAATTGTCCCTAAAATGATTAAATCGCTTTGTTACTCAAAAACTATAGTAATTCCTCTTAGTAGACTGCCATTAAAAGCATCAATCAAGCAATAAAAAATCTTATTATCCACATAAAAAAAAATAATAAATACGAAAAAAATTCAACGATTGGTCCAATTCGAACAACCACTACTCAAACTTCACTATCAGTAGTTACATCACATAAAAAAAAAAAAAAAACTCGTATTTGACGAAAATGTGGAAGAATCCATCGGCGAACCGCCGCGCCTGCTCTCCCTAACAAGACACTGCGTTCGCTCGCATCGATATATAACAAGTATAACTCGGGCCAAGGGGGGTAATGGATGACTAACCGCAACAGCGGGCCCCGTACGATACTCTATCCATTCTCTCTCTCTCTCTCTCTCCCCGCATTATGCCAAATCGTTTATGCGCGGAGTCGCGGCCGATTTATCGCCCTCCGGTCCCGGCGCGCGCTGACGAGTGTGCCGCCTCTTTCGCCTTTTCTTTTTTTTTTTTTTTTTTTTTCGAGCGCCACACAGTCAATCAGCGCCACGGCCTCAACACCGCAGACCTTATAACGCGCTCTCGTCCGGTGGGCTTCAATTTTTCTGCTTACGAAATTGACGGTGATGGCGATATTGTTTCCGAGTGAAATGGGCGGACTCTGCACTCTCGCCGCGTTCAGATTTTCAACGCGATACGCTCTTGTTGCTGAAAATCGCTCTTAAGTTTATGCGATGTCTGTTTTTTCTCTAGGAGACTGTAATCGGCTATGAATCGTTTTTAAATATGTATTTCGATAGATAAATATAAAACATTCGTTTAGTGAACACTTTTTTTTTTATTATTTTTTAGAGCTGTACGCTTTTGTTGCTGAAAATCGTTCTTAAGTTTATGCGATGTCTGTTTTTTTTTCTCTAGGAGACTGTAATCTTCTATGAATCGTTGTTAAATATTCTGGATTTTATGTATTTCGAGATATAAATGTAAAATACTTGTTTAGCGAACACTTTTTTTTGTATTTGTTTTTTTAAAGCAATACATTCTTGTTGCTGAAAAATATTCTGAAATTTATATGCGATGTCTATTTTGTTTCTAGGAGACTGTAATCTTCTTAGAATCGTTGTTAAATATTGTGTGGATTTTATGTATTTCGATATGTAAATATAAAACATCTGTTATAGCGAACACTTTTTTTTATATATTTTTTAAAACGATACGCTCTAGTTGCTGAAAATCATACTTAAATTTAGTTTAATTTAATTTATTTATTTTCTGGTCGGTTTTAGTCTTCTCTAAATCGTTGTTAGGTATTCTGGGTTTTATGTATTTCAATATATAAATTATTTGTTTAGTGAACACACATTTTCAATTATTTAAGTAATATTTTTGTTGGTCATTGAACTTCCTGCTTGTAATGCTGTAATAATTTTCTGACCCAGCAACCAGTTTAAATCAACTTTAAGTTAGCAAGCAATAAATTGAACAACTTACGATAGAAAAATTGTTTAATTTACGCTTGATTTCCGCAGCTTTTATTATACAATTCGTTGGACTGCATTTTTAGATAACTGAATGCTATTGGTTTAAGCCGCTTTATGCTCTCGGTTCCGTGTAAATTTGTTAATTGGTTTATTCGCTTTATTGTGTTAGAGGAAAAACAAGCGCGATGGTGGGGAGAAGGTGATCTTGCACGTAATGAACGATCCGAGCTGCACAGTCATTAAGTAGTAAAAATGTCTTTATTGGTAGATGATAAACATACTTAAAACAACTTGATTATAACCCTATAAAAAGTTTTGATTGATGAAGCAGTAAGCTTCTTATCTTGTTTCATTAAGCCTTAATCTTCGCAATTATTCAAAATAAAATAATGTTTTGAGCGGAATACCAATTTTCTCTCCAAACTCCCCTGAGAAAACTTAAATTAACATTTTGGAAATGTCAGCGCGAAAATGTATGTAATTAATTACACGTGGAGAGCATCACTCGCGTGTCCGTCAAAAAATATCTGCGTTATCTACAAAGTGCATACGACACAATTGAACTTCCTAATCAGTGGATAGAAGACAACAAAAAAAATTTATTATCTCTGGAATATTTTCCCATCTATTGTGACTCTTCCTTCTGTACACGATTTTCAAAACATGTTTCCGGCAAATTATGTCACTGGATAGAGAGGCAAATTTTAAAGAATATTTACCGTTTATTATTGATTTGATGGATAAATATCAAGTTATTGTATATTGAAAATTAAATGTCATTTTTAAATTAGTAATATGTCGTTAAACGTCATACCACAATTTTTAAACTGTAATTGTTAAATTCACTGTCATAAATAATTTTGACGTATGACAAGATAAATAAGTCTTAAAAAAATTGGCAATATAGTGGCAAAATAACAGTCATGAAAGTTTTGTCATGTGACAATGATTCTATATGTAGTGTCGAAATTGTGGTCCAAAACTTTGTCGTCACGCTTGCGACAAAGGTTTACTTTTTTTATTTTTATTTTTTGCCCAATCATAATAAACAAGGTAATTTATGAAATTTTTTAAATAAATTAATTCAATAGACGTAATATCATAAAATTGTTTATATTTTATCTTTTAAAAATTGTACAATCTTGGTGACACTTAAACTAACGACGTTTAAAATAATATATTTTTACTTAAAGCTGAATAATTTTTAAATAATTTTTTTCCAATGCCCAGTGTTAGAGTGGTCACGAAATTCCATGATATTTCTCAGTATGTCTTAAGACCGTCATTTAATTGTCATAAAATTTTGCGACGGTCACGCTATAACACGAATCCGGCGACATAACTTTCCGGAAACATTTTTTGAACGCCTTGTATAAAAGTTTGATAAATCCCGTCGTATTTCCGTCGTCTGCGGTTTTTCGATTGACTCCCAATGCAATTGCCCACATCGACGATCGAATCAAAGGAGGCGAGACTCCTTCGCTTACTTTTTTCTTTTTTTTTTGGCGCGAGGCGCTTTATTGTTACTTTACATGCACGACCGATGTAAATTCAACAATAGCGTCGTTAGCCGTTTAGACGCGCTGCGGCTCTTTTGTGTGTGTGTATATCCCCGTTGGTAACGCACCTGAATTCCGATAGAATGAAATTTCGCAATTTGTCGTCGACCCGCGCGAGCGCTTTTGCGAAATAGAGCCGTTTTCTTCTCTCCGCTAAACGAGATTTATATTGATTGCATATACCCTCCTGCTCCAAAGCTATCCTACTTTTTTTCTCTCTTCTTTCATGTCGTGAAAACGTAATGTGACGTAATTGAGATTAGAATTGTTGTATAATATGGTATATAAGAGATTGCAATATTTTGTTAAAAAGGATTTTACCTAAAAGTATTCGAAAAAATTGATTTTCTTTTTATTGTACTTTTATAGGTGGTTTTTAGAAACTCCTGCGTATGCTCATTTTGTGAGCAATTGAATTTATTTATATGTAATATTATAATCCATAGTCAGTTTTCTATCTAAATGTGAAAATGTGAATAGTGACATATTTTATGTGAAAAATTGTTCACACATTTAGCACGTGGACGGCTGTTCACTTATTAAATATTAATTCTATTCACATTTTCAGATTTAGAGAGTAGATTATAATTTTGGTTTTACGAATGATTTTGGCAAAAAAAAATTAGGTTTCAGTGAAAATGTCGCTTAATTAACGGAATTTTCGTTTTCTTCTTTTTCCAGGTGAGTCGCAGGACCTAAGATAAGATACTTTACGATGATTTTATGATGCGCAGTGTACTGCAGGTATTTATGCGACTTTCATTGGATCGTTAAATCTATTGTGGTCTGGTTTTACTTTGAAATCGATCGGATTTAACGATTCGCTTAAAATTTTATTTAAAATAAGGAAAAATAATATTTTATCGCCAATAATAAGCTGCAATCGAAGCCTCGTGCACGCAACATCGTCTATCACATTTTTAAATGTTATAAGCGCATCAGCGTCAATCCGTTACGATTTAAACACTTTGTAACGCGACGCGCACGCGGCGTCGTGAGATTTTTCATTCCTATAATAGATACGAGGAAACTGCGTCGCGGATTTTTCTTTTCTTACAAAAGACTCAGAAATTCCCACGTCGCTCGCTCGAGAGAGATACAAATCAACGAATCGAAATAACGACGAACAAGCTTTGACACTTTTTTTTTTTAAACGCATGTACGAACGACTTCGACGGACAAAAAAAAAATTACAAAGCAAAGCGTAAGCGAAAACTTGATGCTCGTTGTTGCATTATTAATTACTTCTGGCGCCTTTGAAAACAGGGTTGAAATTCACGCGCAACGATCCTCGATTTATGCAAGGAGCTATATGATGGATAAAGTAGTTTCTCGCATCGACCGAAAATGGAATGCGAGATACTTCGAATCGAACGAGGCAACAACCTCGTTAGCCCTTGCACATACACACACATACTAAATGCGGTTTTCGTTATTTTATGTTCTTTTTCCTCGTGTACTTTATTTATGTACACACACACACGCACACGTGAGACCGCGTACGAAACTACACGCGCAACTACACGCACACACAACCTCGTACAACTGCAAACGTACACGCACAGACGACTTCATACAACTACACGCGCACTTACGAACTCATACAATTACACTCGCACACACAACCTCACATAACTACACTCGTACAGATGATCGCACAGAACTACACACGCACACACGCCCTTAAACAATTACACACATACGCGCACACATGCCCTTAAACAATTACACACGCACACATACACACAATCTCATACAACTACAAACGTACACGCACATGACTTACGCACCACACATACACACACACATACAAGTACCAGGCTCCTTTTTGTCCCCACTTCCATCCTCTTTCCGTTTGATCCGCTTATTAACTTAATTGCCCACGTGTGTGATTTCTTTATTTTTTTTTTGTTCATTGTTCCCAATGGCGGTTCTTCATTCTGAGAGTCCGACGCGTTATCCTCCGTCTCCGGTCCGCTCGGAATGTCGCGCGACGATTGCAATTGATGCTTCCACGCTGATTTATGCCTCGAGGATTAGTTTTTTGCCGCGCGAGTGGCAAACGTTGTTTCGCCAGCTGGCATTGAACAATTAATTTGACTTGTAAAAGTCATCGCACGGCAAAACCGTCGCCTCTTGAATTGCAATGCATTATCCGCGACGGATTCCGTCAGTCACGCTCCATTTTTATCGCATCCTGTAATCACGTGGACCACGATAAAGAAGGCGCCTGCTTCTTCTTCTTCTTCTTTATTTATTTATTTATTTATTTATTTATTTTTTCTATACCGGAGATGTGAAACGCGTCGGAACATCGATCGACATCGCTGCCAAGGGGGAAGCATATTATAGGGTATGAAGCTAATGACAATGTATAGGTGTGTGTATATATATACACTGGATAGAAAAGAATATTTGAGTCAAAGCTTCCGTGTCTTAACAGTTAAGTCACGAATTAAAATCATTAAAAATCCATGGATATTACTAATAAATAAATAAAAATGAATAGTACTCTTGAAGTTTTCATGGTTACGCAAACATTAATGGTATTTATAATACTTTGTTTACGTTTGTAATTGTTCATTACAAAAACATAATAAAGTGAGGTTAGGTAAGTTAAACGGTTAAAGAAATACTGATAAATGATGAAAAATTCATAAAAAGTTTAATAAACTCTACTAACTTTTAATATTTAACTAAATTAAATTTACATATTGTAATTGATTAGCTAACATCATCGTATTTTTAATAATTTTAATTCGTGACTTAACTACGTTAAGACACGGAAGCTTTGACTCAAATATTTCTTTCTATCAGTGTATATATATATATAAAAAAAAAACAAGATGCGGGAATACTTTTCTGACGCGGATGGAAAAAGAGTTCGAGGAGGGGGAGCGTCGTTGGCTTTATCCGAGCTTCTCCTGCGTCAAATCGTATCTTTGGGGAAAAAATTGATCGCTTATACCGAAGAGAAATCCTCTGAAAAATCGTCGGAAGAAATAGCCGAATTTATCACTAAATCCGCTGGACGGTACCGCTCTATTTACTATATTGTCCATTCAATGCTCAAACTGCTCTTTTTGTCCGCTCCTCTCGATCCTTTTGCTCCTATACTTTCTTCCCTTTCTTCGCTTATACTTTTTTGTTCCAACGTTGTTTTTTTTTCTCAACTTTTTTTTCCTGAAAGTAGCACTTACATCGAGAAATGAAAATAACTTCGAGATTGACTGAAGGTAGTCTGGAATACTTCGATCGTGAATACTCCGAAATATTGAAGTTTAGTGCTAACCAGCGAAGTGAAATGTAAATGTTTAATGTGAAATTCTTACCACGTGTCGAACGTTCGTTTGGAAATTAGTCAATTCATGTATGTGACAGTTATGTCATTAGCATTTCTGAAAAGTGCTTAATATTGAATATAATTTTTTTTTTAAAAGAATACGCATTCTATATTTACATTGATTTATTAAGTTAAGCATATTTTACGAATTGATATTAATTAAATAAAAACTTAATTAATTAATTAATTAGGTGCCTATAGATATTTTTTCATAATGAATAAAACGAGAGAACAATAATAAAACCAACGCAATTTTTCATTTCATTTAATCTAGATAATGAAGACATATAATGATGCTGTGTTAAATTGTTTATTATTTTGTACGTCGACAATGTCTAAAGTAGTTAAATCAGACAGACATATTAACTTTATCATTTTCTAAAAGAAATCAATAGAAATTCTTAAAAAGAATTCACGTTTACTTACATTTATCATACACATTCCACATATTTTTACATATTAGCGTCGATCAAGTTTAAATAAACCAATTAAATTTCTGAATATATAAAAATCGTAAAATTGAAAAAAAAAAATGAAAAAAACGTACGATCCTTCTGCTTTAAAATTTTTATTATACTTTGTACGTCGACAATGTCGTTCGAAAAAGTGAAAACGATTGAAATTTCGGAGAAGTGTGCCACTGACTTTATCCCGTTTTTACGACCCATAGGGTCGAGGCACAAAAATCAGCTAGCCAGATGCTTTTCAGGCCCCCATACACACACAGGCACACTGCCCCTCGCATCCATAGAGAGAGTGACTCGGCTCCGTTTCCTCTTTCCTTTATCTTTTTTTTTTTTTTTTGTCGTTTCTCCCTCTCTCCTCTGCCTCTCTTTAAAGGAGCATCGACTCATCGGCTCTGCAGTTCGCTCACATTTTTGCCGAGGCAGGAGGTTTACAACGGGCGACGCATTTTAATCGGCGGAGACGTCGAGGCTATATATACAAAGTTCCTCTTCGGAGGAGCAATGAGCACATGCCTATTGGTTTATTATATTTATTTTTATAAGAAAGAACGAGTGTAAGGCGCAGTTTTTCCTACGTGGCATTACCTTTGACTGCCTTAATAAAAATCAGTTATTGATGCACCATGGGAGTAAAACAAACGATTATTTCCGAGGGTGAAGTTTACTGACCGAGTTTGAGCGAGAGCAACAATTCATCCAAGGGAATATAATCATCTATTAGACCTGAGGTGCAAAAAAAAAATGTTTCACCTTGCAATGTATAAATAAACTTGAATTTACATAAAATCAGATAAAATGTGATTTCGAGATGAAAAATGTAAATGTGAAAGCTAAAATGTATCTATGAAAACTAAAATACGTTTACAGAAGCTAGAGTGTGTCTGCGGAAGGTAAATGTATCTTCGAAGAATAAAATATGCTTCCAGGGAGTAAAATTTCTCTCCGGAGAGTAATATGTGCCTTTGGGGAGTAAAATGTCTCTCTGAATAGTAACATGTACCTTTGGAGAGTAAAAAAAGCGTTTCCGGAGAGTAACATGTGCCTTCGGAGAGTAAAATATCTCTCTGAATAGTAATATGTACCTTTGGAGAGTAAAAAAAGCCTTTTGGGAGAGTAACATGTGTCTTCGGAGAGTAAAATGTCTCTCCGAATAGTAACATGTACCTTCGGAGAGTAAAATGTCTCTGCGAATAGTAACATGTGCCTTCGGAGAGTAAAATGTCTCTCCGAATAGTAACATATGCCTCCAAAGAGTAAAATATCTCTCCGGAGAGTAACATATGTCTCTCCTAGGAATAAAGTGCTTCACCAGGGAGTAAAATAAGTTTAGACAATAAACTACGATTTTCTTCCCTCTATAGATGTTAATAAAGTTCATTTTCTGAATGATTATAGGGTGAAAAAATTATTATTAAATAAGCTTATTTTTATCTTTGCTGATAGACTCGTTCTACAACCTTTCTATTTTTTTTTTTTTACTTCGTTAATTTCATTCGAAGACTTGTTATATTTTATTTATGTGTCCTATCTTTTTTAACGCTCGCGGGAATTATTTTACCTGAGATAATTTTAATTTATTAATGAATTCAGTTTGCGTTGGGTATTATTTCTGTTTTCTGCGTCGAATATAATTAAATTCGTTGTACGGAAGATTCTGTAGCGGAATTCTTGCTGCTGGCTAATTAAATTAATCGCGTTTATATCTGCGTTAAGTAAAATTTTCTGCGCCGAGGAAATTTATTTTGGAATCAGTGTGAAGTATTATCGAACCATTGTATACACATGCCCCGTAAGTGTAAGATTACCTTATCATGTGAACGAGGAGACATCATTAGTCTTATAAATAGAATAGAATAAAGTAAAAAAAGTTTTTGCCGCATTTAACATTTAAAATGCATTCATCTATTGTGCATTTGTTAGTAATGAAAGCTTGAAAAAAAAATATACGAATAATTTTCGTACGCGAAAAATATTTCGTCAAATTTATGAATATAAAGTCAAATGATTTATTCATTTTCGAGGTACGTACTTATACTACTAATATTATTTGTTTTTAATATTAAGTAGCTTAGTAATCGTAATATTATAGTTTAGAAAATAATTTAATTTTAAAAAATTTGATTGAAATTTTCAATTTTCTTTTTTCACGGCAGGTAAACGTAAAATTCGTAAATAAATGGGCATTTACTATGTTCTTTTGCACATATTTCAAAATGTTTGAGAGCTCGAAATAAACCTCGAATATTCTCCAGAATTTTCTCTCCGGAATCGTGATCTGCTTGTTTGGGTACTGATATCGTGTGTTTGCTCGCGTTACACAAGTTTATTTAGGCTTTCAATAATTACTAAAAGCAGTTCGCTCGCTTCTGAAACAAAATAAGATTGATTATTCAGATGCGCTGCAATTAATTACTTACATTAAAAAAAAAAATGAGAAAATGTTTTCTCTCGTTATTTTCGCCTCAAAATTCATGAAAATTCCGAAATAGAATAGCGCGTTCTATTATTAACATCAATTTCGTTATTGTACAGCCGCTTCCCCCGAGCGTTCCATTTACCGATAAAAGAGGAAGACCAAGTTAAAATCAAATCGATCGATCTAAACGCAATGTACAGATGTATACTTTCTGACGTTTTCGAAGGGCGAAAAATGGATTAGTAAAATTTACTGAAATGGTAAGTAAACTTTGCTTAAAAGGTTCAGTAAACGCAGTCATGTAAAATTTACTCATGCAGTAAGTGAATTATTTTATATTTAATTAAAATCATTATTTTTTTTACTGCAAGACCTTAACAGTATACATGTTATTATCAATTTTTCTCCGTGCACTTACTCTTTTGTAATTTTATCGAAAAAATCGAGTGCTTGGAGAATTTTTTTTTTATATAGATTTCATTATAAATAAATTACGCTATTTTATACCGCCACCTTTTTAGTTAATAATAATTTATTACTTACCTCGTTAAAACTACGTAAAACTCGTGTACTGAGAGAAATGTTTTGGAAAAGCTACTATTAAAAAAATTACTATTACTCTAGTAAAAATTACTATCCAATCAGGAAGCGGAAGCACAGACTGCATTTAGTAAAAAAATTATCACTCTGTATTATTTTACTTAAGTATAAAAATCAATATTTTTTACTTACAAGCCTTTAAAGTATAAATTTCACTAAAAAAATTTACTGAAATTTAAAATTCTTCAATAATTCAAGTCGAGGGTTTATTCATTCGGAAGTCACTCATCGACTATTTTCTCGCAATCAAAGGGTATAAGTACAGAAGGGAAGCGTCTCGCGAATTTCAGAGATAAAGGCACACAGGCTGCTCGAAAGTCGCGGTTGCGCGAACGCACGCGATCGATCCACGAAACTCTTGCCCTGCGCGCGCTCCTCTCTCGTCATTATTTTTATTAGTTCGCAGTATTTTCGTATTATTTTTAATGCCTATTATACGATACTTATAATCAGAATTTTAAAAGTTTTTAATTAAGTTTTAATTAATTATAATATAATTCTATTGACTGTATTTGATGGATTCAAAAGTTCTTTATACGTTCTTTCACACAATTTTCCAGTTTATAGTTTATGGTAAACAGTTTTTGTATTAAAATATTCTTTAGACCATCGAATTATTAATAAATAAATGAATAACTCGCATAAATTAAATGATTAAAAGTTATTATAAATTAAAATATTATAATTCCTCGTGGATAATAAATTGATTCTTCATTTACGCGCGGTTCAAGCGTTCAATTTCCGCGTGAGTAATTTTATTTTAAGAAATCTTTTAAAAAAATTGCTTGAATAAATGTGCCGATATATAATATTTAAAAGCTAAATGTTTTATGTGTCATGTATTCAATTGCTATCTTATTAAAATAAATTAGATCCAATCGACGTGTATATATATATATATATATATATATATATATAAATAGTTGCATTAGTGTGGATTTTTTAAATTGTCACGATTTCAAAACTGATTTCTATTACTTCTTCTTTATCGGGAAACTTTTAAAAAGATAATAATCTTTTTATTATCAGGGTACAGAATTGAAGTCAAATTTAATCGGAGCAGTCTATATCTTTTCGTCCGACGACACTACTGGATGTTCTGCGTAGTTCGATCGGAATCGCAGCGGCGCATGGATATAAAGTTTGAAAAAAAATTGGTTTTAATTGATTTAATTCTAATGGTAATCGATGAATAATACATTTTCCTCGTTCATTTATTATGCATTCCACTTGCAACTTGCTCGACTTCATTTCTTTTGTCATTACGCGTTACATTTTCGACGATAGCACTTGTCTTATTTGAATAATCGTACAGTTTATAAATTAATACGGTTCTTAAACGATTTGTCATGCATCGGCCTTGAAAATTTTGTTTCACCAATGTAACTCCTCGCCGAGATAAAGAAAACGTTGGCAGCTTTAAGACACGATAAATACAAAGTTTCACTCGAGATAATGTAATGTTTGTGCAAGATAATTATTTAGTCCTGTGAAAGTAATTTCAGTAATTATTACGAAGCCATTATCGTGTCTATCGTGTCGATTTTTTTTTTTTTTTTTTGTTTTTAAAACATTCAAAATCGAATGACGCAATAACGATTAATTAATTATTATTATTATGTAATTGATACTGCTAATTAATCGGTGTGTTAACTTTTAAAAATTATAAAATTCGATAATTTTACTTAAATGCTCGTAGTAAAAAATATTGATTTTTACTTAATTAAAATTTGTTCAAAACATTTGAATATAAATAAAAGTTTGCTTAAATATTTAACTAAAGTTTATATTTAGACTTGACGCTTTAACTTATATCTGCTATACGCTTAAGTGATATTGATTAAAAAATTCAGTACAATTCACTTTACTGCATCAGTAAATTTTATACGACTATTAAACTTACTTAAATTTTATTTAGCGAAGTTTATTTACTATTCCAACAAATTTTACTAATCGTTTTTCTCCGTGCATTTATTACTTCAGTTTTCACTAAATACTTTGAAGTTTATTTTAGGTACGACTAATTCCATCAAAGTTTGAACTTAACGACTCTTCGTTCCGTTCCGAACTCCCGTCAAATAAATAAATAAATAAATAAAATAAATAAATTCCGCGTTAAATTATTCAAAATAAAATATTACTCGTTACTCTCCCACTGGGCGGAAGAAGTTAGCAGCGAATTTCCCTAATTTGACTCCAGATATAAATTATTATATCAGGCGTTACAAAATCTCGCATTAAAATTCATGAAAAGCGAAGAGGGGCAGCCACGGCAAATCGACTCGTCAAACTTGGCAAGCCTGGGGAAGAAAAAGAAAGAGAGAGAAATGTCGGGAAAACAGGAAAAAAAAAGAAAAGAAATCGGACGGAAGATTAAACGACGACAGAGAGTCGACTGGGCCACCATAGAAAGGTTTCTCCGTCCCTGTCCCTCCGCCAGAATATTTCGGTGTTTCTCATCGGCGTTATACAGTCTCCTTTGGCTGGTAAGATGTATCCGGCAGCAAGGTCGCCTCTTTCAGCGCGTCCCCCCTTGAGGGAGGCGGGGGAGGAGGTTGGCCCGGCCGCGGCCGACGACAAGGATATTCGAGTTGGAATATCGTGGAGGGACGTTGGGTTCCGAGCCTCGTGGAAGAAGGATGGAATCCATGGGTCGTCGGGAACGGAGGGGAAAAAGGTGGCGGACGTTGGGGAGGGGAGGTCGTTTCCAGCGACGAGGGGAGAGAAGAAAATTTTGCCGGAAAATTATTCACGGGCTTTTATGCTCTTAGTTTTTTTTTTTTTTTAATTTCTACTCTCTTTTGAGATTAAAGGTGTTCGCCTTATTAATTTCTAAATTGAAAATTCGTCGATCGTGACGTTTTTTTTGTTATTTAAAATTGTGGAATAGCTTATTTTCGCTAATTTTGGAGAGTACGGGTTCACTAAATTAATTATAGAATTTGTATATCTATGTTAATGTAGAAGAGGATAAAAATTTATCGGTCATAAAATTGGAGAATATTTATTTCAAGTGATTTTGAGGATGTAGATTAACTAATTTAATTCTAAATTCAAGCGGAAGAGAAAAACATTTATCAGTCATAAAATTGTAGCACATTTGTTTCAATTGATATTGAGATTGTAGATTCACTAAATTAATTCATAATTAAAGTGGAAGAGAAAAACATTTATCAGTCACAAAAATTCTAGAATATTTACTTCAATTGATTTCAAGAATAAAGATATACACTGAATTAATTCTAATTTAAAGTGGAAGAGAAAAACATTTATCAGTCATAAAATTGTAGCATATTTATTTCAATTGATTTTGAGAATGTAGATTCACTAAATTAATTCAAAATTAAAGTGGAAGAGAAAACCATTTATCAGTCACAAAAATTCTAGAATATTTATTTTAAGAATAAAGATAAACACTGAATTAATTCTGAATTAAAAACTTATCAATCGCAAGATTTTCAATCGTTCGAAATTGTGGTATCTTAACTTTAGGAATAAAAGTACACTAAGGTAATTCTAAATTGAAGTGAATGGAAAAAATTGATGAATCATTGTAACTTCTTAGATTATTTAAATTTGTAGAGCATTTAATTTAATTTAATTTAATATTTTATAAGACATAAAAGTTTTACTAGCGCATTATACAAAGTGGATTGCGCCTTAACTTTTACTGTTTGAATTATTAGTTAATTCAACAAAACTTTGCGTTCAATTATTTTCCAGTAGGTATATATTGAATAAAAGAAAGAGTAAGAGAGATAAAAACACAGTGAAACATGCAGGTATGCGAAAGGAGCGAGAAAGATTAAAAGGAAGAGATACAAAGTGAAGGATAGAGGGAGCAAAGTATACAGAGAGATCACGAAGGAGGGAGATGTTAAAACTCAGGAGAAACTTTACAGCACAGATCGTGAATTTTACGACGAATTAAAACTTGACCAAAAAAAGCATTTTTTTTTTAATTTATCTCAACTGCGCGGACGTATAAAAAAATTTAATTATTTTAAAGAATATTAAGCGTTTAAAAATTTCTCCTTTTTCTTTACAATCCATTTGGCAACTAATTATTTAAGGCTGATAACTCGGAATCGGCAACGAAGTTTCGCTGTCGAGTGGATATACATTATACACGCTAAATCAGTTGGAGTGAAATAGAGTGATTTTTTTTATTCATAAGTAGAGCGAAAGATAGAACTAACTTGTAATATTCTACTTTACCTTAGAGTGAACTTTACTCTACCTTACAGTGAATTTAAATCACTCTATTCTTGCTGGCACTCTCTAAATTTGTAGCCTGAAGAATAATCACCTATTACTCCCGAGGTGCATACAAAATTTTTCACCTTAATCATTTATAAATTCACTTTATTTAACAAAAAATTTTAAAAAATGTGATTTCGAGAGAGAAAGAAGGTCTATGAAATCTAAATTAAATCTATGAAAACTAAAATATGTTTACAGAAACTAGAATGTGTCTGTGGAAGCTAAAATGTGTCCTTGAACAATAAAATGTGTCATCGAACAATAAAATCTGTCTTGAACAATAAAATCTGTCTTCGAACAATAAAATCTGTCTTCGAACAATAAATCTGTTCTCGAACAATAAAATGTCTCTCTGGAAAGTAAAGTAACTCATTGGAGAGTAAAACATCTCTCCGGAGAGTAAAATATCTCTTCAGAGAGTAAAATATCTCTCCGTAGAGTAAAATATCTCTCCATAGAGTAAAATAACTCATCAGAGAGTAAAATATCTCTCCGGAGAGAAACATCTGCCTCCAGGGAGTAAAATGTCTCTCTGAATAGTAACATGTGCCTTCGGAGAGTAAAATGTCTCTCTGAATAGTAACATGTGCCTTCGGAGAGTAAAATGTCTCTCCAAAGAGTAACATATACCTTTCGAGAGTAAAAAAAGTCTTTTGAGAGAGTAACATGTGCCTTCGGAGAGTAAAATATCTCTCCAAATAGTAACATGTGCCTTCGGAGAGTAAAATGTCTCTCCGAATAGTAACATGTGTCTCTGGGGAGTAAAATGAGTGATTTCACTATAAACTAAGAGTGAAATTAGACTCCAACCGTTTCAACATGTAAGTGGCGGCTTAGTGAGGGGGAACGAAGTCGCGCTATAATACAAGTTAAAAAAGAGAAAGCAACGTCCAAACTCTAATTTTCTCAGCTCAACTAAAACCTGACCCAACCCATCGAAAGCCAATGACGAAGACGGAGCTAAATGTCTCACCGAGCGCTCTTTCTGTTAAATTTGACTTTTTGATTTGTTGCTGCTTATTTCACATTTTTTTCTAAGTTTTCTCCCCTTCCGGATGATCCGTCAAACTTTAATATAAAAAGATTCATATGTATTCTTTTGTTTTTGTTTAACGCGGCCATAAATTTTTCATCGAAACGTCGACGTCGCTTTATATTTAAATTATCCCACGGAATGATTAATGGTAATTTATTTAAAAATAAAATTGTTAACGGTTATTATACACCCGGAAGAGCATTTCACCTTCGGAGTACACATTTAAAAATACGAGAACTTTTTTTTTTTAATTCTACCCAAGTTTCAATTATTTCATTTACTTCTCTCCTATACATTTTTATTTTTATTTTTAGTTTGTTCCTACAAATTAATTTAAAATTGAATGATAAGGTGAAAAACGCAACGACTGCCGAAGCTTTAATATACACAAAATCGATAAATCGATAAAATTGTAATTTTAATATTCATACACTGCAAAAAAAATATTTTTAAATCGACCGCAACGAAGAAACGCAATGCGAGCGTCGGATATCGAATTTGCTTTCTAAAATTGCGATATATAATTTATTAAATAAAATTTTAAATCGAAGTGAAATAATAAACGTGACAGGGTATATCAAAGCGTAATTTAATGGAAAATTTAGCATCCCGGAGTTAAGGCGAAATTTTATAAGGCTCTACTCGGCGAGGCGAGCCGGAGCCTCGATAGTTGTTGTCGTCATCGTTGGTGGAATTTACTGTAAAGTGTAACTGTGTGGTGAGTTTGTGTGAGTGCCCGAGCGGCTCTGTGTTAAAGGGACTACACAAAAGGCAGGTATAAAAATTGATCTCAGGGCCGCAAGAGTGCCGGTATTCAAGAAAACAGAAAAGAGGCGTTCGGCAATAAAATTTTCTCCTGGTCATCTTGAAAAGCTTTGTTTTCCTTTTTCTTCCCCCTACACTATCACTCCCCGCATCTCTCGTCTTTTAATTTATTATCAATCAAATTGTTCTACATCGTCGTAATGTATTATTTTTTATTTTTTATTTTAATTCATATACTTTTTAAAAGTAGAATTTAAAACATTAACTATCATTAATTAAATTTCATTCTACTTCTTAATTTAATAAGATATTTAACTCAACTTGTAGCAATTAAGGTTTTTAATTCTACTTCGAGCGATAAAAAAAAAATTGCGTATCAACACTTTTATAATGTACTTTATTCTGGAATTAAGTAATCGTAATTTTAAACACGTTGTAGTTAACTTTAAATCTAATAATTATATTCCCGCATCCCTCATTTCTCATTTTATTATCGATGAAATTGTTACACATTATTTTTGTTTTATCTTAATTCTACTTTTTAGAATAAGTAGAATTTAAAGAATTAAGTATTAGTATTAATTAAATTTAATTCCACTTCAGGCGATTTAAAAAAAAAAAATACGTATCAACACTTTTATAATGTACTGTAGGCTGGAATTAAGTACCCGTAATTTTAAACATGTTTTAATTAAAGCAATTAACTTTAAGTCTAATAATTATATCCCGAATCTCTCGTCTTTTAATTTATTATCAAAATGAAATATTACTGCACTCCGTCGAAATATATAATTTTTTAATTCTACCTTTTAGTTTAATAAGATATTTAATTCTGCTTTTAATAATTGAGATTTTCAATTCTAGTTTTAAGAATTAGGATTTTTAATTTTATTTTTAAGAATTAGAGTTTTTAAAATGCTACTTCAGCAGAATAAAATGAAGTGATTTAATAGAAAACAAAATTGTGTATCACATACTTTTATAATGTACTTTAATCCGGAATTGAGTAATCGTAAGTTTAAACATGTTGTAATTAATGTCAGTTTCTTAAAAACTAATATTTATATCTTATCATGGGTTTTATTCTAAATTCATTTTATTCAGCGCCTTTTTAATACTCAAAAAGGAAAAAAACGAGAAGGTTATTGTATTTTAACGAGCAATAATAAGTCGGAAGGAAACAATGCCATTCAGAGTACAGTTATGTTCAATTGCAGTGTTCTCGTGAGACTTTTTCTTGTTATTTTTTTTTTCGTTACGATACGCTGACTATTTCGAATTTTTTTCTCGTTAAAAAAAATGTGACAAAAAAGGATCCATTCGTTTCAACGCGTTTATTCAGTATTCTAAAAATTGTAAGTTAATGTATCTAACTTGAACGAACAGAAATGTTGCAACTATTATTAATCTGAAATATTTTGCATTAGTCTCGTTGCATAATATTTAACGATAGATATGAATTTTTCGAAAATAAAGAAAAATTTCACCTTGAAATGTTAGAAACAATAAATAAATAAAATAAAGTAATTTTTTAAGAAAATTATACGTATAACGTAGAAATTAAAATATTGTAAGAGGAAGAAAAATAGAAAACAAATGTAAATTAATCAGTATATAGAAAATACTTGAGAATAAAAGTACGCAATTATGTAGTTAATCAAATAATATCAAATATTTATTCATTTATGAATTCAAAGGACGATAAGTCCTTAATATAAATGACAATCACACACAAAGTAATATAAAATATAAATTAATATAAAATAAAAAATAATATGCTCTATACGCTCTTTCACGATGTAGTTAATTTTATGTTAGCCTGCAATTAATCTTCTTATTGTAAAAGGGCCTTTCAACCGGTTTAACGTGTAATAAATAAATAAAGAGTCGAATAAAAAAAAAGGACATTAAAGAAGACGACGACCGAGTCGAGTCTTTTCCACTTGTTAAAAAATTTATCTATACGGCAATTAAAAATGAACCAATGCGCATATTGCCACTTACTCGTCTACACTGTACGTGTATATCGGCACTAGCAAAATAATTGATAAGAAAGCCGCGGTTTGTGTTTATATCGCGGCGAGCGGCGCCGCTCGGGGAGTCGAGGCATTTAAATCACATGACGCAGGCTAAAAGAGGACTTGGCAAGTGTCGTTAAAGCTGGAACACACACTGGCGCTTATGATGTTCTATACATTTTATCTTTTTAAATTAATGCCGCGCAGAAATAAAATTTTGAAGTAAATAATGTCCCTCTCTTCCTCTCCCCCTTTTCTCTCTTTTTTTTTATACGCTGATTTACGGATTTTTATTTTTTTAAAGCAACGAAATTACTGCACCGAGAAGTCGGTTTTATCGTGCTGAATTCAAATTTACTTATGACGATTACGTCATTGTGCCGCGATTGAAAACAAAGTTTTTGCTTTTTGGAATTAGAGAGGATTTATTTAAATGATTCTGGCGAGTGGATTAGTTTGTTCGAATTGAATTATTATTTCGATATACTTTTTTGTTTTAATATTTAAATTTTGTTTTTAATAACTTGATATATGTGGAGAGAAAAAAAAATTAATGCAGCTATTAAAAAAAAAAGTCAACGAGTGTTTACTTGCGCTTTAAATTTGCATGTAATAAAGCGCGATATTAAAAGTACGTGTATAATGAAATTTTACTTTGAGAAAGGCTGACGTTTCATTCTTAAAATGTGTCATTGAAAGAACGTCCAAGGTAGTATCTATAATCGTTTCACGCTCGAATAAGTAACAATCATACGAATTGAAGTCAATACAAATAAACTGAAATATTATTGTGAGAAGTAATTCTGAATATTTTTCCTTTTTAGTAGCAATAATGAACAATAGATATTCTAATTTTTTTTATCTGCTTATATCCAATACTCAACAGATAATGATTGCCAATTAATAATTCATCCTATTACGCAATGTCGCAATTCTTTTAATTTCAATAATCAATCGAATATACGTTAAATGAAAAAATAAATATTTTTGTTTATTAATTCTACCGTAACTTAATAACTTTATTTGATACTCTATCACATTTACTTCCTTATTTGTAAGTTCTTTTAAACGGAGTAAACAAAAATCGATTAACAAGTAAACAATTAAAAAAGAGAATGAAAGAGTCATTCAATGGCAGCAATGGGGATACTCATCGAAGAAGATCACATTACGCAATATCATAATCTTTTAATTTCAATAATCAATTGAATGTCCATTAAATACAAAAAAAATGTATTTATTGACTTTATTTTATACTAGATCACATTTACTACCTTATTTATAATTTTTTTTTTTATAAACATTTGTTGATAAACAAGCAAACAATTAAAAAATAAGAACGCACGAGTCACGAGTAATTCAATAGCAGCAACGGGAATAGTCGTCGAAGAAGATTAGATTATGCAATATCATCATCTTTTAATGTCAATATATACACTAGATTAAAAAAAAAATTTTTTTTTATTCTAATCATGCATAAAGTCAAATTTACTGATTTTTTCAGCGGGAGTAAATCATATTTTATTGTATAGACTTATTTTACTCCCCAGAGAAGTACTTTAATCCCTGTAGAATTGCTTTACTTTTCGCAGACACATTTTATTGTTCAAAGACATATTTTAATGTTTGAAGACACATTTCATTGTTCGAAGTCACATTTTATATATTGGAAGCCACATATTATTGTTCGAAGACACATTTCATTGTTCGAAGACACAATTCATTGTTCGAAGACACATTTCTTTGTTGGAAGTCCACATTTTATTGTTGGAAGCTACATGTTATTGTTCGAAGATACATTTTATTGTTCGAAGTCACATTTTATTGTTCGAAACTACATTTCATTGTTCGAAGACACATTTTAATTTCCGCAGACACATTCTATTCTTCGAAGATACACTTTAGCTTCCGCAGACCCATTTTAGCTTGCACAGACACATTTTAGCTTCCACAGACAAATTTTAGCTTCTGCAAACATATTTTAATTTTCTAGATACATTTTACATTTCATAGACCTATTTGCCTCTCGTAATCACATTTTATTTGATTTTTTGTTAAATAAAGAGAATTTATAAATAATTAGCTTGAAAAATTGTGTATGCACCTTGGCAGTAACAAGTAATGAATTCCTTGGCGCATGAACATCTATTATCTATTATTAACTCTCTCTCTCTCATTAACTCATTAACTTTATTTAATACTCTATCACATTTACTTCCCTATTTAAATATTTTTCTTTACCGAAGTAACAAAAATCGATTAACGAGTATAAACAATATAAACAATTAGAAAAGAAAAAAGAACGAACGAGTTCCGCAAGTCATTCAATAACAGCACCCGGGGGGGGAGGAGGAGAGATACTCGTCGAAGAAGAAAGTGAAACCCGAAAAGCATGACGAAAAAAAAAAAAAAAGGAGCACAATCCGCAGTCGCGATAGAAAGTGAAACGAGTAAAAGAAAGGTCAGCGCGGCAAGTCGACCGTCTTCGTCGAAAACTCGACGTTCAATTATAAATCGAGCCTTTAATCGCGAAAAAACGCTGAGCCGAGAACTGCCAGCCTTTCGTCGGTGCACTCGATGATGATGCAACGGGCCCCGCTTTCGCGTGCATTGTCCTCTCTCCCTCCCTCGTAGCTTCCTTCCAGACTTAGCTCGACTTTCTTTTGCACATTTCCACCGAAAACCGAGTCTCCGATAGGTGAGAAAAAAAATTCGCGCCCGGTGTATACCTACAAAAAAAAAAAAAAAAAAAAAAAAGGCACCTGACGGCCGGGGGTCCCCGCGCTAATGTAATCCATAGCTTCGGGTCTGTTTGAGGCTGGCTGTCGAAATATCCCGCCGTTAACACTGCTTTGCCAATCTTTCGTGTTTGATCGCTGGTTTCTTAGTAAACGAACTTTTTTTTCGCTCTCTCTCTCTCCCGAGTAACTCAATATCATAAGCGAAAATTGCAGGTATTGATCCGACTTAATTTAGCGCGTGTTCGCTCGTATAGTTATATAAAAACGTAACGCTTTATTATTACATCGGCGAGCAAAACTTGATTATAAAAAGTTTTTTTTTATTATTTTTTGTTTACATATAAAAGGAATTTATTTATTAAGTTTATTTATTTTTATCGAAGGTAATAGTTACGTAAACATTTAACGCTTTATCAGTTGTATTGCATTGTATTCATTTCCTTTTATACAGATTTTATACAATTTCCTTTACATATTTTATAAATATTTTCTCAGCAACACAATTGCATGCTTCTTCACTGCGACTTACAAAGAAATGAAAGCATTTCCTAACTATAAGTTTTCGCATATTTCTTAAACTATTGTTACAATATTTATTCATATAAAATACATTTTATTACTAAATCGCCGAGAAAACCCAACTATGAAAAGTAACTTTTTAAAATTATTGTTATTAATTAAAAAATATTTTTTCTTAACTTATTTTTATCGAACGTAATAGTTATGTAAAAACGTAACGCTTTATTACTTGTATTGTATTGTATTAATTTCTATTTATAGATTTTACCATTCTTTTACATATTTTCTCGGCAACACAATGGCATGCTTTTCCGCTGCATCTTACAAAAAAATAAAAGCATTACCTAACTATAAATTTTCGCAAATTTCTTAAACTATTATTACAATACGATTCACATAAAATACATTACCGCAACGCGTTATTGTTAAATCACCGAGCGAAACTAATTATAAAAAGTTTTTTTATTATTATTATTATTGTTTATTAAAAAGTATTTTATTAAATTTATTTTTATCGAAGGAAATGGAAGAATAAAAAATGGCTACCGAGGCTGTATAGTATTAATGAAAGTTTATACGCAGCATTGGCTATTAATGCTTTCTTCCGTCTCTTTTTTTTTGCATTTATAAAATCGCATTGCAGAATATATTCCGTGTTTTTTTTTGTTACTCCATCGCAAAATAAATCTTCGCGTACCTTTGACAAACAGAACTGAACAATTTATTTTCGTCGTCGATGGCGAGCCAGTTTTAATTCGGTTCGATTAATTTTATTTTATTTGCGCTGCAAAAAAAAAGAAAGAAAAAATTATTCGGACTTCATACGGAGACAAATTTGAACGAGTGATTTTTGAGGCAGGGCAACATGTACATCTCGTAAAACTGTTTACGCTCCGTGCCGCACCTGTTATTGCACGCTTCATTTTACGTCGGGGTTTTACTATTCAATATTACATCTGCTCAATGCGTGCATCGCGCTTTATTGCACGGACACGCAGAGAGGAGGCAAAAAAGCCTCGAAAGTTGAAATTATTTATGCAATTTTGCGATAAGAATTTAATTTTATTTTCGACTCTTGCATTTCGTGCGTACTACACGGTGAACAATGCTTAGTAAAATTTGTAGTGAAGTAGTGCGTTACGTAAAAAGTTAAGTAAACGTAGTCGTATGATAATTAATTGTCCACGCATAGTAAGAAAATTATTTTAGTTATAAATAAAAATTAGTATGATTTTATTGCAAGCCTTTAAGTACGTTTTACTCTAACAACTTTTCTCTGTATTCTTCTTTTTGCACTTTTATTTAAAACATTGAGTGCTTGGAGAAAAGATTTTTCTTCACCCTAATCATTCGGAAAGTCCACTTTATTGCACTCTGCAGAGGGAGTAAAATCACATTTCATGTCTAGATGGACTTTACTCCCTAAAGTGAAACTTTACTTCCTGAAGAGTTATTTTACTCTCCGGAGAGATTTTTTACTTATTAAAGAGTTACTTTACTCTCCGGAGAGATTTTTTACTCCTCGAAGAGTTACTTTACCATCCAGAGAGACATTTTACTTATTGAAGAGTTATTTTACTCTCCTGAAGAGATTTTTTACTTATCAAAGAGTTACTTTACTCTCCGGAGAGACATTTTACTTCCTGAAGAGTTACTTTACTCTCCGGAAAGACATTTTACTTCCTGAAGAGTTAGTTTACTCTCCGGAGAGATATTTTACTCCCTGTAGCATTACTTCACTCTCCGGAAAGACACATTTTATTGTTCGAAGACACAATTTAGTTTCCGCAGACACATTCTGATCTTCGAAGATATATTTGAGCTTCAGCAAGCACATTCTATTTCTTCGAAGACATATTTTAACTTCAGCAGACACATTCTATTCTCCGAAGACACATTTACCTTTCATAGACCTATTTGCATCTCGTAATCACATTTTATTTGATTTTTTATTAATAAAGTGGATTTATAAATGATTAGGATGAAAAATTTTCTATTCAACTATTTATAGACAGCTTCTTGCATAAGTAACTATTTAGATATTATTATAAATAAATTTCACTGTTTTATATATCGTTAGATTTTTAATGATTCATAATTTATTACTTACCTCGTTACATCAACGCAGATGTTTATTCGTCGAAGTGTCAATTTCCATTTGAAAATTTAACGATTTTTTAAAGGTCGACTGAGAAAATAAAATATGCGAGAAGATGACGCTGTTCTTATCTCGAAAATCCCCGAGCAACTTCTCATTTACTCAAGTAATTTACCATCAAAAAGCATGTAAACGAAGTCGACGCAGATCGAAAAGGATCAGATAATTTATAAAAGCATTTTATTTTAAACTATTCGATTACCTAACTGGAAGTCGTGATAAATTAATCTGATACTTTTGAGTATGTGCGCTTATTAGGCAACTAATAATAAAATTTAATGGCGTTTTAAATTTTTGCATGATCTGAAAATGAAAATAAAACATTTTCTGTAGGAGGCAGATATGTTTGATTAGAAATTGTTCAAAAGTGAAAGCGTGAGATTCAGGAATTACAAGTCAATGGTGCTGATTTATTAAAGTTTACATGCGTACACATTGACAAGCAACATTTCGTAATAAAATACGATTATTTCAATGAATTTAATCAGTGCAACATTTCTTCAGCCAGTTTATAAAACTGCGTTAAATTATAAATTTTATAAATACCATCGACAATCTCTACAATGTATACATCTTAAAATAAATTGAATGTATAAATTCACTGCGTTGGAGCATTAAAATTAAAATAATACGGGAATAATAAAACGTTGATTCGCTCGGAAAAATGGTTATAATGCTGTCCGTTCGAGGAGATTTTTATCGGCTGAATTCAACCGCGAAAATTTAAATCTTTGCATGTAAGCGCAGCTGCAAGAGATGGTTTGCATCGCTGTGATTTATAGGCAAATTCTCCTTCCTTTCTCGTTTACTAGTTGTACTGTTCTTTTATACCAGTGCTTTCTTTTCTGCCTCTGCTTTTGTTTTTATGCGAAATAGAAAGTACGATTACGACATACTATGAATTTTTTTTTTATCTGGAAACATAACTTTTTATGAACTGCTTACCTTCAAGTTTCTCGCTAATGCAGCGGAATAATTTTAATTTGTGATAATGAACCCGCGTAAAAAAATATGAGATCAATTAAAAGATCGAAAAGTGATTTATCAAAATTATGTCACTTTTTAGTATTTATTTATTATTTATAAAAATTCAACGGGCGGTAAGTCAATAATATAAATGAAAATTACAAATTTTTATATCTTAAACTTAAAACTAAGTTATAAAATTTTTCATTTTTAGACAATATATAAATCTATGCATCAGTACTTATCAATTTTAATCTGTACAACATTGGCATGCGTGCGCAAAAATAAATTTAATATTTAATTTTCTTTTTAACTTAACTTTTTTTTATGCATAGTTCTAGGCTATTCAAGCTTCAATTACAATCGAATTTTAATTACAATATAATATCGTGCAATCTAAATTATATTGAAAATCTAAAATTGTAACTCAATCGATCGCAGTCCCTGAAATAAACTTTGTTAGACGATTTCAAGCGAGAAAATAACGCAGCAGTTTCGGATTATTCGAAAAATGTTTCAGCTAGAGAAAAGCGAGGAAAAGTCCATTGTCAGTTTCTTATCCGGCGTATCTATAAGTTGAATTTTTTTTAAATTAAACAATTTGCTCTCGAAGTTTAAAAAAAAAAAAGAGTTTCATTATCATATCTTTTTACATTTCCCCGTGTTTGTTTTATCACATTTTTATCTTTTTTATTTTTATTTCCATCTTTTACTTTTGCGATTCCTTTTTACTCTTTTTACACTCTTTCAATGGTCTTTGTTCTTTTTTACGTTCCCCGACTTCATCTTTTCATTTCTTGCTACTTTATTTTTTTTACGCACCTTTTCCGCTTTATCCTCAGTTGAAGCGTGTAAAAAACTGCAATAGTTTTTAGCAACATTTATAAAATTTCATTTCCCCATATTTTTCATTCGAAAAACAAAATTTCTTCAAACCACGCTACATAATCAACTACACGGAGAAAAATGTTATAATAAGTATTATACTATATTCCGTAGGTACAATGGGACATACTCGACCTATGACGATTTTTACTATAAAAAATACGAAGAATTCCTATGTACATAGCAAAAATTGTTATTTATATGATAGAAATTGCTATGTACATAGGAATTTTTAGTATTTTTTATAGCAAAAATTTTCATAAGTTGAGTATATCCCACTGTTCCTACGGAACATAGTAACTTTTGCTATATCGTTTCTCTTCGGGCAAGTGTAATCCCCCCCACCCCGCAAGAAGAAACCGTAATAAATTTTAGACAAGTATAAAAATAATTATCCTCCCTTTCATATTCATTTTGAAATACAGTCGGTAGAATTTAATTTAGCAGCTGCAATTAAATTTGCATTTTAATTTTCTCGACGCTGCAAAAGTGACGGTTACGCTCGAAAACGTCCCTTAATTTTGATTCGACGAATTTCGCTTCGGCCACGCAGTCGGCACTTTTCTCGCTCTCCTGCTTTATCGGCCGCCTGCCCACGCGGGTTTATTTCTTTTTCGGCGTTTTCACGACCACACCCTCACACGCGCCACGACCCTCTCCGCTTTTTTTTTTTTTTTTTAAGGGGGTAGCGGGTTAGTGAAAGGGACTGCGTACGCCGTGCAGCTTCGCTCTGACCCTCCTTCGCGTTTGTATTTTAAAACCCCGAACGCGTCGGGGCTTCTTACCATATCGCATTACGAGCCGTTTAAACGAGGCATATTACGCGACGAATTTTTTTTTCTTTGGCTGTCTACCTATCTTTCTCTTTCTCGTCAGGTTTTTTTTTCTTGTGATTAGCAGCGAGCTTTTGTACTGGATTTTTTTTTGTAATGTTAAAGTATATACGTGTGGTGGTTTTGAAAAAGGCCAGGAATGTTATACGTTTGTAATTTCGGGATATTTGCTGTTTTGTATTTAATTGTAACAGGGACGTAGTTGGGATTCTTTTTGTTGTTATTATTATTATTTTTTTTTTGTAATGTATAATAATACGTGAAGCATTTTAAAATCTGCTAGATTATCATTTGAAGAGCATGAAAGTAGATTTTCATCTTGATCGTTCATTTTATCCATCTCTTCAGATGGAGTGAAATCATATTTTATTGTCTAGACTTATTTTACTCTCTGGAGGAGTCCTTTAGTCATTGGGGAGTTGAGTTTCCTCCCTACAGAGTTAACTTCCTCTCTGGAGAGAAATGGTGAATCTTCGAAGAGTTATTTTACTCTCGGAAGAATTTGACTCTTCGAAGAGTTTAACTTACCCGTCTGGAGACAAATTTTACTCTTCGAAGAGGTTAACTTCACTCTCTGGAGAGAAATTTTGACTCTTCAAAGAAGTTATTTACTCTCTGGAGAAAATTTGACTCTTCAAAGAGTTAACTTCACTCTCTGGAAAGAAATTTGACTCTTCGAAGATGTTTTAACTTTACCCTCCAGAGACAAATTTTACTCCTTCGAAGAGTTAACTTTACCCTCTGAGAGAAAATTTTTTCTCCTTGAAGAATTAACTTCACTCTCTGGAGAGAAATTTGGACTCTTCGAAGAGTTATTTTACTCTCTGAGAGAAAAAGTTGACTCCTCAAAGAGGTTAACTTCACTCTCTGGAAAGAAATTTGACTCTTCGAAGAGTTAACTTTACCCTCCAGAGACAAATTTTACTCCTCGAAGAGTTAACTCTTTGGAAAGAAATTTTTCTCCCTAGAGGCACATCTTACTCCTCCGAAACACATTTTATTCTTCAAAGATATTCTTCACAATATCCAAAGATAAACACGTGGACACGTGGATAGGATTAAGCGAATAATTTTTCACTTCATAGTAGGGCTTTAAATTATTCAAGACGCAGTAGAAGCTAATACAATTAGCATTAAGGAAAAAAAAGAAGTTTCAAAAATTGACTAAAAAATGATCATAGGTAACGTAGATTTTTTTTTAGAATTTCAGAAGCAGGAAAAAAGTCAGGTCTCGACGGGATAAAAAACTGATTGAATTTATTTGATTCTAAATATATTTAGTAGTTTAAAGAGAAATAATTATTCGAATCAAAAAAATATTTAACAAGATCTACAGGCATAAATGTTTGCTTACAGTGTATGTTCTAATCCCCAGAAAAAATTTGTTTTATATATTAGGATGACTACTTAATTTTCGAACGATCGAATTATTAGTCATTCAAGATTTTTTTTAGTGAATAACGAATGCAAATGTAGCTTCGGCGAATTTCATTTACATGAAGTTCCACAATCTAAAGAGAGTCGGAATTGACAAATTTAAATTGTAAAATATAAATTTTTACGTAGAAATCGTAATTATGAGTACGATTAAGAAGAAATTGGCAATACAATAAAAAAAAAGTAATACTGCTTTCATTAAATTCAATTCCTACGCGAGGATTTAAAATTGGATTCGCTCTAATAAAAAAATGTAAAAACCAAGTCAATCGAGATAATACTGACCCGGACACCTTCAAAAAAAAAATAAATAATGAGAGAAACGAAAGTAAAATATTTCTGAGCTTGCTTCGCTCGAACTTCCATCGATTATATACACCTCTACCCTCCTACATCGTCTTCGCCTTTTTTTACGTCGTGCACACATGTTTAAAGTTTGCGAGAGGCAGGAGACTCCAATAAGAAAGCTTAGGTCGTTGTATGCGTATGTGAGGGAATTATATTTCCATAGTTGCGGCGAAAACCGGCAACGCGCCACGACCCGTAAGTAATTCTATTATAAACCCCGCTAAAAATTCATTGTCTGCATCAATAATTGTCCGAGAGCCTCTCTAAATTACCACTGACATTTTTTTTCTATTTATTACGCCGTGCTGCATTTAAAAATGGATTTTCAGATATTTAAATTTATTGCAATTGCATTTACTTCGATTTCTTTTTAAATTAAATTTTGTTTTCCGTTAAGTAATTATCGAGCAATTTCATTCATTCAAATTAAATTAATTTTTAATCGCGCCATTGTTGCAGACATTTTCAAAGTTTTTAATATTGAAAGCCATTAAAATCGTATCGGAGATGTTTTTCGTAAATGATAAATGCATTTTACAACATTTTCCGAGAAAATGCATCAATGAATTAAATAAAGCAATGCAAATAATGGATCAATAGTTTTTTCAGTTTTTTTTTTTCGTTTCAAAGGGAAAAAATACTACGAATGCCTCGCTTAAAGGAATATCGATTTAATTTGCGGCCTCCGTACGCGTATAAAACCATCAGAGGCATAAAATCAATAAAGAGAACGCTACGATATTTTTCTCTGTGGTTTTTTTCATTTGCTAAATAACATAATTAATAAACCAGCCGCTGATTATACAACAACAATTTTCATTTCAAGCTACAAGATTAAACATCCGATGGCAAATGAAACTTTTACCTTAGTATCAAACATTAATTAAGTGCAAATTACTTTTGTTCATTCTGAAATTATTGATTAAATTACTACTACTAATCCACTCGATTAATTCACGAAAGAAAAAAAAGGGTCATTCGATTATTAAAAAAATATATAGATTATGTATTTATCTATTCATTATATGTTAATTAAATTAAATTACTTGTATTCACTTTAAAATTATTCATTAAATTACCACTGTACTTATATCGTCTCTGTCTAAATGAAAATAAATAAATGTATATATATTAAATATATATATATAATGTGTATATATATATATATATATATTCATTTAAAGAAATCTAATTAAATGCATCGTTCATAATCTTGTTAAAATAATATTTGAAAAATTACATTGTAACAACATTATCGCTGCCAAAGGTTAATTAACGTCTCCTTGACTTCTGCGCCGTGCAATAAAAATGAATCCTCACCTATTAGGCTTTTTGCGTGTGTAGTGGCCGTATCGACGTGTCCGTGCACTTCTCGAAGCACAACGCCAGAGTGCGCGCGTCATCGCGCGGGTAAGCAGGGTCAAGCGACGGGCTTTGATTGTTATCGACACTTTGCTTCTATATGTACACGTAAAAATGCACTTACGAGCCGAGTTAACATGCGCATGCATGTTTTAATTCGAAAATGTTGTATATACATGTTTGTTTAAGCCTCCTTTAGAGAGCCATTCACTTTTCTTGCACTTTAATTTATTGTCCGTTACGTAATTGAATATCCCGACGCGAAGATAAGTCCATTAATCTGCGCGCAAATTGCTGCTTAGCTAATTATTTTGAGGCGGATCGGTGAATAATTTTAGGAACTATTTAATTTCTGCAGAAAAAAATGTTTATTTGATGTGAAAATAATATTTTTTTTTGACCTGCTTTATATGAGTTCTTCTATGCATATGTATATCCATTTTATTTAACAAAAAACTTCATTAAAATGTGATTAAGAGAGGCGAAATTAAATATTTATTAAAAAAAAAACAAATTAGTAAAAGGCGCCTTAATAACGTCCCTGTTAAGTACAATTAAAAATACAAAATTGCAAAAATCTCGAAATTATGAAAATGTGATTTGTCCTTTTTCAAAAAAATTCACAGAAGTATAATTATCGTATATATACGTTAAAAAAATCATTAAATTTAATGCCAATACTGGAAGCAAATTGCATCGGCGTACATGAACTTTACCGAATTTACATTAAATTTAATTTACATTAAAATTAATGTAATAATGTAAATCAAACATAATTCATGTACGCCGATGAAATTAGCTTCCAGTATTTGCATTAAAATTCATGCGAAGTATATGCATAGGTCGAAATCAAGAGGCATAATAATAAATTCTCTAAACTGAAAAAATTAATAAAAATTATTCGATTGCAATAAATAAAAGAAAATATCTGAAAATGATAAATTAATTCTTAACTAAATAAGAGTTTTTTGTTAAGCGCATTTATTTGAGAAGGTACGAGAGAAGAAGAGGTAAAGCCTGTATCTGTGTGCGGCACGGCAGCGACGTTCGCGCGGGAACGAGTTTTTGTTCGGCTTCTCTCTTCTGTTCTCATTGCCTTCTTCTCTCTCTTTTTCTCTCGCTTCAGCTATCGTTCCCTCCTTCCCTCTGCTTGCTGCTGTTTTATTCCTTCTGCCTTCTATTGCCTTTTTTTTTTTTTTTTTCATTTTTTTCCACTCTTTCTTCGGCATCGAGGATTGCATGTTGACTGCCTTTTTTAAGAAATTTAATTTTACAGTAAAGAAAATGATATTAATATTTAATTTTGTTAAGCGTACATTTATTCCTTTATTTTTTTATTATTATTATTGCTAATATTTTACGAGCACGAGCTCAACAAAAAAATGAAATATTTTTACCCGTTCGCAAAGAAGGTATTTTAATATTTCACGTGTACACGTACTTTGTTTTATGTTTAAATGATACGACATGGTTTTTAAACGGTAATCGACGCGAGACATACGATGCCTTTACAAACAATTTGATGCAAGCAAATTTTAATCTAAAATTACAAAAGTATGATTTTTAAAAGTGCACGGCCAAGCGTGCGTTATATAATTCCTTTTTTAATTTTATTTTTAATTTTAACTGTACTTATTTTTTTTAACCATTATTAGCCTCTGCACTTCAAGTGCCGTACCTCTCAGTTGTCATTATCGGGCTCCGGCAAAAATTGAGAAAGAAAACGAGTGGTGCAGTTACTAAACAATTAAATAGAAATAAAATGGCGAAAATAAAAAGTAAATTGAAACTTCGGTATTTCCAGCATATTACTGCGCGCGGATAAATTTGATTTTTGTTCAAAAATTTCTATACACCGTATGAAAAATTCTGCGTAAAAAAATGTATTCCGAACTCTTTTTTTCTGTTTTAGTTTCGAGCGGGGAAAAAAATAAATTGAAACTTCGATATTTACAGCAAATTACTGCCCGCGGCTAAATTTGATTTTTGTTCAAAAATTTCTATACACCGAATGAAAAATTCTGCGTACAAAAAAAAATGCAATCCGAATTTTTCATTTTCAGTATTAGTTTCATGCGAGAAAAAAAAAATGGAAACTTCGATTTTTCCAGTATTACATCGGATTAATTAAATTTTTGTTTAACGATGTCTATATACGAAATGAAAAATCCCTCGAAAAAATAACAATTCAATCCCGAAGTAATAAAATTCTCTCTGTAACTTTTCGGGAGAATTTTTTATTTTCCTGTTTTGGTTTCATGTGAGAAAAAAAATTTAAACTTCGATTTTCGAGTAATACATGGGATTAATTAAATTTTTGTTTAACGATGTCTATATACGAAATGAAAAACCCCGCGCAAAAGAACAAAACAATACATATTCCGAAACAATAAAGTTCTCTTCATAACTTCTTGGGAGAATTTTTTATCTTCTTGTTTTAGTTTCGCGCGAAAAAAAAACACAAAGTAATATGAAGAACGCTTATTTGAATAGCTGCTATTGCATTTTACTTTCAACGAGAACGCATTATCTTCGTCGTGCATTTACGATTCATAAATAGAAAATGCTGCTACATTGCGTTACAAAGATATTACTTTGCTGAATGCGTAAATTTGCATAAAATAAACATTCGTTAACACGATATTTCACATCATCCGAGCGTCTAATGTTGCTAAACATTTTTTAACGCCTCGAATGCTTTATAAAGCGAGCACAACTGCCGATGATGCGTACAAAAGTATACGCGATTATTATTGTCTTCTAATTCGTTCATTGTATGCTAAATTCAATTTCGCCGTGGGAAATCCGATTAAATATAGCCAGCCCTATAGCTGCGCACCCGGCCGACCATATTTTTATTTCCACTTGAAAGAATCCATCAGGTTTTATTGCCAAAAAAAAAAAATAAAACAAAAAATAAAAAGCAATACTCTCTCGCTCTTTACATTAAAAAGTTATTACTTTACATTCGACGCTATTGACCATTCGCACGCGCTCGATTCGTTTTCTATCGCAAACAAAAGTAACGCATCGGCAAAACATCGTTAAAAATAAAGTTCAATATTTACATTCATGTTTTCTTTTTTTTTATTGTTTATTTAAATCACCGATGGATGCCCCTCCAGACTAATTTTATTGCGGCAGTGGAAGCTGCCGAACGAATTCCGCACAAAACTTTTGAAATTGTCATACCAGGAAGTAAATACGCAGGGCGAGCGACAAATTTCTTCATACAATAACTTTTTTTTTTTTTCGTGTCCGAGGTATGCGCGCGTATATCATAGCTCGTCGGGCTCGTTTTGCACCTTATACACCCGGACGCGCGCTCGCACCAACATACCCGCATTATCGCGTGTACGCACACGCATATTTCAGCGGGTACGTGCAATTGTGCGCGTCTGCATTCTCCCCTCACTACCGTCGCCTCCCACAGTCTGCAGTCGATTTTTACTAGCTTGGCGTATGAGCTGCAAGCAAATGAACACTCCACACCTCATCTGTCGCCAAATTTTACTTTTACTAGCAAAATCCAGCGCTCAATGTTCTCTTTACACTGTTTTTTTTTCTAATCAGTTCTTCTATAAATAATATATACATTCTGATTTTTTAGTTAAAATAATATCGTAGCGATATTTAATTTTTCGACAAATTTAGTTAATAAAAACTACAGTTAAAATACTTATTTCATTAAATTGTTTAATGGAAAACTCAAATCTTTAAGAATTGAACTTTGGCGGCAAAAGAAAATGCGTTCCTAATTTTTTCGACCAATTACATTCATGAATTACTCAAATGATTCAAAACAAAAACTATTACTTCTTTAAGATTTGAGCAAAATTGAGCGCGCTCAAGTTCCTTTTTTTATTATTTATTCCGGGTTCATTTTTGAGGCTAGAAATTTTGAATTTCCGCGCCATTACGGCATATACGAACGAACCAATCAAATTCACGTTTTCGAGGCTTCACAACATCAGGTCATCACTTTTTTAAGAGAAAAAGAAAGATATATATTTTTTTTTTTTATATTATAATTTTTTCATTTTATATAATTTTATTATACTTTATTAATTGAACGGGCATTACCCATACACAAATGATTACATTGCTTGAGGCAAATTGATTTGATAAAACAGTGATCATTTAATTTGGAGAAAAAAATTCATAACTTCGTTTTTAAATTGAGAAATGTTTGGAAGATCTTTTATTTCATTAGGCAGCGTATAGTCTATACGTGGGAGAAAAATATAAATTTAAATAGTGAGACAATTTCTTGACAGTAAAAATACACTGTAAAGAAACTTTGCGCGAATTTCAATGGAAATGCTGGAGGCAAATTTTATCGGCGTATATGAAATATAACGAATTTACATTTTCACATTAATTTTAATGTGAATTAAATGAAATTTAATGTAAATTCAGTAAAGTTCATTCACGCACGTCGATAAAATTTGCTTCCAGTGTTTGCATTAAATTTAATGCTTTTTTTTTAACAGTGTAGTTATTCATTATGTTATAAATATATAAGTATTCTTGATACAGTTGATTGTGCCTTTAAAAGTTTCGCATTAAACACTTTCTCACCATTTTACTAATCTATTATTTTCTTTTAATTTTGCAGGTAAGCCAAACTCCTCAGCTTAACTGTTTAAACTTCGGAGCTACTGTAAGTTGAATTGCCTACATAATTTTGTGTGAACTATGAGTTTGAACACCGACGGACTCGTAAAGTACGAAATAAATTGTGAATTTATCATTGCAATAGTATAGTTAATAAATAGTTTTCGTATAAACGAACGTGTTCCAAAAATAGCATTGCAGTTAATTAGCTGTCAGCTTTGCGCGGAATTCTTATCTTATAAATAGTAGTGCTTAAAGTGAAAAGTACTTTTTGAATTTTAATGATAAAACTGACTATAATTATTATTTAAACATGTACACTTATTAAACGGAGTCACTTAAGTAAGTACGAAAGTTCCTTTTTCCTTTATTAATTTACGGACTTTAAAAACTTTCTACAACTTGAAGCGCGTCTTTCGCAAAAGAAAAACCGTAATCCCATTATGATTATTAATCCATTAAAAAAAAAAGAATTTTTTTAAACCGTTGATGAGACGAGATATAGAAATAAAAAATACAAATCTTTCTCTTTGAGAAAGCAAATTTATTCGTTATCCATCTTTTTTTTCTCCGTGCACTCTACGAGGAATCGTTGTAACTTTTTAATTTCTTTTTCAAACGGTAAAGCTGTTTTAATCATTTAATTTACGTCGCAGACTTAATTATCACGGTAAAAATTATACTACGGAGAAACTAATTTAGAGGATTGCTGGCAAAGACGTCGGTGGATTGTTCTCTCTCTCTCTTTCTCTTTTTTTTTCGCCGAAACTTTCTTCTCTCTTTTTAGCAAACTTTAAAAAAAAAATTCATAAAACCGTATGAAACGCGTACGTTCGTTCCGCATCGATAATTTCTCAAGAGGTTGCCAATTCCACTAGACTATACTATTTTAACAATAAATAAATTACAATGAAAGAAAAAAAATAATAAACAATTTCAAAGAATCGCAAAAGTTCGTACAATCGAAATGCAGTAGAAGGCGAGCGTAAGCGACCTTTAAGGGTATAACATTCGGTGAGAATTCAGCCCAAGCAAAATGGAGGAAAATCGAATATGAGAACGAAGCAGAAAGTAAGTACGAAGCGAAACTACGGAAAAAGAGCTTTTCCGGGAGAGGGGCTTTTGAAAATCTTTCTGCACCGGCGCGCTCTTCGCGCGTTTCACGTCGTGAATTGAGCTCTCTCGTGAACGAGTTATATATATATATATATATCTCCCCGCGAACGGGGCTGATAGAAAAGACAGAAAATTTTATTTGATTTAATTGATTCGACGAAGTTGGACGGAATTTACTTAAGGGAGTCCGAAATGCTATTCAAAATTCAAATTTCGCGCCATAATATAGTAGACGAGAAAATAGTTAATGTGCTTATAAAAAAGTATTAATGAATTATCGAAAAACTCAGAGATACTTATGTATCGATAAGTATCGATAATCTGTTAAATATCGATTTGTCAATTTATAAAGTTCCAAGTTCAAATAACAGTACCTCAACGAGAAAAGCTTAAAAAATATGATTTTCTTACAATATTTAACCTTTTTTTATCAAGTTATTGTTGCACGAACTTGGAACTTTATAAAATGATCAATCGTTACCTAAGCAAGTATTTCTCTTGGTTTGTTCGATATTTTATTAATAATATTAAACTCTTTGTTATAAGCAAATTAATTGTTTTTTCGACTGCTAAATTATGGCGCGAAATTTAAATTGTTAAGTGTTCGCGTCGAAAAATTCGAAAATTTTTATGCTACAGTACCGTTCATATCTTTTTGTTCATCCATGAATGCCCGAGAAGAAAAGGAAAAGCGTTACAAAAAATCTGAAGAAATTCCTGCGTATTCTACGCAACGAAACGAACGTTTCTTGTGTTTATTATTTTTCTTTTATATCCTTTAGTTTCTCAGATATTGAAAAATCTTCTCTAACATAATATTTTCCTTAAAAAAACTCGCTGATCGGTAAAAAAAGCTTTTGAAGGTCTTTTATTCCATTTTTCAAACTTTTCTAAAAATTTTTCTTCGGAAACAAACTGCAGGGATGAAACTTGATAAAAGACATTTGAATAAGTATTTTTCGTTGTTTCCATTTGTTTATTTAGAAAAATATAAAACTTACATACTTATATACGGAGCTTTCACAGGTTATAAAAAAGCTAAAAACTGCACCCTTGGATGTCCTCTTAGTTTCATTAGCACATGTAATATAAAATTTTAAGAATTCAATGTTATCTAGCCTCTAGGTGAGCAAAACTAACTGCGTGGTACTGTATATTGGAGATTAAAAACATTATCGATTATTGAAGAACTTCAAAATTTTTTTTTTTAATTAATGAAAGACGGACATAAACATTTTTTAAAAACTGAAAGCGATTTTGTTTATCGTTTACTAATGTCACCTTCATTGAAGTATTTTCAAAACAATTAATTTAATGACGGTATTTTCTTTTCGTTTGATGCTATCAAAATGTATCACTAATAATTGGTCGAACAATACGTCGACGAAAAAACATTATGGATTATAAGAGTGCATACAGAAATGAACACAAAAAAAATGTTAAAAGCCGAGCAAAGGAGTCCAACCGAATATTGATCGAACAGTTGTACCGAAAGCGTTCGCTTGAATATATTATAACGAAATAATTTTAAATAATGGAGTAATTAAATTAAACGTCAATTAGCGACTGATAACAGGTTCGTTGACTTTTTTTTTTCCATCGCGGCATTTTATTTCGATTGGCGGTATGAAAAATGGAGGCATAATAACTAGGTTGCATTTATATGTATTCATTGGCAACACGAGGAACAAAGAACTGTTTGCATAAAATCGAATTTAATGAGCGTTACCTAAAGACCCGCCAAGAAAGTGTATTATTAGAACGCGTTAAATATACCACGTTTTTTTTTCTTCTTCACCGTCGGTACAAACAATTTTTAGAACGTCGAATTTTTGTATTCTCGTTTCTTTGTTTTTACATCGTCGATTTATAATTTTTGCGCAACAATACCAATTAGCGTCATTATTGTAAAATCAAATTCATTGGGACGACATGCAGCGGATTTCCTTGATTTCGCTGATTAATGAATCGAGTCTATTTTAAAATTCAAATTTCGCGCCATATTGTAGCGGACGAAAAAACAATTAATTAATTTGCTAATAACAAAGGTTATTAATTAAATAGATACTTACCCTCCGTTAGGTAACGATTTATCATTTTACAAAGTTCCAAGTTCGTATAACAATTTCTTAATGAGAAAAGCTTGAGAAATGTAAAAAAAATCATATTATTCAAGCTTTTCTCATCAAGGGATTGATATACGAATTTCGAACTTTAAAACCCGATAGATCGTTATCTAACGTAGAGCAAGTATCTCTTAGTTTCTCGATAATTCATTAATACTTTTTTTATAAGTAAATTAATGGACTTTTCGTCTGCTATATTATGGCGCGAAAGTTGAATTTTTAATTGACTTTCAGATCCGGAAGCGCCAAAAAAATAAAAGAAGAAATAAACCGCTGCTGTTGATGTACATTGATGCGTATAATCAAGCGTGTATTTCGATTTAGCGCTCAAAATGCCATTAGAGTTTCCCTGCTTTGATTCCCGCACGAGTTACCTCATTCAATTAATCAGATATTGATCGCTTTTGCTTTTAGTTTCCAAATTAATTTCGTTATAATTGCAAATCCTTTACTTTTTATTTCCTGCTGACTTTTATCCGATATTTCATTTCTGTAGAGTTGCTGCTGTGGGTATGTAAATTCTACATTGTACCTCTGTACTAATTAAAACTGACACATTTAAATGCAGCAATGCTTTTTAGCTTATCAATGTGTATTTATATTTATTTACTTTGAATTTCCTGAATGCAAATTAATTAATCAATTGATAACAGTTCAATTGATAATAGTTTGAAAGGAGTTAATTTAAATTAAGAGATGCTGCATTGATTCCGGCTATAAAGTAACTGGAAAACCCTCGAGTTTCGTGTACGATTGATAAAAGCTTCAACGACGTTGAATAATGTTATACTTAAAAAGGTACGTACCAGGCTAAATCAGGATTTATGTTCGTTTAAGAACTACAAAAAAATGAAAATTGGATCATTTCCAAGACGTTTTGTACTAATATAATATAATTACGGACTAAAAAGGTTTATAAGTTTAATTCTTAAACTATTTATGCTTTGCTTGATCAAGTAAGTAAATATTGCTTAGAAAAAAAATCAATATTATTTACTTATACTATTAGGTTTACTTAACATTTTAAGCAAAAATTATTTACATTTTTTTTACTGCAGTAAATTTTACTAATCCTTTTTCTCCGCGTAGTTTCCAAGAAATATTCAACAACTACTATGAAAGTAAATGCTTACTGGAAAAATTACCGGATTACTTTCTCAGTGTTTATGTATTTTATTTTGAAAAATTTGTAATTTACACGATTTAGTACGTACTTCTTACATTAACTGCGTAGCAGTTTAAATTTTTCTAAGCTTTTCCTTTTTTCTCTGTATCATAAATGAGACGTATTTTACGGTAAGTAGGTTAGGTGGACGGGCTTGCTTCATAAGTATGTATGTCGGCTTTTCACCAATAATAAATTGCCTTAGTTTGAAACACCGTTCAGCTCCCAAGTTTAATTACAATTTAATGCAATTACCCGATTAAATATTTGCATTGTAAACAAACTGGGATCTCCGAGTGAAACGCAGCTCAACAAGCGTAAGCTTCGCTTCGATAAACGCAACCCGTACTCAACGATAATTTTCCCGCTTAGAAGTAGTAAGTTTTATCATTTTTTAGGGCGATTCTTCCATCGTCATTGCCAGGCTACCAAAGCTAAAATCCTATTGGCTCCCTCGGCTCCTTTGTGAGGCCGCCGCTCTATTCTCATATAGCATACTTAAAAGAGTGAGAAAATGTTTCATTCGAATACTTATACAAGCAATTTTAAGAATTACAGTTTGCTACATTTTTGTTAAATTTTTTGTATGATCGATAGTGATGAGAAATATTCACCGTCAGGTGGCGCTAGGTGAAATAGTATTACGCGTGCATATTTTATAGAATGCCTATATATTATATATATTATTATATTAGAAGTCAATAAAAACTGATTAGTTAATTAAGTAATTAATCCACTTTGTTAAATTTTTGTATGATCGATGGTGATGAGAAATATTTACCGTCAGGTGGCGCTAGGTGAATCTTAAATAGTATTACGCGTGTATATTTTATAAAATGGCTATATTATATTATTATAGAAGTCAATAAAAACAAATGATAATTAATTCATTCATTCATTCATTCATTTTGCGAAATTTTTTGTATCATAAATAATGGTGAGAAATATTCACCGTCAGGTGGCGCTAAAGGAACTCAGAATAGTAAAATGGCATAATGTTTATTGCAGAAACCAATAAAAACTAATATTAATTAATTAATTACACGTATATAATATTACCCCCTATTCAAGTATCCATGACACATATACATAACCAGCAAAATTTCTTATTTTCATTTAAATAATTTTCTTTTTTCGGTGTACACGCAAAAAGCAAAAAAAAAAGTCACAGAATTTAAAGAAAAAAGTCAATATTTGAGTGGAATGAATGCAAATTTGAGATTTAAAGTCGGAAGGAAATCGTGCGGTCGATCGATCGGTGGTTAAAAAAAATTGACCATTCGAAATCACCGGGCCGCCACTTGACGGGCGCTCGAAAGCGCAGTTTAATGAAAGTCAATATAATCCTTTAGCGATTCAAAAAAAAACTCGCTAAATAAGTTGTTCGGCCGGGAAACTAGAGTCTGGCGAAAGCCAAGAGTGGGCGCGCAAAAATAACGACCGATGGAACATTGCACCCGCAATACATTTCTGTGGGCATGCAAATTTTCAACTGCGCATAGCTCTAATTGCTATTTTAAAATCTATATTTTCTTATTGTTTTTTTTTTAATTTAATTATAAATATGAAACTTTCGCATATTTATTATATTAACTTATTTGATTTGTTGTATTTAAAGGAACTGAAGATCGAGTATTAATAATCATGAATGTATATCCGAAAGTAAATTAATACTGAGTAACTAGAAGTAGTCGTTGATTATTTTTTTAACGCTACATACATTAATGACTACCGTCTGGTGCATAAGTACGTCTGCACTTGGAAGAAAATTTCTCTAATAAATATTGCAACAGTCTGCACGATTTAATATTACTATAGACTAACATAATTGAAAAAATTACAATAATATATCTTGTGTAAAATGTACTTTCAATTTAACAAATATTACTAGTGTAGATCTCGTAAATTCTGCAAGAAATTATCGACTTTTTTTGTAAAATAAAATATTACAACAATCTTAAGTAGACTATTTTTCTCTTCAGTGCAGTTAAAAAAAAAAACATTCGTTAAGAACTTAATTTTGAACTTTGCATTTAATAATTCATCCCGCAATTAATAATTGAATTGATTTGACCCTGTAAAAATGAGAAATAATTTTTAGGTCACGAGTGTAAGCACTTGCTCGTTTAAGAGAAGAAAAAAAAAATTTTTTTTTTCACAGAAAATAACTATAAATCTAACGAAGCTTATTAAAATAACAATCCAAGATACTTATTACCGCGTATTAGTCTCGCAAAAGAGAATACATCAATAAGAAGCATAACAGAAGAATCAGAGAAGGAAGCAGACAAGAAGAGTTCGCGATTAGTCATTTCACTTGTAATTGAGCCTGCAATTAAGGTCGTACAGCTTATTCTGCTTGGGCAAATTGCCGGCGCACGAGAAAGAGAGAGGGAGAGAATATAGATTTCGAGGCGTGCGTCAAAAATTTCAACGTTTACACGCTCGTCAGCCGCGACTGACGTCCAGTGACGATAAAAAGCATCTCTCTCTCTTTCTCTCTTTTTTTTTCGGCCAACTTTGCTAAAACTCGACTGTCGCCGGTGTAACGAATTTGCCAAAATGCACCGGGAAGAGCGGCGAGCGTGTCGCCCTTCCTCCTAGCGACAAATCATTCGTTGCCATTTCACGCGTTAGCTCCTTTCAAAAAACCAATTTGCCCCCGAATAGTTGGAGCTTTTTTTTTCGGTCACGCAGTTTCCCGCGGATTCCGCAAGCGCGCTGATTACTTTAAGGGGGTCCGAGAGTCAATTAAAAATTCAAATTTCGCGCCAAATTATAGCAGACGAAAAAGCAATTAATTTGCTTGTAATAAAGGAGTACGAATGAAATATAAATGATACTTATCATCTTTTCGGTAACGATCTATTATTTTATAAAGTTCCAATTTTCTAGAAGAAAAGTTCGACGATATATACTGTGGCGCGAAATTTGAATTTCTAATTCACTTTCAGTAACATTATTCAACGTTGTTGAGGCTTTTATCGTTAGTACACGAAAATCGGGGGCTTTCAAGTTACTATGAGTGGAATCAATGTAGCATCTCTTAATTTAAATTAACCTACTTCAGACTATCACCAGCTTAATCGAAGCTTACTGCAAACTGTTATTATCAATTGATTAATTAATTTGTATTCAGGAAACATCGACCCTTTGGCGAAGCTTTATAATTATTTATACGAAAGAAAATTTGCATAGTTTTTCTCCTAAAAATTACAGCTAAGCTTCCATAAAACATACGGAAAAGCTCTCCGTAAAGACTGCAAAGCTTCACGTTGTAAAAATGACTTCAGCAAGTTCCAACTAAAATTTTCCAGTGCTTCACCGATTTCTGCGAGGAAATTCACGCATACCCTGCCTCAAAATTAAGGAATCGAACTGTATTGCCCGCAAAAACTAAACTAATGCACAGAAAATTAAAAAAAAAAAAATAAACAGCGCGAAAAAAAGCTCCGGCGACGCTAAAAGTGTCTTCAAAAGAGCGCGTTGTTCCGAATATTTCGCCCGCAGAGGTGAGGAGAACGGGCGATCAAAAGGACAGACGTAAAATGGGAGTCGAAATTCGAAAACTCGTAAAGTCTCGACGCGGCCGATTGTTAACAGGTGAAATCGGAAACGTCGAGGCTGTCGGAAGGGAGGAGGAGGGGGCAGGGGCTTATCGGCCTCTCGCATCCGTCTCGCGGACGAGTCACGCGGCGCGACTCGCTTTATTGGCAATAAACTTGCGCTGTCTTGTAACAAAAGCCGCGCGCACGCGAATAATAACGATAATGACCTCAGGCCTCTCTCCGATAATAATAACCTGGGCGCACCGGGGGGAACGATGCCAGGGTTCTCGACGCGCCAAAAGAAACGCGGGAGGGAGCGATCTACCCCCTTCCCCCGAGAGAGAGAGAAAGAGAGAGAGAGAGAGTACCCGAAGTGTATAATTTGTGGGATGCGCACTAAGTCCTAAATGAAATCCTTAAATGACAGCTCAGCGCTCACTTTGTCAGGTGTGCCTTGTGGATGATGAGAGGAGTACAATCACATTGCAATTTTTGTTTTTGTTTTTGTTTGAGCTTTCCTTGTTAGAAATTTAAAACGTTTGATGACAATTTCATAGCCGCAAAAGTAGAAATGGGCGTACAATAGAGAGCATTCTTGATCCACCGGTGAAAACGCTTTTTTAAATCAGAATCTCACATCATTCAAGGTGAATAACCCTGGTCGAAACGTTCAACAGCCATTCGACATCAGCGGGCCAATTAAACAAAGTTTGGGCAACTGTTCCTCGAGCCAACGCCCGACGAAGCTGATATTCGTTACGCTTTTCAGACTGTCGATGGCCAGCGAATGTTGAAAAATTGAAAACATTAACCCATTAGTGCCGACGCGGACATTTTTTTTTACAAAATAACCTATAGAAACATGTTTTGATCTCGTTTTTTTTTAAATCCGCTCGGAAATATTGAGTGTCTAAAAATGTCCGCGTCGGTACTAATGGGTTAATTAACTCAAAAAGATATCAGGTCACTAAGAACTGGTTAAACAAACTGTTTAACCATGATTAACTGTTTAAAATGTAGTATTATGTTACATTATTAAAAGTTAGAACACGTCAAAAAGCATGGATACTTTTTCTTGTCAATAGACAATTCAATCTGGTATTTCCATTAAAATTTGAGGTTACGTTGCAAGATGCATCGTGCGCAAACTTTGTACAATACACTTGTTTGAAAAACACGTGTGCACTTCTGTTGTTATATTGTAACCTCAAATTTTAAAATCGAGCAGTTGCTCAATGATAACAGTATCTATTGCCCAAAGTATAGACCATTTTGGTTGGTTTATTTTCTACCAGGGAATTAAAAGGAAAAAATGGTTTGCAATTACGTGAAAAGAGAAGATCCTCTATTATCGAATTCTCTCAGGGTTGTTGACTATGTTTACACTTCTTTTTTTACTTATTCAATTTTTTTTATATGCTGTAACAGTTTGTGCGCCAATGTTTCGTTATAAGGGTCGACGTGGAGCTCTGCCGGTGGTTTTAATGAGCGGCGCTCTCCTGCCTACGGCGCTAAATGTTTTTTATGACGTCGATTACATTTTATTCGGGCGTTAAATCACCGGTTCGTTTGCTTTTGATTGAACGTTGGCTTAGGCGAGTTGCGACTTTTTTAAACGCGAATTAATTAAAGCGAGCGGCGTTCTGGGGGGTTTATTCTGAGTAATGACTGTAACGAACCTTAAACAAGTGTATATTTACAATCAATTTATCGGCGTGTTATTGATTTTTAGAGAAATTATTTTAAGTGGTCGTCGAACGTAAATTATATTCATCTTTTTGCGAATAACGATGATGAAATTACACGAAAGAGAGATATGCAGGTGTACTTTGAAAAAAAAAATATTTCACGGATAAATAAATGTGAATTATGAACGTGAAATGCATTCGATAAATTCACTTTAAATCTAGAGTGACAATTTGACTCCAATAGAGTTAATTTTCACTCTATTTCACTCCAGCTGAAAATAAAAAAAAATGACGCGTCAACAATAAATCAGTGATTAGCTCGCTAATTGTTTAAAATTAACCAAGCATGGCATAGCTGCATTATTTAAAAATTATTTACATTATTTACAGTGTACACTTCGCGGGTTGGATGAATTCGCTTGTATGCACATTAATTTTACCTCAGCTGCTTACCTTTGATGAATAATGCAAGCGCCGCCGCAGTACCGCGGATTTAAGAATTAAAACTCTCGGATTTCTTAGGAACGCCTCTCAAGCTCCCAATCTCGCCTTCGCACATAAACAATTAACGCGCGGGTGAATGGAAAATGAAAGAAAAAAAGACAAATAATAAATGATCATACCCGAGCGTAAATTATCATTATTATTAGTGTTTTATCATTTATTTTAAATACTACTGTTTTACTAAACATTCAAATTTCGCTCCATTCCTACGGATGCGGTAACCGCGTTTCTCGGAGTGACCGCTACGCGGCGCCGACGATTCCACTAGAGGAAAATGAGTTTGTAAAGCATATAACAGGCAAATTAAATCGAAACAGCATCGCTTCTCGGCCCTTTCGGCTAAGATCAAGTGTGTAGTATCTGTTCTTATCAGCTTGATATCTGGTACGCTCCCCATTGGGGAGCCAGAATATCGAACTGTTTTTTGAAAACTACGGCGGAGTGTCCGGGGCTTGCTCCGACTCCGCCACGGGTCGGCTTTGCATTGCAGAACGCAAAGATCGGCCCACACAATTTATTTAAAAAATAAATACCTTTCAGCTTTTAAAAGTCTTGAATTTGCTATTTGCAGAATCAAGCAATAAATATATATAAGTACGATTTTTTTTTTGGTCAATTATTTACAAATTATTTCTAAATACGTAAAGACAGATTTTCGGGTTATGTGCGAGGGTAAAAATATTGTATGCGAGTTTAGTTACGTGCAAAGGTGAAAATATTTATAAATAAATCAGGCTTCGGTGGGTTATGAGCGAGGGTAAACATTCTTGTAAATAAATAAAAAAATTATAAATAAACACACACATACACAGTAAGATCTAATTTTTTTTATAGGTATACTGTTAAAGGGTTAGTACAGCACAGATAATAAATATCATAATCGTTTTAATAGCTCACTAAAATTAACAAGCGATTGATATGAAAGTCCTATTTCTTAAATAGATAATTTATTAATACTAGTAGAGTCAGTTAGTAATTAAAAGTGATATCACGGAGAGTTAAATTTAAAATGACTAGAAAACATTCGTAAAATATAATAACGAAATACTATATAAAAGTTATAGCACACACATACACACGGTACCCACTAACTCTGAAAAGGATACAGGCTGTTATCAATTTCTTTATATATACATATACATATATATATATATATATATATATATATATATATGTGTGTGTATATATATGTATATGTATATATATGTATGTATATAAGCGTTTTAGCAAGTCGGTGCGCCTGAGCGAGTCAATCTGAATGAACTATAAATACGTCGCGCGTAAACTAAATTTGGATCGCATTAAGGTCTTACCTGTGGACGCGGGGGAGTTGGCATAAGGCGAGGTGTCGTTACGCAATCTAAAAATACCGATCTACGAGAATCGGCTGATTGTACATTTTATTGCGAACCTCGCCTCTCCCGCAGACTATCCGCCTCTCGGTGATTTTTTTTTTTTTTTTAAAAAGAGGGGATTTCTTTTTAGACTAAAGTACTGCGAGTTTCATTGAGGTAGTTTACGGAGGAATTTCCGCTTGATCTGGGCGGTACGAGCTTCGCGTGCTTAATTTTTTTATGTACTCTTTTTTCATAAGCTTCAGAAATATTTGTGTGTGTGTGTACACGGAGAGAAACGTTCTGGTTAGAATTAAAAATTTTACTAGAAAGTATAGTAAAATTTGCTGTCAGTTCAGAAAGATTTACTGTCAGTCTAGAGCAAATTAAACTATTATACTTTTGAGTAAAATTTTTTATTTATCGAGTCTGTCCCTGCGATACAAAACGATACAATAATTTCTACTACAAATTTTCTCTCCGTGCATTAGTATTTCTTTATTTATAAAAATATACCCGCTGTTCAAGAACTACGCCAACAATTAAAAACAAAACAAAGCAAAAAAAAATAACAAATAAAAACTTAGTAATTGTTTATAATTAAACTTAGTACGAAGGAGCCATTAATTAACCCTAGTACTGGGTGTCAAATCTTAGGTAAAAAGTTTACATCGTTGTATTTACGGGATTGTCGGGCATCGCCGGATGGAAGTTTCGTGTAGAAGATCGCGCGGCGCAGCGCGCATACGGGATGACGCCTGCTGCACACGTGTGCGCATCCGCCTAACCGCTGCGGTGATCGGACGATCCCCCCGACTCCCCCTTATGGCGTTAAGGCCTAGACAAAACCCGTTAACCCTCTCCCGAACCTCGTACGTCACGATTTCTCTATTTTTAATACCGTCCCATTAATATTTTTTAAATTTAAATTTAGAAATTTTATTTGTTTATACAGTCATTATAGAATTTTGCATTTAATTTGTGCTATATTTACTTGCCATAGTGATTTTTAGTATTAATCCTGCGACTGCCGCAATTATTAGTTTCTTTTTTTCTTCTTAGTTTCATAATTAAATTAGAATAGAGTAGAATAATAATTTATTATTAATTACAGTATTTTACAAATAAATATAAGATAAACAGTTACCTGCATAAGTATCATGTATAAATGTGTAAAACAGTTTTTTAATTAAAACGATTTCATAAAAGTACAAAAAGAAAAAAACTCTTTTAAAATTGTAATAACAAGTTGCATTTGAGTGACATTATAGTTGTCGTTTAAAAAAAGAAACAAATTAATACTAAAAAGTAAATTGTAATAGTAAAATTGAATCGACTAGATACAAAAATTAAAATAAAACGAGTTACTGTTTGTCAAGTTTGACAAAAGAAAATATTATACTAAAAATAATGCACTTACACTCTAATAAATCCAATTCACTCACATAAAATAAAAAAATTGATGAGACGACAAAATAATGGCTAAATAAATAAATAAGTAGTTGATACACTCATCAAGGATTCTCCCAATTAAAAGTGAATTAGTCGAGATCAGGAATGGTTTTTCTCAACAAATTCTCTCTTAATGGGCACTACTCTTAATAAGTGTACAATTTATTTATTCATATTAATATATTTAATTTAATTAGTACTTTTTAATTGAAGTGAAAATTGAAAACCTCAATATTAAATTAAATGTTATTGCGGGTTTCACTTAATTTGAACTCAACTAATTACGACTTATATACGAAAAGGCATGGGAATAATATTAAAACTGTATACTCGTTTTCTCGATTGCCTGTGCAGTACTGCTCTAATTTAATGCACTTGGCGGATGAAAATAAAAAAAAAAAAGGTTCCGATCGAAAATATCCACGAGTGTGCTTCATTGCTCGACGAGTATTTAGCAATAATTAACGAGCTTACGAATTTGCATTCATTTATAAATTACATCCACTTACACAGTAATTGTTATTATTAATCCTAACTGACAGTGAATATCTTACCTTTTTGTTTAATTACTATTAAATTAAATTTAATATAATTAATGTACTTCTCTTCTAATTGAAGTGCTAATTAAAAGCTCAATATTAAATATTATCACGAGTCTCGCTCAATTTTAACTTGCACGAAAAAAAAATTGTAGAGAATATTGAAAATGCACTCATTTTCTCGATTGCTTGTATAATCCTACTCTAATTTTGTGTATTTTACGGCCGAGAGTAAAGAAAAAAATCCGCCGAACAAAAGGTACCGGTCGAAGATTCCCACGGGTGTGCTTCATTGCTCGACGAGTGCGGCGCAGTGTCCGGACCTTAACGCCGAGAGAATAGGGCTATAGAAACGGAAACTCACACTACTGTCCGTCCGTTGCCTGTCTGCACTCGTGTGCGTGTGCGCGCGGGGATACACGCACACATGCACCCGAGTGACTCGAAATTCCGCGTGGTGGTCATAATCCCGGGAACGCGGGAGCTACGGGTCCGGGTGTGGGCACGTGCAGCAATAAGGGAAATGTTAAAACTACTGATAACCCGAGATATGGGAAGTCGAGCAGTTTATTAGCGTTTATTGTATTTGATGAAAATTCATTGAGATCGCTGCTTCCTCAATGATGAGGCTTCATTTCTCTAAGGGGGCGTTCAGTGTTAAAACGCCCTGGTAGAAATTTTAAACATTTAATGGCAATTTCGTACTCTCTAAATTTGAAAATGTCAAATTCACTTGGAAAATTTGAATAGTGACATATTTTACCTGAAAAATCCTTCACATATTTAGCTAGTGAACGACTTTTCACTCGTTAAATGTCACTATTCACATTTTCCAAGTGAATTTCACATTTTTAGGTTTACATAATTAATACACTGAGAGGAAAATTTATTAATTTTAAGCAAACATTTTATTTCAATAGTACTTGTTAAATATTTTATCGAATCAAAAAATTATTTTTTCAAAATTACTCAATTTATTTAGAAACAAATAAATTCATTTAGTTTTCATGAAATCTTTACTTGATTCAAAGAAATATTTAATAAGTACTATTGAAGTAAATCATTTCCTTAAAATATTTTTGTTGTGTGAACTCGGAGTTGAGATCGCAGTTCCCTACAAAGAAGCTACTTACAGGTTATGTTCGCCCCATTTTCCTCGCTCAAAATGGATATTTTTATAATAACCACTACAAGTTAGTATTTATTTAATATTTTTTCATTCTAATACATGTGCGAATGCTGTTGAAAAAAAAGCGTTTTGTTTACCACTAAAAACCAGTCAGTTACTTAGCTTCGTAGCCATTTCAACTAGACACAGATTTCTAACAGGGCGTTTGAGTCGATATAAAGGATTATTATCTGTTAATCTAAATTTAAGGGTAAACAATTTATTTCGTTTGAAGAAAAATAAAATATTCTTTTTCTTTGGTGCGGCGAGTGGATGATTGTGTGATTTTCAGAATTTTATTCAAAGAAGCGGAACCCGTCGGTTCTTAACAATGTAAGGCTTTCGCGCAGAAAGCTCGCTTCACGTACAGAACATTTAGAGGTGGAGAATCTCAATCCCCGGGAATCCCTTTCCGCTTTCATTCTCCTTTCATTTCATACGTTACATGTGTTACCACGTTTTCAGAGAATATAAATTTCCTGCTTTTTTTTTATAGCGAAACAGCTTTAAAAGTGGCATATTGTTATGATTATTATTATTATTATTTAATACCCGTTTCTAACTTTTTTAATTAGAACAGTTTTTCATCATCATTAAAATATTTTTAAATAATTTTTCAAAGTTTCTAAAACTTCTTAATTGTACAATAAAACACTTATGAATATTTTCAAATTGCTAGTGTTTGTTTCAGAAAAACCGCCGAGTTAAAGCAAAGATTACCAGACCGGAATAGCCGCACTCATAAAAGAAAAGTATTTTTCGAACGGCGAAAGTCGCGCAAAGCTCGTAACCACACGCGGTGATCAAAAAAACGTTCCGGAGCTCGGTACATCCGTGTAGGGGGTCGAATTCTAAGCACCTTTCATCTTTTGCTGTTTTTCGATATTTTGGATAATTACGGAGTTATTGTTAATTAAAAATTACGATAATTATCCAATTGAAGGGCGAGCTCTCCCCACTCCAGTAAGCCCGCCACCGTCGCTAGCTCAAGCTCTGATTGGATAATTATCGTAATTTTTATTTAACAATAGTTATCCAAAATATCGAAAAATGCGAAAAGTGCGAAACATGGTTTAGTCTTTTTAATCACCATGTGTATATTGTTTTATTTATTTATTTGACCAGAGTATAAATATACAATAATTTACATAAAAGTAATAATTGCACACTCACTACCACAATACAAAAGTAACTAACCAGAGGAAGATAACTTCTGGTTCGCTGGTCATAAAATCCTCTCTTAAAAAAGTGACGATTTAATACAGGAATCCGAATGGTAAAAAAATATAATTTAATAAAATAAGCATCGTATGTACACATTTGTTAACCGCAGTTTTTATTAAATGAATTTTGTTGTACAATTAAATACCGCTATGATATTTTTCTAAACTAAAAAATGAGAATACACCATTTTTTTTTAGGTTAGAAAAACAGCTGAGCGCGCGAAACTGCTGTTTATAAAATAAGAAAGGAAAAAAAAAAACAGAAAATAAATGCGAATCATTGGGAAACATTTCCAATGTGTACTTTATTCTTTATAGCACTGGCTCTTTAAACTTCCCAAATACAGCAGCTCTCGTCGGGTTTGTTAAGTTTCTTCGGAGCTTTGGCTTTTTCTCCTCCCTCGGCAGTGTCTTTCCGGGATTGCGTGACGCGTACGTATATACCCGCGGCGCGAGTGCAAAGCGCGGGGGGAAGAAGTAAGCTCGTCGTCGAAATGGGTGGCATAAAATATGAAATCGGATTAAAAGTTGGTGAAGCGTCGATCGAAGCGCTGCGGAGCTTGCGCAAGCGCGATATATAAGTTGTACCTCCTCATCCCACCTTCCTCTAAGCAGCCGTTCAGTTTCTTCACCTTTCTTGTCTCTTAATGTTTTTTTTTCTTCTAGACCGATGTGAATTTTTCGTTTCCTCCTAGAGGAATCTTTGTAATAGTAAAAGAAAATTTCTTCAAAAACATGTTAGAAGTTTGTTTTGAACTTTTGAAAAAAAATAAATAAATAAAAATGAAAATAAAAAAAATATACAGGGTAGAAAATTTATTTAATAATTGCTTTATAGTAGTAGTATAGTTTTCGCAATTTCTTTGGCAGTTCGGAAGGCTTATTAATTATTGAAAAATTTTACATTTCAGCTTTTATTTTTTAGTGAATTTCCTTTTTTTTGTTAATCAAGTAAATAGAAGATAGGGACACTTAAAATGCAGGATTTTAAACGCCAGTCACGATAAGTTAACGTCTTGTTTTATTGGATTAATTGATTATTATATACCGTGTTATAAATTAAGTTTCGTTAAGTTTTCTTGAACTCGGTGGGGCTTTTGCTTTAGATCGCAAAAAAAAAGTTCGTAAAGTTATTCAATTTTATTCGTGAAAAATGTTTCTGAAGTTTATATTATTCCGCCAGTAACGCTTATAGTCAAGAATAATGTCGGTATAAGGCGGGTAGCATTATTCTTTGTAAATTAATGAAAAAGTAAAATTTAACTGCATTAAAAATTTATTACAAAAAAAAATTAATTAAACGGTGACGTATTTAAACGTTTTTTCAACAATTTTTTTCTCACTCCATAGTAATTACTTTTTTTTTCGTGTTTTAAGAAAGTAGATATAAATTTTTCTCGGTGTAAATTTTTTCTTATGCTTTAAGGGAGTGTGTATTTTTTTTTTATTGAAAAATCGAATCTTGCGCGCGAATCAAAGTTTTATAAGAAAATGTGTGTCTATATACATCGACGGACATTTTACGAGAAGCTTTTGCAATAAAGTTTCAGAAAATAACGCCGCGGTCTATTTTATATATAAATAAGGTCCATAACAATTTCTCATATAACTGAATAAATTTTCTCCGGTAATGGACAATTTCGCAAAAAAAAAAAGAATGGAATATTACAATTATTCCGATCTAAACCACTACAGAGATTTTTTTTGCGAATTTAATCCGCAAAGTTTATTTTACTCGAATTTTTTCCGTACGCATCTCGTTTATATTATGCAAATAGCACGATCGATCAGTCGAGCCTGAAAAAATAAAAAAATTTTATTCAAAAGCTACATTAGATTGTCTCGCCAAGCTTTTTGTCTCTCCTCGGAAATATTATAAGCAGGGTATTTTTAGCGTAAGCTCGAGCTGATCTCATTATCTCGAGAAGGTACATTTGAATAACTATCGCCTCTCCTCTGAGACAAATCAAAAAGTCACGCGTAAATAAAACACTGCAATCTCTTCTCCCTATTAAAAAAAATCCCATCAATAATATAAGAGGAACTGAAGTTTGTTTACCCGGGGTCCCTATTTTTCAGCTCACCATATAATCTAAGATTGAAAGAGGAAAAAAAATCCGCTGCCAAAATAATTTTTAAAATCATTTTATTTATTGCATTGTTATTGAATCAATTATTGCAGAACGTAAAAAAACCAACCGTTCTGTAAATATAGTAATTTTTAAAAAAATAATCTTACTTTTTTCACAATTAATAGGCCTTTCTAACTGCCAAAAACCTTGCAAAAACTGTTATAACCTAATTTTAAAAAAAATTAGGAATACAAGTAGATTCATTTAATTATATATTATTAATATTTTTTCCCTTAAAAACTAATCCATAAAATCGCTTAAAGATTATTTTTTTAATAAAATTGTAATTTTCCTTGTAGAACAAAGAAATAGGCTAATAAATGTATTATTAAAACTGATCATAACTAGGCTTTTAGTTTTAAAATTTAGTTTCTAAGTTTAAGTACTTGTACCAGCCAGTATGTACAGGCATCTGTGAGTACCTCTGTAGAATTGCACATGTAATTTATCCGGTAATTAAATAAACAAAAAAAATAAAAAATAAATAAAAAAAAGAAGATTTTTTACGGCACAGTCAAGCAAGCTCGACTAGGGGGGGTGTTTTTCAGTCTAGTGATTTGGATGAAAATCGCGTTGTGCTCTCTAGACGCTCACGGGAACGAACGAGCGCACCGACGCTAGGACGTGACTGTGCGTCGGTGTGCGCTCGTGTGGGACCCTCTCCGACGGAACGCCGTGAATCCAGCCCCTGTGTGCGATCGCCGGAGGTGCAAGAGAGACGGAGGCACGAAAAATACGCAACCGCGGGAGCCCCGGAGAGAATTGAGCGAGAAAGATGGGGGATTGGTGCATTCTTCGGGCTTTACGAGCGAGAGAAATGACGGAAAAATTGGTGTAAAGTTTCTACTGAAAATCACTGGAATGTTTGTCACTTATTCGAGTGATCGACGCTCTGCAAATTTGACGATTTGACGTTTCGTTTTTTATTAGGATTTTTGCGCGCGATTACGTTACTCGATTTTTTCCTTTTTTTTTGTCTATTTAATATTTGAAGTTTATGGTTTATATTGATTTATTTGGGCAAATCGACGCTTAAAAGAAATACCTTTTTAATAGTTTCTTTTGATCAGACGCTTGATACAAAAATAAATTGATTATGCAAAAAAAAAAAAAAATTGAATCTCCCCTTTACTCGCGCTACTGCCTATAAAACTTGACTGTATGTAAAATGAGTCCGTAAAGTACGTAATAAAATTGATCGACGAACCGGTAAATATCGTTTACAAAGATTACACAAAAGGGTTGGAAAAATCGATTCTCCCCCGGCCGACTGCAAAAGAACGAATAGAAAGGGCCACAGTCAATTTAGCGGCGCGGCGAAAAAGGTGAAATTTCAGTCTCGTCTACACAATCCGAGAAAGAGACGCACGCAGCCTTTTTTTTTTCGAGCCGCACGTGGAACAAAAAAAAATACGGAGCCTCGAGCGTTCCCCTTATTTCTGTAGTAATTGCGCGGATGCGTTCGCGCAAATATCGAGGCGATTTTTCCTCCCTCCGGCGACTTTTCCTTTTCTCTCTTTATTCTCCCGCTCCATACCCTTCACTCTCTCCGTCTTTCTTTTTCTCTCAGCGAAATTCCAAGTAACATGTGATGGTCTTATTGATTATCCGACGGAGTTTGATCAATGCGAGATTAAGTCGATTCGAATGATACTTTCAGAGACGCGAGTTTTTTTTTTATTTTTTTTATTTTTACTTAAGGTGGTATGCTGGGAATTATTATACGTGAGACTATTCAGAGCTTTCACCGAGTTTTTGAGGAGTTTCTCGATGATTCTATCTTACACATAAATTGCGAGTGAAATGAGGAGAAATATTTTGACGAAGAAATTGTCGTTTGGAAAATGCGAGGTGACCCGAAAATCTATGGTAATTTTGAAAAAGGACACGAGTCACAAATTTTTCGAGATCGAGATAAAACTATTTTCATACTTTTTAAACGATATTTTAGAAGGTTTTAAAATATTTCGGGTATTATTATGCATTTATATTTTAAAAACATAGTAGGAATTAAATAATTATTTTTTCGAAACTACTAAATTTATTTAGAAATAAATAAATTCATTTAGTTTTAAAGAAATATTTAACAAGTACTATTAAAGAAAATATTTACTGAAATTTTTTTTCCATTTATGAAAATGTGACTTGTGCTTCCTTTTTCAAAATCACGACAAAAATATTTTAGTCGCCAATAAAGATCGAAACTTTTTCTCCTAATTCGTTGCTAATAATACAAAAGGAATAACGATATCCATGATATTCTCGTAAAACATAAAAATAAATTAAAAAATAGAATATCACGGCGTCTATATAACAAACCTTCGTCAAATCATCGATAAGTAAATGTTTACGCATTTGCTTTCGAGCGTTAATTTGAATTCTCTAAATTTATCGTTTTGTTCGCATATAGCACGAAATAAATAAATAAATAAATTTGTCGAGGCAATAATCCGAATAATGACGATACAATTCCAATTCCCCAGGCGAGTCTCCAATTAATCGGAAACAACGTAAATTTAGAATGTCGACATCTTTAAAATGTTCTCAAAATCTTCTAATATTTGTAAAAGACTTTTCATCTTAAATTATACTAAAAAGTGACATAATTTTGATAAATCCCTTTTCGATCTTTAATTGATCTCATATTTTTTTACGCGGATATGACAATCGATTAAAAATCACCGCCGGGAAAAAAGCGGGTAATTAAAAGTTACCGACGAGAGAAAAGAAGAGCACACAACAAAGCGCAATGAGAAATCATCGGCAGAGAGAAAAAAAAAACAAAAATTAATGCGTAATAAAAAATTATCGACAGAAAAATGCGCACTCCGTTTAACAAGTCCGCGTACCCGAGCGAAAAAACAAAAAAAGCAAAGCTCGAAAGAAACAAAAAAGGAAGGAAAAGTCGAAGCTCGCGACAGGCGTTGAGGAAAAAAAGCAGCGTCGAGTAAACGTGGCCCTTTCAGCAATCTCATTCTGAAAAAGTAAAGTGCGTCGGCGAAAAAAAAAAAACACGAAAAAATAAAAATAAAGGGGTATATATACGGGGGCAGACGAGTGTTTAACGAACGGAATCGAAAAGTGAAAATAAAAGCGCGATGCCACCGCGCGATATCAACGGCTCTCCGAGCGAGAAGGACGGAGAGAAGCAGTAAGACTGTGGCAGTATATAGAAGCTTTGCGGGGAATGCAGCTGCGGCAAAACGAGATTAACGCTATAAATACGCGGGGCCCTAAGGAACGCGCATCGACGAAGGAAAGATGAAAAAAAAACTAAAAGCGCCGCGGGAACGGCGAAAATAAAAATTAACGATGCGGGGAGCGAGGAGAGTATCGGGGACTTTGGATTAGGAGTCGACATTCTGCTGTCGATAATTATTCAATTGAAGAAACAAAAAAAAAGTGCCGATTATCTTTTATTGAATGAGATATGGAAGAATTTTTCGTGCGAAAACCGAATAAGTTGATTGCCGGCCTTTTGGTGAATAGATTGTTCTGGTTGGTTTATTTTTTACTAGGGTTTAATCGAACTTTTTTAATTTATTTTATATTTCTATCAATTTATTTATTACGAAACAATCCGACAATCGTATTTTAACACTTTCTTCAGTAGAATTTTAATTTCATCGTTCCTACCGAGCTGCGTTGAATAAAAGAACGATGACGCACATCAACTTATATATTCACTCGTGATCAAATCGATTTCCGATTTGTTTTTAACGAAGCTAATCACGCCGCATACATCTATCCTACATTCATTTAATCAGATCGTATGTGACACTATTTCGCTGAAAAAAAAAACAAAAGAAATATCTTAATTAGAAAAAGAAAATCGTTAAATCCAAATTTAATTCGTGTCAAACGTATAATCCACTGCGGCATTTAAAGAGACGCCTATTACACAAAGAAAAAAGTTATAGTAAAAATTAGTAAACCGTTTTTTAACGCAGGTGCAGACTCGAAAAAATAAAAAATTACTTGCACTGAGAGAAATGTTTTGGAAAAATTACCATTCTGTATTATAAATTGTACTAGAATTACTATTACAGTAATATTTACTAGAATTGTAGTAAATATTACTAGAATTATATTTATTTATTATAGAATTATAATTCATAAATTGTAAATTATAAATTGTACTAAAATATTCTAGTAAATATTACTACACTATAGTAATATTTACTAGAATTGTAGTAAATATTACTAGAATTATAGTAAAATTTATAATATAGAATGGTAATTTTTTCATTAAATGCAGTTTTTGGCTGTGGATAGTAATTTTTCCAAAACATTTCTCGCATTGTACCTTTACGGTAAATTTTACTATACTTTTTAGTAATTTTTTTAAATACTTTGAGTATGTTTCTATATTACTAAACAGATAATTTAATTTTTGCTAGAACTTTTTCTTCGTGTACAAAAAACAAACAATCGACTAGAACACAGAGCAAATTTACTAATCCTACAATAAATTTGACTGACATTCACTTTTAGATTTTACTAACATTTAAGGTAAATTTATCTATACTTTCTAGTAATTTTTAAATTTTTTTTGCGCATTTTCCTGGATTACTAAACAGGCAATCTAAATTTTAATCGAATTTTTTTGTCCGCGTGCAAAAAATAAACAAACAAACAAACAAACAAACAACGTCATGAATTTCGAATATCAAAATCTGACCGAAAAAATATTCAAATGATTAAAGAACAAAAAAATCATTAGGAACCTCGGCGAGCTTAAAAATACCTCGCAGCCCACGTTTACGTCGGGACAAGGCGTATAATTTTCTCGGGGGGAATCGGCCGGCCGATGTGGAAATATACAAGTAGAATTTCAAATCCAGTGGCACATAAAGCGAGAAGGAAACGGTGGACTACCACAGAAGCGAGAAGGAGGTCATGGATGTGCGCGCACTCCAGCGGCCCCCCGTCCCCCCTTCCCCACCTCCCTCCGATCGGTTGGTTCTTTCGCTCACTCTCGAGGTCTTGCTGCAAAAGAAAAAAAAAGTCGCGAGATATGACTTAACTGGCCTGGACGCCAAACTGAGCCTCTCCAGACGTGATTTTGAAAGCGTCATCGGTGTATCGGCGTCTCTCTTTTTCTCCGGTCATTACGAATTCATCGATAATTAATTTGCCATCGACAGTCGCGAATAAATTATATACACACAGATTCGATCGTTATCCGGAGTGCATTGATTGGTGATTAATATTCTATCGAAGCATTCGACTCTGTCGAATAATTATTTAATCACAGTTAATATTTAAAAATTTATGCTTCGTTGAAAAATGTTTAAATTTGTGTGTGTGTATATTTAAATATTATATATTATAAATTTACATGTATATATAAACTTCGATTTTAAGGAGATCGACCAGCTTTGAAGCGACAGATAAAATAATCTTAAAAAAAAGAGGTGATAAAATTTCTTTTAGATTTTTACATAATTTTTTATCCGCACTTTTAACGTCGCTTTATTCTAAAATTCAGTTTTTCTCGACAAAGCGTCACAAAAGTTCCATCAGGCATTTTTTGCGTACTCCCTTTCGATTACCCGGCAGTTCGCCGATCGTATTATACGGAAAATAAATTTTACATCAGCTCCGAAACTAACGAAATTTCCACACTACGGTGATCGAAAATAAAAAAAAATCGTAAGTTTGGCGAATCTTTTTGACTTTATGTTGCACAGACGAATATTTGGCTGTGAAAGCAAACAACGAGAGGCAGGCGTCGCCGTCGGCTCAATTTTAACCGGCGCCTAATCGCGCGCGTCCGGCGCACATCGATCAGACGCGATTACCTGCTCGCCATCCACGCGGAAATCGATGCACTGCAAAATCCTTCCTACGAGAGAAAAATCGGCGACGCCGTGATTAGCGCCTTTTTAATTGATTTCCCACGGCGCACCCTTTAAAATACACAAAGAAAAAAGTTTTAGCAAAAATTAGTGGACCGTTTTGTAACCCCACGTGAAAATTTTTTTTTATGTTTTTGTAAGGTTTTTATAAAATTTATTTTATAAAAAAAGTGGACATATAAAGTTTCATAAATTCTTTATAATATATATTTTCTTTTAAGATTTTTATAAAATTTTATATTAAAATGTAACAGTATTTTAAGTAAATTATTAAATTAAAAAAAAAATAAAATTAAAATTAAAAAATTATAAAAAGAATTATAAAACCCGTTATTATTTCCTTTATAAAATATTCGTACATTCTAATATTAAGTTTTATGAAAATCTTAACAAAAAATATATTGTATAAAGAATTTCTAAAACTTTAACAATTACAATTACTATACATTCTAGTAACATTTTTTATTTATCTACTCAGTCCCTTTATTAGAACTTTTCTTTCCGTGTAGATCTGAAAATGTGAATTTCACTTGAAATATTTTTTCTCCAACGCGTATAAAATTGTACTTTTTCTTTTTGGAATATTCGATTTTTTCTTTCAACTTTTTCTAAAAATACCTAAGAGTTTTTAGAAAATAGTTAAAAAAAAAAACCAATGTACAAGTCTATAATAAAGTTGCGATGGTATCTGTTAAATATTATTAAAGGATTTCTACTAGAAAATGAGCTAAAAATGAGATGGTTGCATAGCTACCGCGACTGATCGATAGAAATTCACTTTGGCTTTGTTATCTACCATTTAGTCGCTGACTACGATGTTAATTAAATTCTGAGCGGTTGGTACTATAGAAATCGGGGGAAAAACTCTGAATCTTTAAAAAGTAAATGAAAGTCGATCGAATCTCTTTTTTTATGAGTTTTAAAAAAATATAACTTTGTGAGAGCAATATTTTTATTTTCGGAAGGTATTGATTAGTCTACATTAAACAGTCGTATTATTCTAAAATAAAAATTATTCATTTCGAATAGATAACTAAAAAAAATGATTTAAAAATGTCCTGAAAAAGGCAATTTTAGTATTTTTTATTATTAGCCTTTGACATCCTAAAAAAAAGAATATGACTTGTTTCGAATGAATAAATTGTAGTTTACTATAATATTTTCAAACAGGTGTACCAATTAAATAATAGCAATCGTACTACGGTCAATTACATTATCAATTTAATTAATTAATTAGTAAATTAATTTATATAGCAATCGTTTGATATGAAAAACTAGAAAAATGTAAAAAAATCATATTATTTAAGCTTTTCTCATCAAGTGATTCATATACAGACTTGGAACTTTGTAAAATGATAAATCGTTACCTAACGGAGGACAAGTATCTCTTGGTATTTCGATATTTCGTTAATACTTTTTATGATAAGAAAATTAATCGTTTTTTCGTCTGTTGCATTACGGCGCGAAATTTGAATTTTTAATTGTCTTTTAGATTCCCTTAAGGGACAAAAAGTGCAGTAATAAATTCTGGATCGGTAACATTTTTATTGCCGCCGTTTTCGGAATTAACAGCTGATCGATTCGCACGCGTCGCATTCAATGCTCGTGCCTTACGTATGCCCGCGGCTATTTTCGCGGAATCATCGCCTGCCTTCCGTATTAATTGATCTCGCGGCGACCACGAGAGGTCAGCCTCGCGCGCGTATGCTTCCCGGCCCTGAATGCGAGAGGAGGTCGCACCGATGAATTCCTAGCCTTTTTCAGCGCAAGTTTCCTCGGTGCACATTTTTTATTCCCTTTTTTTCTCGAAAAATGTGTATACGGATTTCTTTAGATTATTTACATCGAATAAAAATATTGTTTAGATCGCTAACTTAATGCTTTCAGAATCAGCGTACATTGGAATGCACAAGGCTATTTTTTGATTTTTTTTTTAATTTCGCAAAAGAACTTCATGGAAGATAAAAATAAACACGTGGATCAGATTAAGTGAATAATTTTTCATCTCGTAGTGGGGCTTTAAATTATTCTAGATTCAACAGAGGTCGAAAAAATACACATAGAAAAAAATCGTACACACTTTTTTTCAGAACTTTTTCGTGCACGAACAAAATTCAAGTTTGGTAGGGTTAAATTTTGATGAATGCTTCTTACAAAATTATTTTGTTCATTTGACAAAATTTTAAGAGATTATTTATTCATCTTTAATGTTTTGAATAACCGTTACACGGTAATAATAATTATTGTACAGTAAATAAAGCTTAGAGAGGCATGCAGACGCAATTTTAATTTAAATAAATTCGCCGTTTACTCATTCACTTACATAATTTGCCGAGTCATCAATTTCAAATTAATGCAGAGTATTGAAGAACCAATTTGTGTTTTATATACGCGTTGCGCGTGTGACTCGTGCGCCATTAAAATTTACTCATTTTTTTTTCATCCAGCAACGGAGCGCTCGTAATGATGCAAATTAATAGGATAAATACAAGCATACTCTCATCTGTACACCAGAATATTACTCGTAAAAATAATAGATAACAGTTTGTAATATTGAACGTTTTACATTTAACGAAAACAAATTTTTGTTTTAAAAAAATTAATGAGAATCATTTTGTGCCTTACTCGTAGAGAGCGCATCGCAATTACGCTTGAAAAAAATTATACGATAACGGAAAATAATGACGCAACGCCCTCCTAACGTTTATAGTAATAGCACAGCCACTCCATAGGTGATACTTTAATTACTCTGTGTATAAATTAATTTCCAACGTCTGGAAATTACACGCTGCTCAAAAGTTGACCAAGAACTGCCTGTTAAATTATTTTTTCATGCTTCACACGTGTCAGTCCAGTTTTCTCTTACTATGTTGAAACGATTTTTAGTAAACTGAAAAAGAAAGTTCTGGTAATATCATGAATAGTATTATCATAATTTATAACGAAATTTCTCGAACAGCATTATCAATGATCTTATTGTAATTATTATTCAAAGTATTGTAAATATAGTGATATACTATACTTATGTAGTGATTATTTAGGAATTATACTACATAGTGACTTATCCTACTTGAAAAGTCCAATTTTTATTTCATTGTGTCTATAAATAAAACATCTCTCCCGGCGTACATTTAGCGTCAGTTTAAACCCCATTAAAAATAGGAGAAAATTAAACAACTTCAAATAAACTGAAGCAGTGACATACAATGAGCGTTTCGAAGGAGGGCTCCTCTCGTATAGTCCTTCGCATAAAATACACTCGACGCGAAATCCGCGCAGGATGTCTGTGAAATTCCGCCTCGGTAGAAAGGCATCGACTCCGGGCCGTGTTACCCCCACCCCCGGGGCTAACTCGACCGTAAGCCGACAGATGGCGATCGGTTTACGCCTTCGCGCGAGTGTATAGGCCCGCGCGCGAGCGCACAATGGCTTTTTATTGCTCGTATAAAGGCCCGCTCTGTTTGTGTGCTCGCCGTCGCTTATTATTACGGCGCTTCGGGAATTTCGCAAGACGCACCCGAGAGCCGAGTAATTATCGACGGATAACGCCCGGAATCGAGGCTTTTGTGCTTTACTTCGAGCGACCCCACCCCCTCCCCTTTGGCGATTTTTGCGATTCGCGGCGTTGCGCAAATAAGACCGATCACTCGGTTTGGTCTACTTTTATCGCCGGTGTATTTTAGCGGCAAGAATTCGACGATTAGCCGCTTCTCAGTGGATTTTTAACGTTACTTTGTTAGAAGGCAGCGGAGCAGAACGTGGCTTAAAAAAAATGGCGCCCTAAGCTGATGGCGGAGGATATATTCAATTCGAGCGTACTTTTCTTTTTTTACTTGGCGTTAGAAAGTTCGACGTTTCTTCGACTGAAAGTTTAACGATCGATGGGTGATAATTGGGGTTGTAATTAAATAGGAGTTAATAATTCGAGGTACATTTTTGTGAGTCAGTTCGCTTGATTGTAATGAGTCTCTAGGTACCGGTCAGTTTTGTTTTTGTTGGATTGAAAGTTAAAGTAATAAAAAATGAATTACTGTGTAAAATTTAATGGTTTTTTTATTATTTGTTAGTTGAAATAATTAAAATAAAAATCAATTTTAAAATACGTTTTCATTTTATTTGATATTATTTGCTCCCTTCAAAGAAAATCGAAAATAAATCGTATAAAGTTATCGATAAAAATTATATCATTTCATTTTATATTAAAATTCTTTTATTTAAAATTTTCAAAACACACTAATAACTCAAGAAATTGTATTCAATTTGTATAAAAAAAAACTTCATCTATAATTTATCTAAAAAAACTGGAATCAATTAAGTTCGAACTTCGGATAAAGTTTATACGCAAATTGAATAAAATTTAAATAAATAATAAAATAAAATGTAAAAATTATTTAAAACAGTTACATTTAACGATAAAAATATACTTATATTAAGTAATATCTATATAAATCGACGTATACATACTTACGTTACTTGACAATCCTTTGATAATATGTTGTAATTAATTTTATTAAAGACTTACAGTACATTCAGAGTGATGTAAAACTGTGATTAATTCTCGATTGCACGTGATTCTTCCCTTATAGTTCTATACTTATGCAGCGAGAACATCGATTTACTTAAAATAAAAAGGAAAATAGGATGTAAAGCACACCCTCAGGTCAAAGTTCAAACCGACTAGACTCAGAAAGAGCAAAACCCACGGCCGATATCGGAAATCGAATAAACAACCGAATATACCATACCCGGCGCTTCAGAGCCCGAAGGCAATTAGACGAAGCGGTGCATAATCGCACGGACTGCACGCACCGACGAGTCCCCGGTCCGTAGCGACGGAGATGCCGAGTTGCCGCCGACTGCACCATAACCAAGCAAATTAATTCAGGAAGTAGAAGCGTAGTCTCCGTGTCTCCCCGTTGCATTGTAAATCCCTCGGCCCTCGCGAATATGTGGCTCTTTTCTAATTTATTCTCACTTATATTTTGAAGTTATATTGATATTGTAGTCATACGTTGCTGTACCAAATTTTCTAAGTAAGTAGTCTCGCAAGCGAATAACGGGGAAAAAATAAACAGACATTTATTAGCTTAAATCAACCTTACTAGAAAATTTAGGAGTTGTTGCCCAGAAATATATTGAATAAAAATAGAATTGAACATGTTCTAGAAAATTTGGAAGTTGTTGCCCAGAACTATATTTAATAAAAATAGAATTGAAAATATTTCTAGAAAATTTAGGAGTTGTTGCCCAGAAATATGTTAATAAATATAGAATCGAACGTATTCTCAAATATTTAGGAGTTTTTCCCGGAAATATGTTGAATTAAAATATAATTGAATCTATTCTAAAACATTTAGGAGTTGATGCCCAAAAGTTTGTTGAATAAATATAGAATTGAACATATTATAAAATATTTAGGAGTTTTTTCCCGGAAATATATTGAATTAAAATAGAATTGAACGTTTTCTGAAATATTTAGGAGTTTTTATCCAAAAGTATGTTGAATAAATATAGAATTGAATATATTCTAAAATATTTAGGAGTTTTTTCTCAGAAATATGTTAAATAAATATAGAATTGAACGTATTCTGAAATATTTAGGAGTTTTTTCCCGGAAATATGTTGAATTAAAATAGAATTGAATCTATTCTAAAACATTTAGGAATTATTGCCCAAAAGTATGTTGAATAAATATAGAATTGAACAAATTCTAAAATATTTAGGAGTTATTGCCCAAAAATATATTGAATGAAAATAGATAAATAAAAAGAGAATAGAATAGAGTGAACTTTACTTTACTACAGAAATAAAAGTCACTGTAAAAGTTACTAGAACTTTATAAAATGATAAAGTGTTACCTAACGAAGTGCAACTATTTCTTAGCTTTTCGATATTGCTTTTATACTCTATATGTTACAAGCAAATTAATTGTTTTTTCGTCTGCTATATTTTGGCGCGAAATTTGAGTTTTTAATTGACTCTCAGACCCTCTTAAATTAGGCAGTCTAAAAGAAAGGATGCATTATTTGGAACGGGATCAACAAGAATGTACATCATCTTTGCCATATTTTGTCTTAGCGCAGACAAATTTATGATCTATCTATCTTTTTGAGCGTCCCCCTCCCTTCGGTGCATTCCTACGTCACTCGGCGGAACAAGCGCCTCCTTTAGCGAGCTTTTCATCTAACGTCCGGCGCCTATTGTGTACTCCCTCCCCCGTGACGTTGCTTTTTTCCCGCCCCCTCGCGAATTTATAACCCGCTTTCGAGGCCCCGTCGGGCTCCTTGAGGTGTCACGCTTGTTTATTTACTCGACTCTCTCCTTTCCTCGGCGGAATTTTATGTACTTTGGAAATAGAAAATTTACGGCGACGTACGGACGAAGCTTGATTCGATCGCTTTATTTCGACGCCTTGAGCCTTCGGCAGGACGATTCGCGCGCGTTTTAACAATTTATTGCATTGCACGGGAAAATCTCTAGCGAACTTGTAATATAAGTCAATTAAGCTGTTAAATTCATTTAGGAATGTCTTAGAATTGGAATTTTGTATGAAAAATTCCATTATAGTCAGATATAGAATAATCGGAAAATATTGTTCTCGTACTTTTTTTTTATTTTAACTTAATGTAATAATTTTTAAGCTTACATTAGATATTAGTTTTATAATTCGCCAAATCGAAGTGAACAGAAAGTCTTCTTCCTCTGCTGGGTTACTTTCTATAAGTAATGTGATAATTCTGTGCAATCATGATTTATTGTCATTTTATTTTGTATTTTGTTTACACTGGTTTAATAAATAAATAAAAATGTTGATTAACGAAGATTTATGAATATAAAGTTCATTCCAAACCTTCGTTAATAATCATTAAATTTATAAAAGCAAAAATGCGTATTTTATTCGACGGATAAAATGGAATTTAATAATAAAAATGGAAATTTTTTTCATAAAAAATCCCAATTACGCTATTGGAAAAAGTTGCCATATAAATCTAACAAATCTCATATAATATTTCCAATAAAATGGGTGCCTGTGAGAATCTCAAAAATGACTGCAGCAATTTTTAATAGACGTTTTTCTCTTCTGCGCATATACAAACTATGAATACACCGCAAAAGTAACGTAACTACAAATTTTCAGTTTATTCGTTAATTAAAGTGTGAAGCGTTATGACGCCAATGAAAGTAGCTTGAAATTTTTTGTTAAAGTTTACTAGTTACTCCGCCGTAAATTAAAAAGGAATTAATTTGAAAAGATGCGGACAATGAATGCACGACGCTGCAAGGAGAAAATTTACGACGACAAGCTGCGTCTACAGCTGTGTGATGCGCCGCAATTTATAAAGGCATTAGCATAAATAATTCCCGCCTGATAGTCCTTATAAAGTCCTTGCGAAACTACCGTAAAAATCCACTTCTAAAATTTACGTCGATTTCGCGGCCTAAAACCGCGTGCACGTGTGTATGTAAAAAACAATTAGTTCACCACTTGAGAGAAAAAGAGAAAGAGATGAATTCATTATAACATTTTGTTCTTCGAAATGACAAGAATTTAATGCTCATAAAAATTTATACAAAATTAGTAAATTATTTATGTTTATGTGTGCAATACCCGTAAATTAATAAAATATATAAACAGTAGTAGTGAATATATGATTTGCTTATAATGATTAATCTTGTTTATCAAAGATTCTCTTATTTTTACGCATGGCTATAAAAAATGTGTATAATTAAGGTATCATAGTTTTTTTATGATTGAGCTCTTTAGTCATTATAAGATTGTGGTAGATAGACAGATTATACTTCTTTATTTGTATCCTGACCAAAATTTATTATAATTTTTTATTCAACCAATATAGACATATAAAATCTTATGATATATATTAAAATGCTTCATTTAAGTTGTAGTTTTTAATTCTTTTATATATTTGTACCCCATCAGAAGATTGAGATAAAAATGCTTCTATTTACTGATAGTCTATTGCAAATTGAATTAAACGAAAGTACAACTGAATTGAAATTTATAATAATTTTATTACTTAGGACATTTTAATCCGTTGAATTATTATTAAATAAAATACTAAATAAATGCATAATAACAGTGTATATAAAAAGTATTAAAAGCTTCGCGTCCATAATTTAGACAGAAAAAGAGAAATAATCCTTTATTTTGTCACTAACAATAATACAGCTACAATAAACATTTAAAATGCAATACATAAACAAATTATTTTCTCATAAAAAATTCGTTGATCGAGTTGAAATCTTTTTCAATCAGCACATATCCGTGAAATAAATATAAAAAACATATCCAATAAAAGAAAGAAACTACAAATAGGAGAAACATCTTTCGCAGGCTTTCCGTCAATAATTTAGAAAGAGAGAAATATGCTTTCGTTTTATCGAGTTTACAAAAAATAGAATCATACAAGACAAAAACTAATAATTATACAAATAAATTGTAGAAATAAAAAAAACTGTGGTCACATTTCGATCACTACATACCCTTTGGAACAAATATACAAAGAAAAATATACCCTCAATAAAAACAAAATAACTGCAAATAAAAAAAACACCACAAACTTTCCATCAATAATTTCGAAAGAGAGATGCAGAGGAAGACAGAGAAGAGAGTCGTCGGGGGCTCGTGCGGGGTCAGTCGTGCTCGCCGCAACTCTGGATCAATAGCCAAAGTCAATTTCTGCGAGCGGGGTCATCCCCCCGCGGTCCTCCTCTCGTATTTACGAGCATCGTCCGATCGCAATTAAATCGCCGCGCGATAAATCCCTCCGCCGAGACGCGCGACTTTCGTTTTAATAAATCGTTTATAAGGCAATAAAGCCATTATCGCGCCTGCCTCGATTCTTCGCGCTCGTCCGAGGAATTGGAAATCGTTTGATTTACCGCGGGAGATAAGGAGCCGTCCGAGAGCTCCTTTCCACCCCTGGAGAAAAGAAACTCCGCGAGGGTGGAGGGGGGCGAGCACACGAGACTCCGTACCCTCCCCCCTCCTACTAGTACGAAAAGTATTGCACTTACTCGTGCTGTTCTTGCAGGCAGCGGCGCCGCACGTCCGAACTTTCGGGTTTGCGCGGATTTCTGCTGTGCTTCGCTTTGCGGGCGACGTTTGTAACGCGATTGTTTTGTTTTCATCGGTTGTTGCTTGCGGGAGTTATGAGAGTTCGTTTTTCTTTTTAATTGTTCGGGTGGAAATGTCTTTTGCAGGATTTTTTTTTGTTGAGAAATCGAGTGTTTATCTATTCGATGGGATGAATGGATTCTTCGGTGGGCTGTACATAGTCGTGGTTAAAGATTTTGGATTTAAATAAATTTAATAATAACTCAGCAGAGGAAAAAAGCTTCCTACTTGCTAGTATATACATAAAAACTATAAGTGGTTATAGTAATATACACACATAACTAATTAAAATATTGGATTTTTTAAATGTTACAGTTGTTGGGCGGTGCCTGCTTCAGTCACGGTCCCTACACGTTCTACAAAGCAGTGCGAATCGGCAACAATCGCATACTGCGACTGGGCAGCTTCTTCCTAACGAAGCTCTGGAGCGATGCCGATCTCGTCAGCATCGGCGAGCTCCAGCTGCTCTGGATCGACAGTCGAGGGCCCAACACACCCCTGGCATCGCTGAGGCTTTACTTCCTGCCGGAGAACACGCCGGATGGTCGCAGGGACACACATGGAGAGGTGCGTTCCATTTCCTTTTGCCTGCACACATGCACGCAGAGAAACGTTACAGTAAAAATTACTATATTCCATAGGAACAATGGGACATACCACCTATGATGATTTTTACTATAAAACATACTAAAAATTCCTATGTACATAGGAAAAATTGTTATTTATGTAGCAAAAATTACTATGTATATAGGAATTTTTAGTATTTTTTATAGTAAAAATTACTATATTCTGTAGGAACAATAGGACATACCACCTATGAGGATTTTTACTATAGAACATTCTAAAAACTTCTATGTACATAGCAAAAATTGCTATTTATGTAGTAGAAATTACTATGTACATAGGGATTTTTAGTATTTTTTATTGTAAAAATTACTATATTCTGTAGGAACAATGGGACACACCACCTATGAGGATTTTTACTATAGAACATACTAAAAACTTCTATGTACACAGCAAAAATTGCTATTTATGTAGTAGAAATAACTATGCATATAGGGATTTTAGTATTTTTTATAGTAAAAATCGTCATATATCGAGTATATCCCACTGTTCCTACGGAACATAGTAATTTTTATTATAACATTTCTCTCCGTGTATGTACTTCACGCTTCATATGAAATTATTATAAATTTATTTTAATTTATTTTTTAACATAAATTTATTAGTTATTGGGGTTTTTGCATGCGCTAAAACGATTAGATCCAAATTTTACTGTTAGTTTAAAGTCAAAGCACTCATAAAGTCAAATTTGAGACTCTATTGGAGAGTGCGTGAGTAGAGCGATTTAATTTCACTCTAAAGTAAAGTAATAAATAGTAATAAACGTAAATATTATCATAATGCGACGGAAACTAAAAGGAAACTCGTAATTTTTACAATATTTTCCACATCTTTTTAATTCAAAGCTACACACACTTTCAAATTTAATTTTTTTTTGTAATCTATACTAAAAGTTACCTTTGTTATCGATCGAACAATCATTTTAACAGCCTTAAATTTTTCGTACCAAATTTAAAAAAGAATTAAGTAAAAAACATATTATACAGTGTAATGAAAAGTGTAAAAAATGAAATGCAGTTTGAAATACTTTAGAACCAGCGAACTAAAACACAATTTTTAATTTATCGTTAAAAGAAAGGAGCGATCGACGACTAGTAAATTGGTAAAAGTTTTATTTATTTGCCGACGTATTATTCGCACACTACGTAATCTATTGTAATTACACAACTTCTTTTCAAGAATAAACAGCGTTGATCGTTTTAGCTACATCAATAGAATTAGTTGGTAGCTCCGCTGTACGCCTGCGCTTTAATTAAACTGAAACTGTAATATTGCATATATACATATATATATACACTGGATCCAAGTTGAAGTAAATAATTTAGTACAAAGGAATTAATTAATTCAACGGTCAGAATATTTTAAGCGTTTAATACTTTTCACCCTGTTAAATTGTTATTATTTATTCAGTCAGAGTAAAAATGTACACGGAATTACGTAGCAGAAGTAATTGCACATAAGTATGCGCAGGAAAAGTTTTGCATAAATATTATTGAAGTCATTTCAATAAAACATTTTTGCGGGTGCACAAACTGCTTCAGGTAAGTATGCTCACTTCATACGAATAAATCCGCAAATTGTTGCGCACATTTTTAATTCGTAGCGCATTGAAAATAGAATATTTCGATACATGTGCGGGAATAATTATTTATGCATCAAGGGATTAAAATAGGCGATTATTCTCAAGGGTGAAGTTTCAAGGAATTAACTCAAGAGAATAATCACTTATTATTGCCGAGGTGCATATAAAATTTTTTACCCTTATCATTAATTAATTCACTTTATTTAACAAAAAATTAAATAAAATGTGATTATCAGAGGAAAAATTGGTCTATGAAAGCTAAAATATGTTTACAGAAGCTAAAATGTGTTTTCGAAGAATAGAATGTCTCTCTGAAGAATGAAGTAACTCTGCGGAGAGTGAAATAACTCTCCAGATAGTAAAGTAACTCTTCGAAGAGTAGAATGTACCTTCAAAGAATGAAATGTACCTTCGAAGAGTGAAATGTACCTTCGAAGAGGAATGTACTCGAGAGTGAATATCCTTTCAGAGAGAAAAGTAACTCTACGGAGAGTAAAATAACTCTCCAGATAGTAAAGTAACTCTCTGGAGAGTAAAATGTCCCTTCGAAGAGTGAAATGTCCCTTCGGAGAGTAAAGTAACTCTCCGGAGAGTAAAAAGTCTCTTCAGGGAGTAAAATAAATCTAGACAATAAAAATAATGTTAAACCTCTAGTGAGATTTGCGAAGGAAAAGGTTACTCATCCTCGCACAAGTATCGTACGATTTTTTTCGTCACGGCGTATGCAAGATTCGATTTTACGAAGTCGTATCTTTGCGCACGGCGTGTAGAAATAAAAACAAAAAAATAAATAAATAAAATACACAAGCCTTTTATACCCGCTGCCGTTTTATCAATTGCATGTTATTTTTATATTTTCGGCTTTTTGTTTGGCAGCGCCGTTCATTGAGCGAAGAGGGGACAAAGAGAGTCGGTTGCGCGTTCCAATTAAGCGGAGCGCCGATGAAACGGGCTTCTGTGCGTTGCCTTTTAATTGTACGCAAAACTTTATTGCCTCCTGTGATTAATTTTGTCAGGTTATTGATGTAGATTTAGCGGAATTTTATAGCCACCCACCGGCCATGGGAAGCAATAAGGCAAACAACATTTCGATTGATGTTCTACGAGCAATTTTATTATTAGGAAATTACAATACCAGCGGCAGACAAAACTTTTATTAATTTTTGTCAATTTACAAAAGAAAGGAAGAATTAATTAGTAAATAATTACATCGAGCTCTATCTGTTGGAAAAATTTGCGAGTTATTTCCCGGAATACTCTAAATTGAAATTTTCCGGCGGGCATTCTTAATTATTTAAAACTTTTTTAATTCATTATACAGTGCAATTAAATATTTTGATAATTTAAAAAAAAAAGAAAAGAATTACGCTGAGAAAAAAATAGTAAAAAAATATAGTAAACATTATTTCTTGAGTATAGGTGTATCATAGTTATATTAAAATGGTAACATAGTTATAGTAGAATTGCCTATATATTTTAGCAAGTTTTACTACAGAAATTTTGCTACAACTTCCTACTTCTTTGAATTGCATCGATTGCATTACAAAAACACTAATTAAAAAAAAAAATAGTAATCAGACACTATAAATCTGGTATTAATTACTATATTCAGGTTTACTTAGGATACACAGTAAAATCAATCATTTCTCAGTCTAATTTTAGTGAATAATTTGATGTAGTTGATGCTCAACTATTTAAAACCTTTTGCAATTAGTCTGCAATTAAATATTTCATCAACAAAAACAGGCCATTTTCCTTCGCCTATAATGCCTATATTCACTTTTAATTAAAATCGGTGTTTTTGTATTCTGATAAAAGAAGAGATAATGGACTGCTCCTGGTGTATATTTACCACCAGGACGATGAAATTCTAATGAAACGTACAAACGCGCAAACAAATGAAAAAGGCGAAATAATAAAAAGCATCGCGTCGGCAGCTAAAATAAAGGAAAGAATGAAAAGAGTGAGCGAGTCTATAGTTACGCAGTTGGTTTAAAGTATTTCAAAAAGTAAAGAGCTTTTATTGAATCTCATTCCGTTGCACTTCGCGTCGAAAAATATCCCCGCGTATACATATATATGATCCCTCCCCGAGGCCTCGACTACACCCGCGGACGAATTGTTATTCAGAATGGGCATTAGCCAGGGTGCGCGAGATAAAGGGGGGGTGGGAGGGGGTGGCAGTCGCTGGAGCGAGAAGGACGGAGAAAAGATTCGAGAGTTTAAAGAAAGCCGAAAAGAAATGCATAGCGAGAGCGCCCGGGGGAAAAAACGATCGACAAAAAAGGACGTAAAATATTGCGCTCATAAAAATGGAGTCTTGTCGCTTTGCCCGCGCAATAATTTTAATTCTTCTCTCTTGAGTTGCAGAAAAGGAAAAATTCACGCTTTTCTTTTTTCCAAATTTTCGTCTTTGCGCAATCGTCGGCGGCACGGTCGCGGAAAATTGAATGAAGTAAACAAATTTTATCGACGATAGTGATTTTTAATGAATCAGAAAAATTTACTAAAAATTTAGACGTTCTTTTAAAAATCGAAGGATATACTTGTAATATAAGAAAACTTAGTATATTTTGTTTTAAAATTTACAACATTTACTTATAGTAAAAACTAAAAAAATTATGTTACATTTTAGAGTAAAATATATAATTTTCCTCGCATTCAAGGATGTCTCTCAATTACTAGAAAATATATTAATTTTTAGAAGATTTTTCTCCGTGCATAGAAGGCAAACAAAATAAAAACTAAATATAAGAAACATTAAAGCATTTTGTTAGACTGTTTGGTATTACAAGGTTTAAGAACAAAATTTATATTTCATTTATAAAATAATTTGTTCAAAAGCAATTTTGTTTTTCATATTAATTAAATTTATGCTTAAGCCCTTCATTTTTTTATTGAAATGACCTTATCGGATTTTCCCTTCCTTATCAACAAAACGATAACGTACACGCGTTAACACATCGAGGAGAGATGGGCGCAATTCGTTCACGATGATAGAGACTGATATAAAAAAAAAAAATCTCGAGTTACTTTGAATTTTAATTTTCGACATTTCCATTAAAATCAACGTTAATGGATTTGTAGGATAATACATTTTTTACGATCCCATTTCCGTAGGTATTGATTAAATCGAGTTTTTTTTTTGGAGGAAACGTCGCAACCAGAAGTTGAATGATTGATTATCTCGTTTCAGGGTAATATGTACATCTCCCAAGTTATTACGTCCTCGCTATATCTGATGTAAACTGCTATTCGCGCAGCATCACAGTAAATAGAAGGCGCGCACAATGCGCACCGACGTTTTTTTTTTGTTTATTCATACGCAAAGCGACGTCAACATCAAAATAATAAATCTGGGTGAGCAAAAATCGCTGCCTCGAAAGTACCACTCAATAAAACAAAAAAAAAACAAAAATATACAGTGCGATCCTGTTTGACGCTCGAAAATTTAAAAAAAAAAAGAAGAAAAATCCTTTCAAGTGGAAAATTAGTTCCACCTCAGTGAATAAAAAAACAAAATTCGACAAACGAACTGCGGAATAATTTCACAGGTTGTTTACGTTTTCGATCTCGAAAAGAAAATTTTCAAACGAAAAAGTTTTGTATCCTGGATCGTAGAATATCAATCGGAAATTAAATCAGAATGTGCGATTAAGTTTTCTGAGGTAAAATTTGATAACTATTATACACCGTTTATAATTAATATTCTATTTCTATGATGGAGACGAAATTAACGTCAACGGAATGTAGCAGTTAAGCTTGATTTAATCTGACATTATCAGTATATCATCCGCGCTAATCTCGCAAATTGATCTGTTAAGTAATCCATTACAAATTCTGACGAAATTGTTAATTAAACTTTTTATTTGTTTGTTTAACAACAATTCAATAAACTAAAAAAGTCCTCCAGTACAAATTTAAAACAATAAACATCCTGAAAGCAAATCTAAACTATTTACTCTACTCTAAACTAAAAACTGTATAAATAAAAGATAGTAAAGAGGATTTTAACTGAACAATAGAATCAACGGACGTTAAATTATTTGGTAAAGGATTCCAGAATCTTTTCACACTTTTTAAAGGTGGAATAAACGCCAAAATTGAAATGACAACCATTGGCATACAGGAAGTCTCCTTTTTTTTCAACAAACAATCAGAATTGACTAAGCAATCAGACAAGAACTTTATTTTCTATCAGAAATACACCGAGAGAAATGCTTTGGATAAATTACAACTATTCTGCTAAAAAATACTATCCAGTCTGGGAGCGGAACCACAGACTGTATTTAGTGAAAAAATTACCATTCTGTATTATAAATTATACTAGAATTCTAGTAATATTTAGTAACGAAAAAAAGTAACAACGTATAAATTATAGCAATTGGAATTTCTAGCATTATTATAGTGCTCTCTAAAACAAGAAAGAAATCTGAAAATAAAAGAAAAACTTACGAATCACCCACACCACCGCGCAAATCTCGAAATCAAGCGTTTAAAAAAAAATCTCAGGAAAAATGGGTGTATAGGAAATTTTTTTACAAATCGCCCAGCACCCAGCACCGCGCGATCTCGAGATAAAAACGTACAGTGTGTAAAATCACGGCGAGTCGGTATATAGAAGCTGAAAGAAAAAAGGAGAGAGTAGAAGCGAAGGGAAGGAAGCGCCGACAAAATAATAGAGGCGAAAAGTTAAAGGAGGACTTTTGCAAGAAAACCCGTCGAATAAAGTCGGGAAAGAAACAAAGCGGTGGCAGGGGGTGGCGAGGGGGTGAACTCGCGCGAACGAGGACTGGCGGGGAAAGTAGCGCTGAACTTTGAGGCGAGGGACGACAAAGGCGCGCGCGACGGGGGTGGGTCCCGGTCTCTCGGCGCTTGCGCCGATATACAGATGAGGAGCGAGATGAAAAGTGAAAGGGAGAGAGAACCGAGCGACGGGGTGGTCGGAGGGTAGGACTGCAGGGGGTTGGGGGACACGCGGAAATAAAAAGCGTATAAAGGTGGAATGAAAAGTATCGCCGTAAATATCTTTTTGCGCGCGGGCCCCGCCGTCGAATTTTTACTCGGCGTTGCGTGTAACGACCGACTCGTGGTGTACTTTTTGTATAACTAACTCGGTGCTTCTTCTTTTTTTTTTATTTTACGTTCCACGATTTTTACGCTTAATAAGGTTTTAAAATTTTTTTTTTATTCACGGCTCGCGCACTGTTTCCATGCCTTTAATTCGTCGAGTGGTGGATGAGAAATTTTGTGTCAAAGGGTCTGATTTAATTTTTGTTTTTTTTTTCACTGAGTTTTATTCGGGATTGTTGCAGTTGTAAATATTTTCGTTCGATGGGTGAAGAGTGTGGTAATTTATTGGTGGCGGAATTTAGCGGTTTTCTGTAAAATTTATCCGAGATTGTTAAAAGAGGCTTTCACTATTTTCTATTATTAAGGTATTTGAGAGTTTTGTGTAAAAATGCCGAGCTTCTGGTTAAATATTTGTTTTTTAGTGAATTTTATTCGGGATTATTGCAAATATTTTCGTTCGATGAATTAACAGTGTAGTGATTTATGGATTGCGAAATTTAGCGGTTTTCTGTAAAATTTATCGGAGATTATTAAGAGGCTTTCATTATTTTCCATTATTAAGGGGTTTATGAGAGTTTTGTGTAAAAAGGTTCGAGTATTTGAATTAATTGTTATTTTTTAGTGAATTTTATTCAGGACTATTGCAATCGTAAACATATCCGTTCGATAAATTAAGAGTGTAGTAATTTGTGGATTGCGAAAAGAGGCTTCCATTATTTTCCATTATTAAGGTTTTAAATTTGTTTTTGTTTATTACATCCTTGATTTTGATGTTTTTAATTCGTCGAATATCGGACGCAAAATATTGTGCAAAAATATCTTGTCTGGTTTCATTTTTCTTCTTCTTTTTTTTTTCATAATGCATCACATTTTTTAGAGTAGAACTTTATTCACTATTATTAGATTACGAAATTTATCCAATTAATCGCGCAGTTTTAGTCCTTTTTAACGAAACATTTTATTAAATAAATTATAATAAAAGCGCAATAAATTAAGTGTAAAGTAGACTTATTTCTACATTAAAGTGTGCATGAATTACCCAATAATAAATGTACACTTTGTGCAATAAATAAAAAAAAAGACACACACACACGCACACACCGTTTATTACGAGGATTTATTCGCTTGTAAAAGAATTTCGCCGTGCACCCAAAATAAAAATGTTCAATAACGCTTATAAAGCATAAATTATGCGTGGAAACTTTCAGAAACGTACGCGCGGTTTGTTTGTCGTCAAATTAAATGCGCTTCTATTTAAATTTTGTTTATCTAGTAGGAAGCGCTAGTAAAACCTTTGCGCTTTAAGGTTTTCTAATTAAAGTTTAGTGCAGGGACTATAAACTGGCTGCGAGCTGCAGCACAGAAAATTTCCGGGGACGATGATCTGAGAATAATTATTCGGACCGCTTGAGCCGGGGGGTAAAAAACTTGTGCTTCTTTTTTTCGAACTGCAAACTTTTTGCTTCGTTTAATTGCGCGCGCACCCACCGTGAATTCTTCCGATGCCAACTATTTATATTAACTTTTAATCTCCCTAATTAATTTCGTTCGTATATATGTACACGCTCGCGAGGCATACTTTTGTACAACTTCATTAAAAATGCGCACCGGCGGTTTGTATTTTAATTTGGCCTTTTTTCGAATTGCCCATAGACCATCTACTGAAAATTGCGTAAATAAATAATAGAAAAAAAAGTATAGTAAATGAATAAAGCAGTTTTCACTCCAATACTAGATTGAGTATAAAACATTAAAAAAAATTGTGGTAAATAGTAGATTAACACGATTGACAATGATGATTTGTACTCTAATTTAATGTTGTAAAATGATTTTCGGAATTGACCATCAAGGTATAGTAGACTAACTCCTGAAGATTATTTAAAAAAATGTATGCAAGTGTTAAAAAAAAAATTGTCGTAAATAAATAAAGCATTTTTCTTTCCAATCTAAAATGATGTAAAAAACAATCGTTAAGTGTGAAAAAGAAAAATAATTGTAGTAAATACTACATTATTGTTTATCGAAATTCTTTTTTAAAAAACCTTTTTCCACAAAAAGAAAAAGAATCTCTTAAAAATTATAAATAACAATGTCTTTAGAAATTGACACTATTGAACAAATTTCAATAGTTTCTTTTAAATTTGATCACACTTTTTTTCTCCACAATTTACTGTAAATCTAACAAATCTTGCTTATCTCGAATCTTACAACAATTTTTTTTATACAATAATTCTTATTCTAATATTTGTAACCATTATTCTAATATTTTTACTAAATCTTTTCTCTCCACGCAGAAAGCAATTTCCTTTCTGAAAAGCCAAACTTTCCCTAATTTTAGTTCAAAAGTAAAATTACGAAAGCATCATCGTAACGCGAAAAAAAGGAGCCGAAATTCGTTGTTTTCGAAAAATAAATATACGCGCGTCTACAGCGAAGTCGAGAAAGGTACATTAACCCCCGTGGAGCGAGTAGCAGAGGCGAGAGGGGGGATTCTCCCGTATTTTTTCGAGCACGCATACTTCCACTCACGCACCGGGTATTATCGAGGGTCATTGTCAATTACGGGGAGTTGCTCTTCCGCCTGCGAGTCATTTTCGCAATTTACGACACGTTCGCCTTTTCGTTTCACCGGCGATGCAATACCAGACGTACATGCAAATCTACGCATCTGTAAAATACTGCCTAGTTAAAATAAATCTTCTTTATCTAATTTATTTTTGTTTATTTTTGTTGTAACTACTTAATTGCAGTTATACTTTATATTATATTCATTCGTTGCTTGATTATAGCCACTTTGCGACAGCAATTATTTAATAAGTGATTATGTTTACTGTTATAAAAATCTTATCAATTCTGAATACACTGACGTTAGAATAGAAAATAAAACAGCAAAAAATAACAAACTAAATAAAACTGTTCAATTAAAAAAATAAAAGGAGATATAAATTTACGAATAAATCACGAAACGCGATAGCTAATGGAAAATAAATTGAAAGGCCAGCGGGCGGGCTAAAAAAAAAATGAAAAAATATCTGTAAGTTGATTTACACCGAACTGTTAGCGGTGCATCTCTTCTTTCTCCTCCCGCGTGCATCTGGCGCAACGTATAACGAGGTGTCAGTCTCGCGGGGTGGTTTTGTCGTTCGCGCGGCGCGGATTAAGCGAACTTGATTTTCCACTTTGGATTTATGCAAATTTTAGACCGCGTCGAAATTCGAGGCCAAAAGGTCCCGGAGGGGGGGGGGGAGGGGGTAGGATGTAGTCCAGGTATAACGCGCTGCTTCGTATATTAACAATGGGAAAAGCTCTTGAGCGCGGCTTTTAAGCTCTGATCCCGACGTTAGTTTATTATTGTATACCGAGCAAATTCGCTTTTGTTCGTCTTGCAGAATTTTCCGGGACGGCGCTCGATGTTTTATTAAAGCGACGGGCGTTGGAGATTTCACCTGGAGGCAGAAGAGGAAGGGGGAGGGGGAGGGTGAGGAATCGAACGGGTTCTTGCTCGGCGGAGTTAAAGTGTGAGAAATGGGATTTTCAATAAAGTTGTACCTCCAGTTTTACGTTGTAATGTTAACTGGAAGGATGAGCTTCTTTTTATCTCGTATTATAGGAATTTGAATAAATAAATCGCAGGGGGAATGAAGTTAATTAAACTTATTTATTTATTAAGTTTTTTTTTTTGTTATTTACTCGACGAAAATGACTTGATGAAAATGTATACTTTGAATCTGTGGTTAATTAAACTATTTTTTTTTCTGTCTTTTCATCTCCTCTTGCGCGATATTAATCACTTTTCACGAACTTGTATACATTTTGCAGAAGAAATTTAATATTTTTACTCAAAGCAGTAGCGACGTAATATTTTTTTTTTATTTTAAGTACTCGGGCAAGGAACTGGTTTTAAACTTCATGAAAATGAAATGCGATCTTGACGAGTTTTCAAAAAAAAAAAAAAAAAAACACGCGTAGCAGCAGCTTTCTTTTTTAAATTTTTTAACGCTTGCGAATTTTTTTCGTCATTATCGTTATGATAAACGTAAATATTATCATAATGAAAGAGGCTAAAACGAAAACAGCGCAATTTTACGAAATTTACAACATTTTTCACGTCCTTTTAATTTAAAGCTATACACAAAATCTTCATTTTTTATTGCTCGCGATAATTAAGCCCTTTTATTATTTTTCTTTTAAATATTAATTACGATGGATTATTAGTTTATAAAATTCTTCTGCATAATCTTTTGAATTGTGAAGAATTGCATAGACTTCCGATTTACGACATTAAAATCCATAGGCCAGTAGTTAAAAAAATTAACAATCAAATTTTGGTTTTTATTCCACCTGTAATAGAATAAGAAGATTATGGAACTATGTACATAATAATTTAACGTCCATTGGTTCTATTGGACTGCTAAAAACATCTTTGAGTTCGATTACTCGTAGTTGTCAATTTATGATTTTGAAGAGCTTAGATTTATGTTAAGTTAGTTTATAATTTACTCAGTATTTTGTACTTTTAGTATTTTGAAATTTTAGTGTTCCACAGCTTCGATTTCTTAGCAAATCTTCATGTGTATACCTTTTGATATGCTCAGATAATATAAACAATAAAAAATTTGTGAAAGTCTGTTGATCACCCTTAAAAAAAATTCGCAATTTTTCAACCCCTATTCCTGGATATTTAGGGGTTGGAAATTGTTAAATTTGTGTTATTTACTATTTATTTATCGTAATTAACCTATTTTGAAGCATTTAGGGCATCAAATTGACGATCGAACAAATTAAATATTTTCGTTGCATGCAACGTTTACCGGTAAATAAATAAATAACAAACAAGTAAATAAATAAATAAATAAATAAAAAACGTTCGTACTGAAATATTTATAAAAAAAATGTACTCAAACGGTAATAGTGGCTTCAACATTTGCCGGTGTAGTTAAAACTTGACCGCGGCAATGGAAGTATGTAAAAAGGGCAAAGAAAACAGTCTCTAATCCGCCCCTTGCGCTTGATAAAAAAAAACGCCGAGGCACAGAGAAAAGCGGAGGGAAGAAACGATAAGCCCGAGCAGGATACTGAAGCGAATGGGCGTGTCTTTCGCCTCTTTTCCTCGTGCGACTTTATTTTCGACTCCCGTTCTCCGTGAATATTTTAATTTATAAGCATGACGGGCCTGTGTTTTCGCTCTGATTCACTTTTTTCAAAAGTTTCCCGCAAACCCTACTTGACTCTCGTCGTGTGCGTGTTTTTATTTGTTTTTTATTTTTCTTTTTTTTTTTCAAAGCTTTTTTTTTGCTCACTCCCCGAAGAAATGTTGCTCTCGGGGTGAAAAACATTTTTTCTAGATTTTACGTGCAGGTTTGTTTTCGACGTTTTTAAAAATGTTTTAGTGTGCGTATAGTGTACTCGGATACTGTAACATCTTTTTGAGCATTCAGTTCGTGATTTTTGAACATTTCATTTTATTTACTTCCGAAGGTGTGATCCGAGGAGAATAATTTTTCTCGTCGATAAAGAAAAAGTTTCGTTATTGACATGTTTGACAAGGGTACTTTTAAATTAATGGTTTTATCGTGCAAAATTACTTACGTCGAATATTCTGCGATAATTTCAATCAAACACGAAACTAAAATTTACAGCCCTTCAAAATAACTTGGTTAAAAGTTCCTTTAATCTCTATTAAAACGAAAAAAAAATTGATATTCGTTGAACTATTGTTATTACAAAACAGTAGCAACCTTCGTATTGCTTGAACAATACAATATTATTTATTCACATTTCGTGTCAAATTTTTTATTTAGCATTAAAGACCTTTTAAAAGCAACTTTCTAATAAAATGTATTCATATATTTTCCAGTTCAAAAAGTCCGGACATGCATTCGATTTTTCTTTATCTGCACTGTCGTGCCGGTAGCGAAATTTCAGTTTGTGTAACGCGGCACCGTGAAATCAAAATACAAGGCACGCGTTCAATTTTCACGATTTATTGAGTTTCGAATAAAATCAGTCTGACACATTTTATGCGATTCAATGAAAAGCTTATATTTTACCTCTCGAAAATTTTGTTTTAACATGCGCCTTTTGATGTAAATAAATTTGTTATTCAAATTTAACATAGTGCTCGCGAGACGTGATAAAATTTTATTTGTCTCGAAACTTTTTAAATATCGATCGCCGTAATACAAATAACGTAAATTACGTAAACGACGTACATAAAGTAAATAACGTAAACAACTACAATTTCACTAACTAGGAGATCATCAGACTTCCGGATCGCGGATCTTATGAAATTTTATGTACTGTTTTTTATATCAAAATATAAAGAAATAAAGAATATTAGAACTCTGCGGAGAGTTAGTTTACTCTCTGTAGAGTTACTTTATTCCCTAGAGAGACAATTTACTCCCCAGAGGCACATGTTACTCTCCAGATACAGATTCTATTGTTCGAAGACAGATTTTATTGTTTGAAGACACATTTTAGTGTTCGAAGAACTATTTTAGTGTTCGAAGACACATTTTATTGTTCAAAGACACATTTTATTGTTTGAAGACACATTTAATTGTTTGAAGAACTATTTTAGTGTTCGAAGAACTATTTTAGTGTTCAAGATATATTTTATTGTTCGAAAAGAGATTCTATTGTTCCAAGACAGATTTTCTTGTTTGAAGATACATTTTATTGTTCAAAGAAACACATTCTATTGCTCGAAGACGCATTACATTGTTCGAAGACACATTTTAGCCTTCTGCAGATACATACTACTGATGGAAGACATATTTTAGCTTCCGCAGACACATTCTAGCTTCTGCAAACATATTTGAATTTTCATACATTTTAACTTTCATAGACTTATTTTACCTCTCGTAATCACATTTTATTTAATTTTCTGTTAAACAAGGTAAATTTATAAATATAGGATTTCACATGTAATTTATCTGAATCAATAAATGATTAGGATGAAAAATTTTACATTCATAAACCCCAATATTCTAGGTTTCTTCATATATTTAATATTTAATATAAGAAATCCCCAAAATTTCACTAAAATCCACGTTCCGGAAGTCTCATAGTGTCCCAGTAGGTTCAATGTACCCCGATTGCCTGCATTCAACGTATTACAAAAAGAAGAAGCACAAAAACAAATTTGCCTCGACGAGTGCGTTCGTTACCTTCTCCGCGATTCATCCCTCCCGATTTCATCCCCTGATTTTTTTTTCTTTTTTTTTCTTTTTATGCCACGGTGGATATTCCGCGTGAGCCTCACTCGAGTTATCAGCAACGGCACAAGAGGCGGTGGTTGCGAGCGAGAAGAGCCACGAAGGGGCGGGGAAGATCGACGACGGGCGTCGTGCCGGAACAACGGCCACTACCGAAAACCCCTTATCTCCCTCTTGCCCGGATTTTCCCTCCTCTTTTTCTTGCCGCGCCCGCGAAATTGGTGGCGGCGCGCGTCGCTGCTTTATGCCGGTAATTATGGGAGCTCGGGCTAACGCTTGGAAAATGGGAATCCCCCTCTTCTACTCCTTTTTCTTTTTTTTATTTTTTAACGCCGAGGCGATGGTCTTGAAGTACCTTGGGCCTGTGATTTTTCACAGTCCTTTGGGCGGCTGTCAATTTGTAATATTTATTTTGTTTATTGTTGTTTTGTTTTAAAGGCTATTCGGTGAATTTTACTCGATTATCTTTCGCGCGCTCGTTACGTGGGCTTTGACGAAATAATCGAATGATTATTAAAATCGACGGGTTTTTGCGAACGGATAAAAAGGATTAAAAATTACGATTTTAATTCGGGCGGGTATGGCGCAGGTACAGAGTGCAATATATTAAATCGCTTTTCGTGCATAAAACTTTGGAGTCTCATTAAAACGTAGAAAAGTGATTTATAGGGCAATATCCATTTATAATTAAAATTCTTTTACATTGCATCTTTTTTTTTCTTTATTTTATCGTGCGTAATATATTTAATTTGAATGATGTATAATGCCATCTCAATCAATAACAAAAAAAAATTAATAGCTACTCATTATTCTTTTTTTTTGTACAGAAATGGTTTAACTATCGCATGATTTCTTACTTTTCATTCTTAGTTTTACAAAAATAGATAAATTCGTAATAACTAAAAACTAAGACGTGGATCAGATTAAGTGAATAATTTGTTCATCTCGTAATGGGGCTTTAAATTATTCTACACTCAATAGAGATTGAGAAAATCTAGTATTAATGAAAAAAAAAAAGAAGTTTCAAAAATTGAAAAAATTGATCAAAAATAATCGTATAGAACTTTTAATCTTCAATCTATCGATCGTAGATCATCCTCTCTTAAAAAACTGATGACCCGATTGGTCATCCGGATAGTCGCCAAGCTACAAGCACGTGATTGCCTGATTTTTATAACGCGAATTTTTACATTTTTCGCAAATATACAAAGCTTTAAAATTGTGTAATGATTGCGGCATCTATTCACATTATCTCTTTAAAAAAAAAAAGCAGCGCCAAAATTTAAAAAATTAATCTAACTTGTAAAAGTACTTTTAAGAAAGTAAGATTTATTCAACTATTTTTTTTTAAATAATCTCATTCAGACATATACGAAGTTAATGGCTTGTCGGTGCTTTTCTATGAAGTCGACATTTGCACCGTCGTTTTCCTTACGAGTGGAGGGCGCATACGTGTAAGAAAAGATGGCTTCGCAGTTTTCGTACATAAAACCTGGGTCGTAAAAGCGAGAGGATCCAAAGGGACGCGCCGACGCCGTGAAAATGTTTAATTCACGCGCGACTCTCGTTTTTTTCCCCCTCCCCTTTTTTTTTTACCCCCTGTGCACCGAACTCGCCACGATAAACGATCGATAGCGCCGCCGCTTTCATTACGCCGTACCAGAGGGCCATTGTCGTTCTTGTGAAAATTGATTTTTTAAATTTTAATTTTCATGGACTACGAAGTTGTCGGACTCCTTCGCTTTGAAAATATTGCGGTTATCGCTGCAAGAAAGAGGGAATATAATAGTTCGTTAAAAAGAAATATTATTTTTTTTTAACCCTTTAATCCCGCGCGTATCAATTTAAATTTATATTTTCGTGTTAATACATTTTCATTTTGTACATTTTTTTTTAGAATGTCCAGTTGGAAGTATAAATAGTATTATTCGATTACTATTTGCCTGTTTATGTAGTACATGTAAAAGATTATTAACAAAAATAATTGTTTTAGTATTTTTCTTTATTTCTAGCACTGCTAAGAAAATAAAGAAATTAAAGGGTTAATAAGTAGAAACGTAAAAGTTAGGAAAATATTTTAAACTTCTTTTTATTGATTTCACCAGTGAAACGTGTTTTTTCTTAAAAATGAGCGAAGCCTTTTAAAAGCGAGGATATTAAAATTAAACAAAAAATTATGTAAATATATTAGATAGAGACTAAAGGTAAATTTAAAAAGTTGAATCTCTCGTTACATTTTTTAAAAAATGCTTTAAACACACAAAGCTATTCTAACTTCTCATAAAATTATTTATTGAAACGTATTTTTTTTTTCTTTTTTAAGTGAATGTAATTTTTTAAAAGCAGGGATAATAAAATTAAAAGAAACTTGTATAAAATATTAGTCTAGTGACTGCAGGTAAAGTTAAAAATATTTAGACCAGTGCAAACGTTACTGCAGTGCATTAAATCTCATTACACTTTCAGCAAAAATTCTTTAATTACTCCCTTAAATTTTTAAGCTTCTCCTGATTTCACTAAAAGCTCCGTGAATCTTTATTAAAAAAAAAAACATTTAAATCCTCTACGCACGTTTTAAATATTCATCCCTCCATGCAATTCGCCTCGCTTTTTACATTTATAATTATTCTCGCTGTAACAATGCATTTAACGAACTCCTCTAAATTAAATGAAAAGTGTAAATTAATTTTTTCCTTTAGTTTTAAGGTTTCTTTATCTATAGCCTGCTGCATTACTTTAATGTAATTTATTAAGTGCAATATTTCTTTGTAATTATGTGTAAATACTCTGATAAATAAGTAAATATATAAATAAATAAAATGTGATCAAAATCCAACAAAAAAAAATAATTTTTTACGCTTTTTTGTTCCAGGTAAGTCAGACGTCCTTCGCGAAAGCAACGCGAGGCTCGTAAGTAGCACGCAAATACTACATACACGCATACACAGATACTTACACCAGACGAAAAATTTTCCTCCCAACATCCAGCAGCAATTTAATACGAGCGCGAGCGAAAACTCCGCTCGGTCTAAATTATGTGACATCTTTAAATTACGCAGTTTCTCGTGCACACGCACACACACACGTGCGCGCGAACACACACACTCACACACATACACAAGTGAGTAATATAAGCTCGCGGAAACTTTCTCGTAATTATTATATGTATGTGCCCCTGTGCGGCGCTCACGGGATTATATTAAATTTTGCGATTGGCCAAATGGATCGTCATTCTCGTATTTCCGGCTTTTGCGTCGTCGAGAGAGGGAGAGAGAGAGAGAGGGGGGAGGAAGGGGGTACCTCCCCCCGCGACCACCGGGATATAAAATTTGATTGCCCGTCGACGCAATTACCGATCCTTCCTTTTGTTCCGCGCACAATCGAAATGATATTCCGTTATCATAATTATATTACGTTCGTCGGATAGATGAACGCAACGCGCAGGATGAGGCTTCTCTGACCTGGGATTTGGGTCATTTATATTTATATTTATATATACATATATATCTCCCTATATTATATATTTATAAGGTCAAAACTAAAAATTAACCCCATCCTCCCTCCTCTTCCACACCTCCTCTTTTTTATTTTCCTCTCCTCATTTTTTTCATTATATTTATATATATTTATCATTTTAATGATGGATTTTTATATATTTAAAAAATATTCCTGCTCCTCTTCAACTATCCTCTCCCCTCCTCCCCCCTCCTCAGTAACATCCTCATTATTGAACCCCTCCTCAATTTTTACGCTATTCACTCGCGCTATTCACTTTCAAATAAATTTTTATAAATTCTTTGATAAACGAGATAAGACTTGTGTTTTATTTCATTCGATCGATTCGAGCTGGGTGTGCATAGCAATTTAAAAAAAAAAAAGAATAGTAACTACTAAATGCACTTCGATGGAGTTAAACGTTTTGTTCGTAGAGTTTTTAAAACTATAACTTTATGATTTTAAAGTATTATTTTATAATTATTGTTTTATACATTATTTTCAGTCGTTAATATTTGACAGTTAAAATAAATAAGCTTTTAAAGAAGAAAAATAAGCTTTAAAAGATTTTAATCCATTAACATCGGTTTATCCCGCTGAATTGTGAAAAATCCATTAACTCCGCGAATGGAATTACCCCACCCCCATTTGCCTTCTATGAATTCGTTCCAAAAATTACGCAAGTGCACACAAATAGGTGGCCTTATCAGCGCTACTCGTCAATAGGATAAGCCGTCGTTTTTCGTAAGGAAATAAAAAAAAAAAAAAAAAAAAAAAAGAGGAGGGGGTAGAGTGGTAAAGAGCGCCAGATCAAAGTGGAGCACGGATTTCATATCTCGGAATTTATCGACGATTCTCCATCGACTTTTTCCGTGCCTCTCTCTCTTACTTTCGTACAGTAAATGCTGCAGTGGATTCGCGAGTCGGGCCCCAAGGGCGCGATTTCAATTTGCTCCTCTCGCGAGCAAACGGGGGGATTCCCTCCCGAGCCATCGACGGGAGATCGAGGCGGAATATGCCCCGTAATAAGGAGCGGATATACCCATCCGCTCTTCCGATTCCAGTGTTACTCAAAGGCTTCGTTTTTTTTTTTTTTTTTTTTTTTGCACGGAGACAATTTTCGCCGGTTGATTGCCGACGACTTACTCTATAATAATTGATCGAGGCGGATAAAATTCATTTGAATCCTTGCAAATCTGAAAATTCAATTAGGAAATATGAATCGCGACGTTTTGTTTGACAAAATTCGTTTGCATGTTGAAATTACTGGACGGCTTACGTGTTACTATAAACTTGTCACAATTTTTTAATTGAATTTTACATTTTCAAACGGCTTGTGTGTTATTATATACTTTTTCGCATTTTTTAATTGAATTTTATACATTTTCAGATTTAGAGAGAAAAGAGATTGGATAAAAATATTTATTTTTAATATTAAAATTCTGTCGTTATTATTTCGTATGTGTACGCGTTTTAAAAGCACAGAGTATGTGCATTATAAAAGTTTTAATAAAATAAATTTGATGTGTGTGTGTGTTTGAGTTTTTTCCTGTTATCGTAAGTTTTACTAATATATATTACATTTACACGGCGAAAAATGTTGCATTCATAGTTACTACAGTATTTATTAAAGCAACTGGGACGAACTCGTAAAAAAAATACTGCAGTGGCCAGTAAATTTTTATATGTTTAAATTAAATTTATTTCACTGTAGCTGTATTAAAGTTTTACTGCATTTACAGTAAAATTTTCTAGTATCTTTTTTATTTCTCGAGTTTGTTGTTGCTTCAGTAATGGCTGCGGTAATTTTAAAAGTAACATTTTTCTGCGTGTACATTTAAAATTATAATTTATAAAATACGGTAGGGAGCCAACTTACAACATAAAAAAAACTGAATTAAACGTAAAATTGCATTTTCCCCGTACACCGACAAAAGTAGTTATCTTCTTTTATCAAATCTTCGTTATCACACTGCCTGAATAAAATTACCCGGTAAAAAAAAAACAGAAGAAACTTAACCAGTGATAACTCGTCACCAGTCATATTCATTAGGAACGATTGGTTATCGCTGGTCAATTTATTTTTCTTAACAGTTAAGAAATGTGCATTAAGATTTAATACTATGTGGTAACTATAACTGTTGCGTTACATACAAAATTCAAGGAAATTGATTACTGTACAATGAGGAATCTTTTTTCTCAGTGCAGTAATCGAAAATAAATAAATTTCCTACACTCACAAAAATGGATTCATAATCTTAGTAGACAAATCCACTTAACCATTATCTACTTAATGTTAAAATAAATTTCTTAAATGGAAGAATACGCCTGCTTCAACATAATTCTCAATAAGATTAATAGAAGTATAGAATCCTCTGAATTTTATCATAAATATGTCAATTGTTCATATTTTTCTGCATATGATATAGACTTTTTCATTTATTCAATACCTTTTCCTTTTTATATCAAGTGGAAACTGATAGTTAATGAATCAATTTAAAATTTATCGTCTATTTATTGGAAGATGATAATCTACTTATTTGAAGAAGAAACCGTTTAGGTTTTAGCAAATTAGTCGTAAACGATGGTCCGCTTATCCACGTCATAAGTACATTTAACTCAATAATAAGTAGATTTTCCAGTGCTGTTTACTAGATTCTTCTACACTCACAAAAATGAATTCTTAGTTTTAGTAGACAAATCCACTAAAGCATTATCTACTTAATTTTAAAATTAATTTATTAAATTGAAGAATATATCTGCGTCAATATAGTGCTCAATAAGTTTACTAGAAGTATAGAATCCTCTGAATTTTATCATAAATATGTTGATTGATAATATTTTTCTGCTTATTACAAGGACTTTTACATTTATTCAATTCAATTCACTTTTTATATTAAGTGAAAACTAATAGTTAATTATTCAATTTAGAATTTATCAGACAGCCTATTTATTGGAAGACGATAATCTACTTATTTGAAGAAGAAATCGTTTACTTTTTAACAAATTAATCGTAAACGACGGTCCGCTTATCCACGGCGTAAATAAGTTTGACTCTATAATAAGTAGATTTTCCAGTGGACTCTTCTAACAGTTAGAGTAAATTTTTGTGAGTGTATGAATTAGAGTGAATTTTTGTGAGTGTACGCATCGCCCGGCAGTACCTCCCCCTCCGCGAGAAAAGGCTTGTTTATTCTCAATGCACGTTTAGCAAATAGGCAAAACGTCCCTCCATTTAAATCCCGAGAGCGAAGCGGAGCCAAAGAAAGTACGCGAGCCCCTATGGCTATAAGTACAACGGCTCCGCGACAAGCGAAAAAGCATAGAGCGAGAGAGGACCATTCGGAAGTTCGCGACTATGCGTCGGGCGCGGCGATTTTCGAGCTCGCGGGGACCGAAAAAAGAAGCCTGGGAGGCGCACACAGCGGAAAAAGAAAACGAGTCGAGGGAGGATGAGGAGGACGAGGAGAGCCGCGGCTCTCCACCGGAGTTCTAAATAAAACTGCGCGGAATCCGCGCGGCGGCGGCCGTGTATCGCGGGAGAGCGAGAGGGAGAGGTGAATGTACCCTAAGAAAACACAGCGATATTCCTTCGAGGGAGTCCCTTTGCTTGCCGCGTGTATGCTCGAATCATCGGGATTTGTTCAAACGCCGTAGTCGCCGAGGCAGACGAAGCTTTACGCTCGATCGGCGAGTTTATCTCGCCCTGCTGCTGCGCGCTCACTTCTCTCGTCTCTTCTTTTTTTTATTCGACAATTTTTTTTTATTTTTTTTTGTTAACGAAGATTATCGAGATTACACGCTGAAACGCTTGGAGTAAAATTTCACTGTTAGTTTATAGTGAAACACTCGAAGAGTTAAATTTGACTCTATTGGCGTCAAATTTGACTCTACGTGAATAGAGTAGAGTATTGTGATAATTTTTTTTTCGTTCTACTCAAGAGTAAAAAAAAAAAATATCACTCCATCGAGGGAGTTAATTACTCTAGATTTAAGTGTTTTTATTCATTTATTTCTATTCGTTATTTTTATTTAGTTTATTTCTCTAAAAAAAAATTAGAAAAATTAAAGATTCTATTTCACTCCAGCTGATTTAGAGTGTATTAAGATTATGAAGATTGATAAGAGTATTGATTTTTTTTTAGAAGATTAGTTAAATTCTTTTCGAGTTGCTTTTGTTTGCGGTTGAAAAAGACAACGGTGGCTTGAAGTTGGTTTTGTACACTAGAAATTTATTCAATTATATGGTGCGCCGAGATTCATTAAGTTTGTAAGATTAATTAAGTCTTATACACGCTAAATCAGCTGGAGTGAAGTAGAGTGAAAATCAACTCTATTGGAGTAAAATTTTCACTTTAATTATGTTGTAGTGAAATTAACTCCCTTGATGGAGTGATTTTTTAACTTTTAAATAGAGCAAAAGGAAGGGATTTAACCTGTAATATGCTACTCTATCTTAGAGTGAATTTTACTCTACTTTAGACTGAATTTAAATCACTCTATTCGTGTGGAGTCAAATTTCACTCCAATAGACTCTAATAAAGGAAGATTTAAGTCTACGAGAGTTTCACTGCAAATTAAGAGTGAAATTTAACTCCAATTGTTTTAGCGTGTACTTTTATTGTCGTGAGATTTTGTTGTTCTTTGCCTGGACGATTTTTCTTTATTTTAACGACTGTCAGTGCACGAGGATCGTTTTATTTATTTATTTTTTCCAATTGCTTTTATTAGCAATTGAAAAAAAAAACGGAGGTAGCTCGAAGTTAGTTCTGTATACCCAAAAATTTATTCAATTACACGAATACCCAACGAGATTAATTGAAGTCGTGTACTTAATTAAAATTTCGGCCGAGACGTACGGAAATTTGATGAAACTTTGTATTTTTTTTCTTTTTTTTATTCACAGGCGCACTGAAATTCACGAGGATGTAAAACGTAAAGTTCAACAGCCCTAATTAGATTCGATGAAAATTCAACGACTAATTAAAATTTTAACGCTATGTCTTACTATCATTTCCTTCATCCTTACTTTCTTCAAAAAAAAAAAGAAGCCAAGAAACTGACTTTTATATTTCTGAAAACAACTAAAATACATAAAATCTTCTTCCCTCGTTCAATTTTATTTTTTCTTCCGTAAACGAGAAAGAAAAAAAAATTACCCTACATACCGGCTAAAATCCTCGTGAAGGTATATTTGCAAAGTAAACGCAAATACCGACAGGTTAGGGAAAATCCAGGGGGGGAAATGAAAGTTTCGCGTGGGACTGTACGCTGCGCTTCTTCCTCGGCATTCCGCTCGCGGCCATCTATAACCCCCCCCCTCCCCTTTCCCCCTTTTCCCCCTTTACACGATCGCGTAGTTGTATGCAGTTGCTAGCGTGAGTTTGTATAGCCGTGCGGTGGCGTCTGTGTGCGTGAGGGTAGCCCTTCATTGCCAAGCTGAAAAAGAAGACGGAATTTCGAATGTCGCCAAGGGACGGGGCGCGCGTTTGTGTATACACCGGTCCGATGGGAGAAAAAAAGAGAATGCGAAATTTTTGCAAAAAAGAAAAACACACGATGAAATTTATACGAATTGATAATGTTTAACGAAAAGTATCGATTATTACGCATACGTAATTTATTTACTTTTTATCCTACACTCTCTAAATCTGAAAATGTGAAATTAACACGGAAAATGTGAATACTGACATATTTTATGTGAAAAATCGCTCACATGTTTACGACTTTTCACTTATTAAATGTCACTATTTAAATTTTCAAATCTAGAGAGTAGAGGAAGCTTCGTGATACACCGAGATTTTTTTGATTTTTATAAAAAATTCGCAAACTGGACTCTCTTTATAGAAATTACGATACTGTATGCAGTAAATTTTGCCGTGAATGTGCTCTCTTAAAAGTTCTGAGTGAAAAATTCACTATTTGAATAAGCGAATGGTTTTTCACTTCTGAAATAGTAAAAATTTCACGTTTTTAAATAGCGATTATTCACTGAGTACAAAGTGAACCTGCATTTTCAATATTTTAGAAGTGAAAACCCGTTCACTTATTCAAACAGTAAACATTTTGACTCAGAACTTTTAAGAGAGTAGTAAATTTTACTATAGGAAATAATTCTATATACATATAGCAAATTTTGGTATGCATAATATGGTAAATTTTATCTGAGAGTTTAGTCTGTATCGCGCGTTCTAATACCTAGATATAGTAAATTTACAATATTTTTTCTCAGTGTGGTAAAAAAAAAAGAAAAAGTTTCTCTAAATACATGTTAAAAATTCTTTTTGAGCGTCTCTGAATCATTCTATGCTGTTTTTTATTTTTAAATTTGTGTGTGCGCAAAATCTTATTATCGGATATTTTTTCTCTTAATTAAAAATACGGCTTTAATGTAAAAAGCTCACGATTAATTGGCACTGAGCATTCATTTGTTAAAATAATTTCAATCGACGAAACTTATTCGAATGAACAATAATATTAACGTTGCTTTTTAACGATATTAATCCTCGTAATACCTTCCGTAATTTTAAAACATTAAAGCCCTCATTTTGCCCAAGTAAATTCACCCGCGTAATTATACAATGTGCAATAAATTGAAGGGAAATTAATTAAATTTACATCGGTGTACATAATATTTAATTTAATGTAATTAATAATTAATAATCGTTATAAAAAAAAAAGAAAAAAAGAAAAAAAGTATAGGAGCTCGATTGAAAGCGCACGGTACAAATTAATATACGCAACGCCGAACACCGCGATCGCCGAGCAAATGCAAATAGTTTAAATTGGCAGAGCTCGTTGTAAAGTACGAATTCAATGTATTTTATCCCGCACAAATCCCGTAGTCAATACCGCTTGCTTTATTTCCTAGTTTGTGCTTAGTAATTTAGCAGACTTCGTTTTCCACTGTATACGTATGTGTGGATGAACGCCTCCGCGAAGGAAACTCCATTCCGTTCTATAACGACGTCACTCTCCATTTAAATAATCTACTTCTCCCCCCCCTCTCCCCCACTGACTCGTCGTCTTTCTCACTTTCTGCCTCTCTCTCTCTCGCTCCTCTTTCTCGAGTTTCTCTATCTATCTGCACCACCCCGATGCGGAAGATTAAGCTTTTTGCGTCGGGAATTCCTTACTCCCCCTCCCTCCTTATCTTCTGTCGTTTTTCTACTTTTTTATTTTGATTTCGCGGGGCTTTGTATTTTCGGGCTTTTTAAGAGATCGCCTTTTGTTACGAAAAAAAGGGGGATGTTTGCGAAAATTTTAGACAAATTTCTTTTTTTCTATTTTTTTTATGTACGCGTTTTTTTTCCGCATTAAAATGATTCGCAGAATATTACGTTACTTACGCAATTGTTTTTGAAACAGTACTTATATTCTTTTATTTTTTAACTTGCTTGTTCCAGTTTAGTTTGCAGTAAATAATTTGAACTATTGAGTGTGTTTGTTATTTCGATTTTGCATTGACGGAACCTTTAGTCCGTTGAATTGTTAATAAGTAAATTAATAGAATTTGCTGCGTACGTAAACATGTCTTTCAGATTTTATTAATTTTGTTCGATAGAATGTACTGGAATATAATCGACACGCATTTTTAATTTTTTTTTTCAATTATACAATTACTAGGCGACATCGGGAAATGATTAATCAAATTTACAGAAATAATGTGAAATAAACTTTGCTTAAAAATTTAAGCAAATTTATTGATATTAAGCAAATTTTATTTAAGTCAAACCTAGTCCTTTTACTGCAAGCCTCTAAGTAGATTTTACTTACATATTAGAAGTTTAAATCAAATTAGTCCTTTCACTGCAAGCCTTAAGTAATTTTACTTACATATTTAAGCAAAAGTCAAAATTAGTCCTTTTTACTGCAAGCCTTTAAGTAAATTTTACTTACATATTTAAGCAAATTTTATTTAAGTGAAAATCAGTCCTTTTTACTGCAAGTCTTTAAGTAAATTTTACAAACATTTTTTCTCGCTGTAACGTTCTCTCTGTGGGAGGATTCAATGGACTTTTTAATTTTTTCCATGCCGGTTGATCCAACTAATTTATTTATCTCGCACGCTGTCGATTAATTAAATTCACTGTAAGTTAATTTCACGAGCTCACCACGCTAAGTTATTGTATCCGCATAAATTTTGATTTGAATATTAGTTACGTGCAGTGCGTCGCGTATCATTTGCACAAGGATAATTTCACATTTGGAGCTAACATCGATAAATCCTCCGTAAACACGAACTAAAGTATAATAAACCCCCCGCGCGCGCAGACGCACAGGCGCATTTCCGGTACTCATTGTTTTGACGCGTTACGTAAATTTTTGTAAAATACACCAGGCTTCGTTTGTATCGTACGAACTCAAATAATTATTTTAGCGTCTTTTTGAATTTTTTTTCTATCCCCTTATACCCTGGCAATCGCGAGGGTCGCTTTAAACGTCGCGCTGCACCTTTTTTTTTTTTGTTTAAGTTCGCGGCAGCAGCTTAAGTGAAATAATGAGAAAACTTAGCGCAAAATGCGATTTCCAGGGTTCTTAAAAAAAAATACTTAACTCAAGAACAATAATCCCTTTAAGAGTTTAACCTTCCCCCCATTTTTTTTTTGTTTAAATTCAACTCCTTGAAGCGAGTTGAGTTAAAAGGGAAGCGGATAAAAGAAGGAAAGGTAGAGAGACGTAAAGAGCGCCGATATAAAAAGAATGAGGAAAGAAAAATCTTAAAATGTGATTTTGAGAAAAGCTTGTAAAGATATTGAAAGCTCTTTCCGTTTCGTGTATATACTTTTGTACGTACAGCTGGGAGAGGAAAGTTATTGGAAAACGCTCTCCCCCATCTTTCGACGTGAATTATAGCCGCGTAGTTCTGCTCTCGGGTTATTCATCAAATTCCATTAAAAAGGTAATAAAAAAACTCGATTGTTTGTGCAACAAAATAAAACGAATAAACCGTAGCAATAAATTATGCAATATAGAGTTAATGTCGTAACGTCTGATAGTGGCATCGATCATCTTGTCAATTCGATTTTTGCGTGAAATTTTTTTTTGGATTTCATTATATCCGTCTAATAGACGATAAATCAGTTGGAGTGATAATTCGCGCTTAGTTATTATTAACTTAGTTATTATTGACCGATTGTCAATTTTGACTCTACGTGGATATGCTAAAACGCTGTTGGAGTTGGAGTGAAGTTTCACTCTTAGTTTATAGTGAAAGCATTCGTAGAGTCAAATTTGCCTTTTCGTGAATAGAGTGATTTTATTTCACTCTAAAGTAGAGTAGATTATTACGATAAATCCCTAGAATTTTAGACTATGTCCTTACTTTTCGCTCTACTTAAAAGTAAAATAAATTACTCCATCAAGGGAGTTAAATTCATCATAAATTAGAGTAAAAATTTGACTTCAAAAAAGTTCATTTTTACACTATTTGACTCCAGTTGATTTAGTGTGTAGAGTAACACAAAATAATCGACGCACATTTTTTTCTTTTTTCAATTCGATCATTACTAAAAAAGGTAATGCGCTTCGAAAATACAGACACATTTCGCCGTGTTGACGTCACTGTTGCTGTAATTTTGAATTTGATACATATTCGTTAATAATCATTAAAATGACTACATATCTAACGGAGCAAATTTTCATTTAAAAACTGAATTAAAAACTGCACACGCATTTATTTATTTATTTAATTACTCAATTAAACGGAGTAAAGTCCTTTACACTTCAATATTTCAGGTAAAATTAAAAACGTATCAATCATCGCAGCGTAATTTACCTCGTCATCTCTTTTATTCACATTCACCCTCTGAATATTAATCCCCAAATTTACACGAGAAGAAAGTAAAAAAAAAACGGCCAGCTCGCGTTAATCAACTCGTTCAATTATTAATAAAAAAAAAAAAAACACAAAGCCGTGAGTCCATCAAATCCTCTGAAGTCGTTAAAAATTTCAAGACGCGTACATTCACGATGCATCCAATGAAATTCTCAAACGCGATTTTCCAAAAAGCTCGTAAAAAGCCGGCGGCGAGCTTCCTCCTCAGGGGAGCAGGCTGTGCACGCGTGCAAAGAGGGTAGGGGGTGAGGGGGTGGTTCGATCGATAAAGCCCGCCGAAGCGACACTTCAGAAATCGCGAAGTGTAACCCGCGATTTGGGCTCTCGTCTGTCAATTAAAATCCAATTAATTAGCGGCCGACTGCGCGCATGCGCGGAATAAGAAAGCACCGGGCGCGAGAGGGGTTGAGGGGAGGGAGCGAAAGGGCCGAGTGTAATCGACGATTTATGCGTGGCTCTGCGGGGGGAGGCGGACCGGGAGGGATGGAGATGGCCTGCTGGCCCGGGGGCTTCTGCGAGGCTGCGGGAACACCGACGGTCTACTCGGGATATCATGTAGTTAGCAGGTCGTAGAGACTTTTTATCTTCTAGGCCGAGGAAATTTACTGATTTATATATTTATTTATTTTATTTTATTTTATTTTATTTATTAATAATTCAACGGGCTGAAGAGCCCTTCAATGGGAAATTGAAATAATAGATTCACTGATAGAAGAAAAAGAAGAGGAGATTTTTCTAAAAACTTATGGGAAATTCTCCTGTTTCATAAATTAGGAGGTTCTCCTTTTTCGTTTAGGAGTATCTCCTTTTTTTAAGGAGAAACTAATTTATGAAAAAGGAGAATTTTCTACGAGTTCTTAGGAGATTCTCCTTTGTTCTCTATCAGTGCCTACTTAAATGTTAAACTTAAATTATTTATTGATTTTCCAGAGTGAATCAGGAATTTGCAATGAAAGAACTTTAACGTATTTTTACTTTTTATTCATATTTTATTTTCCGTCTGCGGTTCCTTTACGCGACGATTCGTGTCGATTGCACTTCGACAACTGAACTTTCGTTTCACAAACAACTTCATTCCTTATCGAACAATTGATTGGCGTTTTCATTAAATTCCTACTTAAAAAAAAACATTCTATCGTCAATAAGAAGTAATCCTATTCGTAACAATCGATTTAAATTATTTAGTGATTTATTTGTATTTTATTAATTTTATTACTTTATTTATTTAATTCATTTATTTCTTAATACTTCATTGGACTAAAGAGTCCTTCGATACAAAATTAAAATACGAAACGTACTTAAAAGTAAATTCAAGTTATTTACTGCAAACTAAACTGGAAAATGCAAGCGAAAACACGTAAAGAAATTTCGAACTGACCTATAGAGTTTGTAGACTTTGTATTATTAGGTAAAGAATTTCAGAACATTTTCACTCTGATGAGACTTTAAGAGAAAAAAGGACATTTTCGAAAATTTTATTAAGTCGTGAAAATCTTGTTTCTATCCAGATGGTAGGATGTAACCCTTTAATTTAATTTTAATTAATTTTAGTTAGAATGTAATGGTCTAAGAAATTTTAGTTTGTATTATAAAGAACTGCTTTTACGGTGAAAATAATAAGGTTTCATGAAGTAGATTAGCAGCCGCAAGTATAAAGTCTTTTTTAATGCCAAGATATAAATAAATTTTGGTATAAATTATTTTTGTTGTTAAAAATTGAACTTTAATATTTAATTTCATTTTAATTTAATATTTAATTTTGGTATTGGAAAAAAGTACTTAAACGAAATATAATAGTAGGTTAATCGCGAAAAGTAATACAATTTTTAATATCGCAGAAAGTAATGATTTTACGAGGACGAAGCGCAGAAGTTTTCAGAATTCCGAAGAAAAATGGGATAAACGTTAAAAAAATTGAGAAAACGTAAAGAAAATGAGAGGAAATAAGAGAAATAAAGGAGGTAGCTCGTAAAAGACATAAAAAAAAAGCAGAAAGTGGTGAAGGAAGCGAGAATAATAGAGATAAAAAGCGAAAGAATGAGCGCAGCGAGAGAGAAAGTAAAAAGTATAAAAAAAGAAAAGGAAGCGTGAAAAGAATAAAAATGTTCAACGAGAACGTAGAAAAAGATCAGTAGGCAGTTAAATTGTCCCCTAAGTCTTCATATTTCGCGGAACATTTACCTTTTTTTTTGTTTCAGATTAAACATTTCTCAAATTATACCCCCATTCATTACTCCCCATTTCGTTCCTACCTCTCGACTTCTCGCATCCAAAATTTAATGCAATTAGTAAACCACACACAGACTCGAGCCGTTGTACCTTGTAAACAATGAATTACGCAGAAAATTGAATTTTTCCCATCGCAGACAAAATTCGCGTTTAACTCCACTCAACTTAATTTACGGTCCACCAAGCCATTCATTACGCGTTAAATCAGCTGGAGTGAAGTAGAGTGGACATTAACTTTATTAGAGTCAAATTTTCACTCTAATGTTACAATGAAATTAACTTTATCAATGGAGTGAAGTGGAGTAATTTTTTTAATTCTTAGGTAGGCAAATGGTGTAGGCTTTTAATTTGCAATATGCTACTCTACCCTAGAGTGAATTTAAATCACTCTATTCTTTTAGCGAAAAAGGGAATAATTACCTATTACTCCCGAGGTATATAAAAATTGTTACCGTAATCATTTATAAATTTACTTTATTTGACAAAAAATCAAATAAAATGTCATTTCAAGAGAAAAAGTAGGCCTATAAAAAGCTAAAACTGTATTTATGAAACATAAAATGTATCTATGAAAACTAAAATATGTTTACAAAAGCTAAAATATGTGTGTGGAAGCTAAAATATATGTGTGGAAGCTAACATATGTCTGTGGAAGCTAAAATGTGTCTTTGAACAATAAAATATGTCTGCGGAAGCTAAAATGTGTTTTCGAACAATAAAATGTGTCTCTGAAAATTAAAATGTGCCTGCGGAAACTAAAATGTGTCTTCACAGGATAGAATGTGTCTTCGAAGAATATAATGTGTCTTCGAAGAATAAAATGTATCTGTGGAAGTTAAAATGTGTCTCCGGAGAGTAAAATAACTCTATAGGGAGTAAAATGTTTCTCCGGAGAGTAAAACAACTCTATGGGGAGTAAAATGTTTCTCCGGAGAGTATCACGTGCCTCCAGGGAGTAACATGTGCCTTCGGAGAGTAACATGTACCTCCAGAGAGTAAAATATTTCTCCGGAGAGTAAAATGTGCCTCCCGAGAGTAAAATGTTTCTCCGGAGAGTAATATGTGCCTTCAGGGTATAAAATACCTCTCCTCAGTTACTGTAGAGTAAATTTTACACTACTTTATAGTGAGTTTAAATCACTCTATTCATTTAGTCACATCAAAGTCTGTGAGTGTTTCACTATAAACTAAAAGTGAAATTTAACTCCAACCATTTCAGCGTGTGCAATAATTTAATTTCGCCGGGCACAAAGCGTCTCCTTTCCTCCTCCTAACAAAAATAGCCAAAATAAGTAGTCGTCAAAGTGGCGCACAATAAAGGGAGTGGGAAAAAATGCGGGGGCGAGGGGGCGGAGGACGAGAACCGCCCCCGACTTGCGGGGGCTTTTACGCTGGTGGTGCGAAGTTGTCGTGATAGAAAGGGGACCGAATGTATATAACAGCCGGGCGCGGAGATTGAGAGAAAGGGAAAAAGGAAGGAAAAGGAAACGGAGCGACGGGGTAAAAGTAAATGACTTGCGTCCGTCGTACTGGTGCATGGGAAATTCTTTCGGATTATTGAGAGAGAAAGAGAGAGAGAGAACAAAATTCTTTATCGGGCATAATGAATATAAATCATGTGGACGCTTCTGCTGTCGGTTAGTTATTACTTGCAGATTTTTTTTATGTTTATTCGATCGCACGATAAAATATACTTTTAGTGGAGAATGATCGTAGCTTTTTCTTTTTTTTTCTTTTTTCAAATTGTAGTATCTGCCAATAGAGAAGTTTGAATCATAAAATTTCTTAGTAAATTTAAAAAGAAAATTAAATACTTATTATTTGATACTTAAGTTATTAAAAAAAGAAAATACAATTACATTTTCGACTGATTATTCCTGAGAAATTAAATTGTTTAAATAAAAAAATTTGAATCATAACATATCTTAGTAAATGCCGTATAAACATATAAATATACTAAAACGTTTTTAAATTAATACAATTTGTGATATAGAAATACTTTATATAGTATTTCTATTTAAGTAGAACAGCTGCAAAATCCCAGTCATTTAAAATGTAATTAAATAGAAAAAAAATAATAAAGTAGATTTTTATTGTAAAATACAGTATTTGCAATTAAGATAATAACAAATTTTAGTGTACAAAAACTGTTTCTAAATTAAGCACAAATTCACGGGTTGACAAGGCAAGAAAAATATCTTTACGTGACGTTACAATGAAATTTATAAGTAATTCAGTAATAAAAAGGAAGTCATAATACTAAAAGTACCATCGCAGTATGTAAATTTAGAACAACAAGATGAAACATACTATCCTCGTCACAATAGAAAATGAAATACAATAAATAAATAAAAACAACACATTCACGCTAACAGTAAATGAATAAACACAAATAATTGATATTTATAGTATATGCAGCTGCAGTAAAGTTTAAAAAATGAAATGTCTAATTTATCGTACACGGTACGAAGCATAAAATTCGCAGTAAATATTGAATAATTATGAAATATTTATTTCCGAATTTTTATCCTATCGAACGGTTTGTGTTTATTTTTCCAACATTTGAGGTGGTTGCATTTATCGCGGCAAACAATATGGCCCGGCAGATGCATTTCGAATGCAATTCCAGAGAACAAATTCAAACTCGTTAACTCGAGTTTTAATGGAAATTACATTTTTATTTTTATTTCTTTTTTACATTTACCGTTTCATTCGCTTTATCATTTGCGAGGAGATTTATTCCGTGTTTTGAGAAATAAATGATAAATAAAACGCATCGAAATATCATTTTTATTTGTTTAATTTGAAACGTTACCGTGCACAATGTGAACACAAGAATCTTGAAAATGAAAATTGGTAGTTAAATTTACTTGAAAGCTTACAGTAAAAAGTATTGATTTTTACCTATTTTACTAAATGTTTAAGCAAAATTTATTTGATTATTTAACCTACTACTTTTCTTAATCGAGTAAGCAGATATTGCTTAAAATATTTAGTATAATTTACTTGCTGAGTGAGTAAATTTTATACGACTACATTTTTACTTGACTTTTTAAGCAAAGTTTATTTACTATTTCAGTATAAATTTTACTAATCATTTTTCTTTGTCACGATTGACATTTTATAATCGATTTTTCACATTTTCAGATTTACGAGGGTTCAAATGAATTTTATTCTCCTTTTTTTTTATTTTAACGTTATTTAACGATAGCAGATTAAAAATTACTAGGAACATGATGATACTGCGGTGTATAAGTATGTTATCTACATCCCGATGTTGCGTGTATTAATTTTATAATTGAATTTTGACATTTTCAGATTTACAAGGATTCAAGCGAATTTTATTCTCCTTTTTTTTTATTTTAACGTTATTTAACGATAGCAGATTAAAAATTACTAGGAATATGATGATACTGCGGTGTATAAGTATGTTATCTACATCCTAATGTCGCGTGTATTAATTTTATAATTGAATTTTGACATTTTCTCTTCTTTATTCTCCTTTTTTTTATTTTAACGTTATTTAACGATAGCAGATTAAAAATTACTAGGAACATGGTGAAACTGCGGCGTATAAGTATGTGATTTACATCCCGACGTCGCGAAGTAATTATTCTAATTAAATTACACGACTGCACGTTTAATAACTTTTTGAGCAAAGTTTATCCACTATATTCCAGAAAAATGTTACTAATAATTTTCGCCCGCGTAAGCGCCAGATAAAAATAAAAATATAATAACAATTTAACTCGACGCATTAACTGCTTCGTTAATTATCTGGCTTCTCTGAACTTCCCTTTGATTCTTACCCCCCGGGCCCCTCTCCAGCTCCTTCTTACTTGCGCGCAGCCGCTACTTTATCCTGTTGTTTTAATCTTTCCTTTGTTTCTCTTTCTCCAGTCATTTATCCCTTTATACTCCAGTTTCTCGGTCGTCCCGTGCGCCACCTTCCACCCTCCCACCCTCACCCCCGTCGGCCCGGCGCGCGGCCTTTCATTTCATCCCCCACCGTCGGTCCGCACGCAGCACCCGGCATGGCACCCTCCCACCCCTAACCTCGGCCCGTGTCGCTATATAGTGGCGAGCGACGGCGAGGCTCACCCCCTCCTCGCCAAACATGTCGCCGCCTAGCGCACGAATACAATTGAGAACACGATATCCGACGGTCTGCGCCGCTGTAGTCAAGCTTTTTAACATATTTTATCGTTCGAGTGTGCTTTTTATTACCCCCGACGTTTATTATTCCCGATTTTTCGATTATTTTTAAAAATTAAGTCGCCGGGGGAGGAGCGAGAGGCGAGGATTGTTGCGCTTAAAACAGCACAGTTCAAAATTTTGTGTTTTGTGTTGTTTGAAAAACAAATTGCACGACGATGGATTTTTATGCACGCTATTCATTGTGTTTTCGTGAATACAACGAGTGTGTTTAAATTGCAGTTTTTTATTTTATTTTTTACTTGGGCACTACACTGACAAAAAAAAAGGAGATCCTCCGAAAACCTTATACGAAATTCTCCTTTTTCCTATATTAGGAGTTTCTTCTTTTCCTTGAAACTACTAATTTATTTCCTATAAGTTTTTAGGAGAATTTCCTTTTTCTCTATCAGTGTACACAAAATTCTAGTACTTATACGTAGAGACACGAAATTAATGTATAAAGTACAATTTACACAACGTTAAAATGTACTTAAAGACGTACAGTAAAAAATATTGATTTTTACCTAAGTAACCTACATCTGCTTTGCTTAATCAAGTAAGTAAAAAACTTGGGCACAATTTACTCACTGTATGAGAAAATTTTATATGACTACGTTTACTTAATTTTTTAAGCAAAGTTTATTCACTATTTCCGTAAATTTTATACTGATCGATTTTCTCCACACTGCGACAGAAATCAGTGTACAATGTATCCACGAGTAATATAACAACATCAAAAGAACAACAAAAAAAAAAAAAACGAGAAAAAGAGAAATGAAAAATCCTTGACGTGTATCAGCTGACGGGGCGCGCGGCGAAGTCCAATTTTAAAAGAAAATTAAGTGCACTTACGAGAAAAAGATGAGAGAGCGCCGAGAAGTAATGAGCTTAGCGCTCCTTCCGCGATGTCGTTTGGAAAAATGTGTCGGATTGAAGTTTCATCTAAATGTTAATGAAAATACTGCCGCTGCTAATTAAAATCGCTCAATTCGAAGGAGACTGATAACACCCCCCCCCATCCCCCTTACCACTAAGGAGTACAAAGTTTCGCTGCGAGAAGTCGATGCATTCATTCGACGCGCGTTTATAAGGCGAAACAAAGTAGCGATAATTTAAGAGTTATGCCTGCATAATGCGAAATGTGCCTTTTATATCCCCCGCGCCGGTCGGACACGATAAATTCGATGCGGCATAATCGCAGTGGAAACGGCAGTAATAAAAATGCAGTCATTAATAAAATTTACTGTTAAACCAGATGCAAGAAGAAGAATAAGAAGACGACGGAGTATGGTATAAGAAGAAGAAGAAATAAAGGACTAAGGAGGGGAGGGGAGGAAAAAAAGAAGAATTAGAAAGCAAAGCGGGTATAGAAGCGGCGATGAGAAACGGCGAATGCACGTCGCGTATAAAAAGATAATACATAGACAGGAGGGGCACGAGGCAGTTTCCGAGGCTTCTCTCGACGTGCGCCCCGTCAGGGCTGCCTATGTACGTGTATATGTGTGTATGTGTGTCTATACGTATGTACGTTTGTATGTATATAAGTGTATCTGCATGTATGTACATGTATACGTGTACACGTGTTTATGTACGTTTGTACGTGTGTATACGTTGCGCGTGTGTATGAGTGTATGTAACGCGTGCACGTGTTTACGTACGTTTGTACGTATGTATATACGTTTGCGCGTGTGAAAGTGTGTATGTACGCATGTATGAACGTGTAGGTGTGGGTGAGTCCGTGTGGGTGCACTTTCCCCCTGGCAACACACACACACACACACACACAGATGGGCGAGACGCGAGCGCGCAAGTCGCCGGGGATGCGAGAGTGAGCGAGTCAGTGTTATTGGTTTTTGTTGCGCATGCTTAGTAGTGGCGCCAATCTGACGAATTATTAGCCAAGTTTGACCGGTGGGGAGACACGACCCCTGGACGTTTAATTCACCCCTTCTCTACTTTGCTCTTGTCGTTTTTACTTCTCTCTCTTTCTCTCTCTCTATATATATATATGTATCTCTCTCTCTCTTTTTACGCGTACGTCCGTCTATTACTGTACCTCGGTACGATGCTGTTTTATGTCTGTCTAAGAGTGATGGCGCTTTGGCGTAAGACTTTTTTGAGGCTGATTTTATGAAATGCATTGAAAGAAAAATTTAGTAATTTTCAGTGTAAATATTCATTTCAATATAGAGTAAAGTAGAATAATTGTTTATTGTAAATTACAGTATTTACAGGGTTTACAGATTTGTAATTTGTATATTGCTTAGTGTAACACAGAAAATAATTGTCACAGTCGTTTTTTGATCGATCGATAGTGATGTAGTGAGTGAACTAATTAAAAGTGATATCACAAGAGTTAAAATTAAACTGTCTAATAAATATTAATGAAATATAATTGTAAAATACATTGAAAATAAGAGAAAAGCACTTGCGTTTTCGAACTTTTTATTTATTTATTTTTTTAAATTTTAATCTACGATTAGTTTAATCAGATGTTATATTATTACGGGTATTGCTGTGAGTTTATTACGAAATGGTATATTCTTTATTAACGTTGAACTTTTCAAGTAACAGAAATAATACAAATAATTACAGTTGATGTACATAAACATTATATAATTTTGTAAACAGTAGAAATAATAATAATACACTTAAAAAAAAATTGTTAACGTCTTCCTCTTACTATATTGATAGAGTAATCTATATATACACTTCAGTACTATAGAGCCTATTACGATATTTACCATTCTATAGTAGGTACATTCTACTTACTATACAGTGCTTAAACACTTTCTAATTTTGGTATTTACTTTTCCATTATAAAAATTAATTTGATCAAGTATTTCGTCACTACAAAAAATCATATTATTCAAGATTTCGCATCGCGGTATTATTAGACGAAATTGAAATTTTATAAAAATTTGTTATCAGAGGATGATTGATCGTTACCTAACGTGACTTGAGGGCAAGTGTGCCCTGCTTTTTCGATATTCCATTTATATTATTTATACTCCATGTTATAAGCAAATTAATTGTTTTGTCGTCTGCTACATTGTGGCGCGAAATTTGAATTTTTAATTGACTTTCGGACCCCCCTTAACGGATTATCGCGCGTTAAAGTTTCGCCGGACTTTTTTTTTTCTCGATTCGAGAGGGGCCGAGAAGATTAATTTGCCGGACGGTTTATTCGCATGCGGATACGTCTTTGTGATAAGGTATCCGAAAGTTCTCGGGGTTTTGGTTCGCGGGGCCGCGCTTTGTTGTGTTTAACGACCTTAGCAAGTCATTGCGAAAACTTCGGAGGTGAATGGACATTTATTGTCGTCGTTTTGAACTTCGTAATAAGGATTACACAACGCGACCGGAATGCCTTCTGTTTTTATTCCTTTTGCGGGAATTTTACGCCTCTGGGAGTGACTCGCCGGGTTTTAGTTACTGATCCGCCCCGATACTCGATAAATACTTAATAAATCAATACATGCTAAAACATTTCTTCAATATTGATTTGTGTAGTTATTTTTGTATATCCACGAAGGAATTAAATTTATTTAGTGTGTTTCAAATTGATAAAATTAACTTTTTTTTTTAAATAAGTAAGTAATTGGGTAAGAGGTGGAATAAATGAGTACACAATATTATAATTTTGTGTTATAAATTTCTTTTGTGTATTTGAAATTGATAAAATTAATTTTTTTTTAAATAAGTAAGTAATTAAGCAAGAGAGTGGATAGGTAAATAGGTACACAGAATATTATAATTTCGTGTTATAAATTTCTTTTGTGTATTCGAAATTGATAAAATTAAAATTGTTTAAATAAGTAAGTGACGGCTAAGAGATGGAATAAATTTTATTAAAAGTTCAAATTCTGAAAGTTATTTAAAAACTCTTGTTAAGTCGATATTTTCTTGAAACTTCTACTCCCCACGGGGAGTAATCCATCTTTAATCTCTTGACAGGCAGGGCACTGCACTGCGCGCTTCTCTCACCTTTTCCCGGTCTGCTAAAGTATTTCTAACGTATTTCGTTAATATTCAGACATTTGCGGATATTTCACATCTCACTCGAGTCGCCTACATTGATTTTATACTTTGGAGAGTCGCGTCCAATGATTCATCGTAAAATGAATTTATTATTTGTCGGATGCACGATTCTTTAAATTGAAGTCTTTTGAAATATTAAAAAGTTGAGCTGAATGCGCATTCTTTCATTCCAAGTCGATAAAAGGAATGTTTAAAATGAAAAAAAAATCTTTTTTTTTTTGAATATTCAACTCTGGAGTGTATTATTACTCTGTATAAACGTCTATTTTACTGATGAATATAGATGTTCTAATAAAAACGTGAATAAAGTTTAAATAATTGAAAAGTATATTTTAGCGATGAATAGACACACTTCAATATAAATAATAAACGATTAATTAGAGAATTAGAGAAAAGTCGCTTTTATTAAAATATGAAATTCTGAAATGTATTTTACAGTGGTAAACGTGCATTTTATCGATAAACATGTATATACTTCAACAAGGGAATAAAAAAAATTAAATTAGTTTAAATTGCAAAAAAAATAATTTTTTAATAAAATGTTACACTCTGAAATGTATTTTACCGCGGTAAACATGTAGTTTACTCACGAATCCGGAAGTTTCAATAAAAAAGCGTAGGAGTTTATCTAAACAAGTTATTGAAACAAGAGCAAATTTTCGAGTAAACTATCTCGTAATTGCGATAAATAGTTTTAAAAGCCTGAGAAAATGTGTGTGTTTGAACGGGCGGCGTTGGCTCTAATTAGTGTTTGTAAATGTCTTTTGAGTTGGCCGTTGGCGCACGACGATTTCAAAAGCGAGTTTCAGCGAGAGAGAGAGAGAGAGAGAACACCTCGCCACGGTCGGTATCTGGAAATTGCTAATAAGACGAAATGGAAGTCGATAATATGCAGTAGACATTCCATGCCAAATCGACTTGAAATCAACGAGTACAAGATATAAGGTCGTTGAAACGTTGCCATAAATTCCCCTTCTATTTTTAGACTTATTTATTAAAAATCGATTTGATATTAAATTGCCTCTCGTCGTAATTACATTTTAGATTGAATATCAATTTGCTTTTTTTATTTTTAGTTAAATCGTGTTCGCATTATTGATTTAGCATTACCAGAGTTTCGACGTTTTGTTAGTGCTTAAAACAAAATTTTTTTAAATACTTTACTTATAAGTTATTTGAAAACAACAATTCGTTCTTCAAATTACAACATCAATTACATTTTTTCAACTGATTATTCGTTAGAAATTAGATCGTTCAAATATTTACTTTTTGTAACAATTTATTTAATTGTGTACATTCGTATGTATTATCAAATCGTTTCAAACTAGAATTAATTGTTTAGTGTTTACGAGAGTTCGGCCGCTGTTTAATAGTAACGTTCAAATTCTCTGCGTTTGCTAAATTTCATTATGCTTAGTGCATGCATATTATGAAAGTAGCGCAGCTAAACTTGGTTCATAGTTTAGCGGATTTAGTTGATATTGTTATTGATATAATTTCAAACTGCTCAAGACGTACATACAGTCAATTTTAAAATAAAGTAAAATATAAATAGGTAAATTAAATCGATAAGAATATTAATATTAATTCAACAATCCTTTGTTACTTCTATTAATTAAAATTAAAATTAACAATAATATTAATAACGTTTTAAACAAAAATTACTGTTTACTTCAATCGTTCGTATTTTTTTTATTATAAAAGATAATTTAATTGGGTGTGTCCTATTTACTAACTCTCAAAAAATAATAGGTGAGTTTACAATAACTTTTGTAACTTTGTAAAGAACAGACTTGGAAAGTCAAAATATTGCTATAAATTTGGGAAAAAATTACAATTTGCTAGAATAAATTGTTGAAAATTTTACTAAATAAATAAAAATTGTCTACATTTCTAGCGAATTAAACCACAAAACTAAAAGATTGTCGCAATTCTATCAAATTTTTCTATAAAAATTGAACATTTGTCGCAATTCTAGCAAGTTTTACTATAAAAATTACAATTTTTCCAAAAATTTGTAGTAATGTCACTCGATGTCACAAAGTTTATTACAAATTTCACCCTTCTATTTTTTCTAAGTGTACAACTATCAGTGTCACTAGTATCGTCACAAAAGTATGCAACACGCGCAAAAAACAAAATAATAAATTTTATAATATAAACATTGCATACAACACGTCATTATTCTGTTTGCCCCTGCAAATCGTTCCCTCCTCCAGCAAAACAAAAACGAGAACGATTTTCCCTTCAAAATGCCCATAAACTTAGGCGAGTGGAGTAAGCAGCGAGGGGGGGGGGAGGGGGAGGCGACATTAACCTTTGAACGTCACAGGTGGAAAAAGGGAAAGAAGACGACGCGGCAAGAAGGAAGAAAGAGAGAGAAACAGAGAGGAGACGGCAGCAGGAGATCGAGGAGTTGGCTGGCCGGAAAAAAGGTGCACGCAGGGATGAGGGGGGGTGAGGGGGTGAGGGGGGCACGCACACAAGCTCGCGGTACCGGTCATATAACCGACTCTCTTTCTCTCTCTTTCTCTCTTTTTCACTCTCTCTCTCTCTCTCTCTCTCACACACACACACACACATACACGCACATACACACACTCATGGATGAACGTGTGCTCATACGGTCAGCGAAGCAAACAACGGGGCATAAAACTACTGGCTTTGTCTCTTTCTCCGTCTGTTTTACCTTCGGCTTTCCTACTCCTACGTACGGCCTCCTCATTCTTCTTCTTCCTCGCTTCGATTTGGCGATTCCCTCTGCGACACGCGTATTTTCGCGTTACCTTCGTATCGAGCGGTAATGCAATTTATCCGATGAATTACGGAGGAAGCGACAAATTTATATGAGTAGTGCCGTTCTTTTTTCTTCTTCTTTTGAAGCTCCATGTTTTTTTTTTTTAGAATTTTTCGGAAAGTGCAGACTTTATACATGTCTTTCTTTATATTTGATTCATTAAATAAAATAAAGACGAATAAAAGATTTAAAAATTAAAGTACTTTCTGCAATTTGTAAGTGTTCCCTTTTTCTTTTGAAGCTTGATATTTAAAAAAAATTTTTTTTAGTAAATTGTAGCTTGTACACATGTTTTTCTAAATCTAATTCATTAAATATCATCATTTTTCTTTTAATTTTTGAAAAGTATTACCCGTACACACATATTCATCTATTTAATTCATTAAATGAAGTACAAATTAAAACAAAAGTATAAAAAATTAACGTACTTTCTGAAAATAGTATAGTATAGTAGTAGTAATTAGTGGATAATTTCACGAAATAGTATTTATTAGTTTAAAAAGATCGATAATATTGTATTTAAATAATCGGCTTACACAAATGATATATTATAAAAAGTTTACGTTGAACAATCAATTTTTTCCTTTAACAAAACGGAAACAAGAACAAGCCGAGCAGCAGTACCTCGTTGAATCGATAATACGATTTCTTTAGGATAGGAAAGCACTTTTTTATGTATTTGGGAAGAATGCAATTTTATGCAATTTTTATGCACTTGGGAAAAGATCCTTTGTCGATACAATTATTACGCAGTTCGGAAAGATACATTTTTTACGACTTTTTTTATGCGCTTGGATAAGAGGCACTTTTTAAATGTATTTCTAATGGATTTAACAAAAAAATGCACTTCCATACACTTGAATGCATTTCAATGCATCTGCAATTTTCATGAAATTTTTGGTCCGATTGCAGTAGTTTACCAATAAAGAGATTACTGGTGTACTGTGAGTATTAAAATCTGAGGACAGAGGCTGAAACGAAGCACTTTAATACATTATAAGATTTTTGTCCGCTATGAATGGGGGATTGCCATATTTGAATTGAATGAGAAGGCAAGAAATTCTCAATACTCTTTGTACCATTTAGCAAGCGGAGCTTCTTGGCATGAGAGGCTTAACTGGACTGCACTGATGAGTCGAACTGGTTTTCTGCGGCATTAATTACCTACGATGTACATTGTAAATATTTCAGATTTTAGTATAGTAGTATAAATTTGTATAGTATTATACTATAATAAAATAAATTTGTTATAGTTATAATTTAATTACAATAAGCACATTTTATTCTTCGAAGACATATTTTTACTCTCTGAAGACATATTGTTACTCTCCGAAGACACATTCTATTCTTCGAAGACACATTCTATTCTTCGAAGGCACATTCTATTCTTCGAAGGCAGATTATATTCTTCGAAGACCCATTATATTCTTCAAAGACATATTTTAGCTTCCGCAGGCACATTTTAATGTCCAGAGACACATTTTAGTTTCCGTAGAAACATTCTATTATTCAAAGACACATTTTAGCTTTTATAGAACTATTTTGCCTCTCGTAGTCACATTTTATTTGAATTTTTCTTAAATAAAGTGGATTTATAAATGATTAGAACGAAAAATTTTGTACGCAGTCGTGAATAATCGCCTATTTTACTCCCTTGGTGCATAAATAACTATTCCAAGTCGAAGAACCTTTCTTGAAAATTTCTACTTATCTCCCCCATCGACGAATTTTTTTAACGACCAGTTTGAGATGATCGAAGAAAAAAAGTTCCGACCGATATCTCATAATAGTTCCATCAGCGGCAGGAAACCAGAGGACTTTCCTAGAACTGTGCAATTAAACGAGACTTTCCAGCAGGTGTAATAAAGCACCAGAATCCCCGCGCAATTTAAAAGTAACTTGTACGTATCCGGATGCAAAAAAAAAAGGCTCTTTTATTGCTCCAGCGCGTATCATAAATAACAAATTGTAACTTATCAAAGCACTCGGCTCTTAATGCCCTCCGCTCATCCGCCGCCAATCATCTCCTCGAGCCGTGCGCATCTTTCGCGATGTATTTATGGACTCCTCTCGGCCACCGTTGCGCGCAGTTCCTTTTTTTTTTTTTTTTCGGCAACTAAGAGGGAAAAAGATTTCTCTTCCCCGGCACGTTAAATAAATATTATTTTCTCGGTGGCTCGCTCGCTCGTTCTCCCCGGGGTTCGGCTGCCCGGATGAAAAGGACGAACGACCATCATGGTCAGGGGGTGGGGGCACTTGGAAGTTTTCGTTTTCCGACGGCCAACGGCGCGCAACCCACCGGATTGAGGTACGCAGGAGAAACCCCCACTTTTATTTTTTTTTTCATGCCTCAAGGTGGCCAATCCGAATAAATGCGATTGATGCCAGGATTTTTATTGGGGAGAGTAGCTCTGACCGAAATTGATTATGCTCCGAGCTATAGCCTAGTTTCTTTTTTTTTTCGTGCGTCTTTTTCATATGCATTTTATTTGTTTTTTGTATTTAGGAAGAATGAATACATTTTATTTACGTTTTTTTTATCTGATGGTATTGATTGACTGGATTTTAAATAAAGACAAAATTGTTAGGTAGTTGGAAGATTTATAGTAATTTATTTATTTGTTCGAAACGAGGAAAATTAAAGACTCACTGCGTTTAGTAAATTTAAAACGATGTTGAATTTTTTACTGATAAATTATTTTATATTATAAATTATTTTTATGCTCCTAATTATTCAAATAGTTCTGTCAAATATTTTAATAAACGCTTCTTTTATAAACAACTGGAGTGATGGAATTTGAAAAAAAAAATGGAAAAATAAATATACATATACTGCTTAGTAACGACACTGACTTTTTAACAAATAATTTATTTTAATATTCTTAATTGTATTTGTTTAATTCTGTGAAATAGTTTTAAGCGCTTCATTTAAAATAACTGAAATCAACCAATTAATAGCAACATTGCAACAATAACAAAATTCAATTCCTTATACCAATAAATGTATTTATAATAAAAAAGAAGCTGAAAAAATGGTTGAGTCGAAATAGATTAAAAAAATATATATAAACTTTCGCCTAATTTTCTGTTAGAAAGGCTGTAAAAGTAAGTGAAAATTAGTGTATAAGAAGTAGTATGTACGTTAGACTGTTAAAGTTACACTGTTAAAAAAATGATTAAAAATTAATGTAAATGTACGGGAAGTTTTTTTTTATTGCTGTAGATTAACAAAAAATCATGTAGATACATAATCTGCCTTGAATTGTAGCTTAATTTTCATACCATATCAGTGCATTAAATTTTAATTGATTTATTCAAGCAAACTCTTGGATTTTCACGTAAAAATACATTTAATTTAATTTATATAGTAAGATGCAACGTATACCAGACTTAAGCTCAGGCAACACTGTTTGCCTATATAGTAGAATGACGGTATAATTTTCTAGTTTAAATAAATAAATAAAACAAAATAAATAAAAAATAAATAAAAAACAGGAGGCCGCATGAAGTGCTAATAACGCACCCACCACTGCGGCGTTTACGGAGGCGGCGAGGCGTTTTTAACGCGGCCCCGTAACAGCCTCATACTTTTACGAGAACAAGCCACCTTCGCGACGGGACAAGTCCTTTGATTTTTATTAGTTCGAACTTTCGCCTCGCGCCGTTGTCTCTCGCCCTTATGTACCCTCGTCTCGTTCTTCCTCCTTTTTTTTTTTATTTTATTTTGCCACCGGACGATCATAAAGATGGAGTTACTTAATTTTAAAATGATAGTCGGCCCCTCGATGTTTTTCCAAAGTTTATCGTGAGTGAAATTGCACCGGCGACTGTTTTCGTATACTGCTGCGCCTGCAGCCGGCGGCATCGAGTTCGGAAAGTAGAATCTTTGACGGAGTAATGATTTTTATCGCGTGTACTTTCTTTCATTCTTTTCTCTCTCTCTCTAAATATAAAATATTATTGTCCATAAAGTACGGAGTCGTTAATTTATATTTCAGACTTCTATTTTTTTTTGCGTATATATTTTAATAAAGCGAGGAATAATAAAATACTTTTTTTAAAAACTTACGTCCGTGCCGCACGGAGAGAATTTTATTTATTTCGTTTTATAGTTAATTAAATTCGACGGGCTGGAAGGTTGCAAACAATGATGTACTATTGTTAGTCGTAAATTCAGATCTTCTCGAGATGGTTATTTTAATACAATATTAATATTAGTTTAATATATTCAATTTTTTTAAATATTCTATACATAAGATATTATAAAAATTGTTTTAATGTTAATAAGATATTGCAGTTAAAGTTTTTTTTAAATTTATATGCATAAACTAATATTAATATTGTATCAAACAATGATCTGAGGAAGATCTTAAATTGATTTCTAGGCTGTAATAGAGAATCTTTTTAAATCTTAAGAAATCTTAAATCCGGACATAATAAAGATGAATCTTTTTATCGTCTGAATTATTTTTACGCGGGTACTCTTCGCCTATCAAATAAATAAATTAAAAAAAAAAAATCTCCAGTCTTTCGTGCATGCACCCGAATCGACAATTTGCACACCGAGTCAAAAGGCACGCGGCGCCCGGGATTGATCTCAGGAAAGTATCACCTCGTTCTCGCCTTTTCCCCCCTCGAGGCTTAATTAGAAAGGCCGGGGCGGCGCATGTGCACGTCCGAAGATGTCGGCGGACGGGATATCGCGTGGCTCTAACGAAAAAAAAAAAAAAAAAAAGGCATCGAGCAGCTCGCGGGCTCCGGAATCGTCCGACCATCCGAGATCGTTAAACAGCGCTTCGCTAGTTAAGTTTGATTGGATGCCCCCTTCTCGGTCCCTCTTGACTGTTTATCCGTCTGTCTGTCTCGTTCTGCTTTGTAGCCGATAGATTCGTTTCGCCGTTCGTAAAGTCAATTGTAGTGCAGTGGAGATTTGGCTTTGCTTTGAGTTGTGCGCAGTTTGTCAGCGTAAATAAAAAAAAATTTTTTTTTTTTGGACGAACGTTCGGCAATCAGAGAAAAGTTTGTCCAACCGAATGTAGTCTGGTTGAGGTGAAAACTGACTTGTTTTAATTTTCTTAAAATTTGTTGTGCGTTCGTTTAAAATCAAGCTGTTGTAGGGAAGAATTTTTTTATTATATTGAAGTCTTTTAATTTTCTTAAAATTTATTGTGCGTTCGTTTAAAATCAAGCTGTTGCAGGGAAAACAATTTTGGTTACAATTTTAAAAAAAAAACGCATTGTTTCTTGATTTTTATTTGTTCAGTGAATAAATAAGAATAGGGCACAAAGTGCCCTTTAAATTTCAAAATAAAGCCTAAACGATTGAGTTTTGTAACAAGACGTACAGTTATTTTCAATATACTAGTGCGTAAAAGTTAAATCATTTTTTGCAAAGTATCGAACTAAATTTTATAACACGGCAGCGGAAAACGCCGTTTTATGATAAGTAGGCATTTTACGCGCTACTCTTATATAAAACTCTATAAATTGTGTATGAAACAGTGAAAATTCGTGACTTTAATTTTTTTTTCTTTTAATGCGCGAAAAAATGTATTTCGTTGAGCTGATATAATTTTAATTAACGTGTATTCTTTCATTTTCATTTGTACTCGTATTTAAGTTTCATTGGAGCGGATCTTACTGAATTACAAAAGTTTAATAAAGAAGGCTTTGAAGTTTCAATCTTTGTGCTTTCGGCAACATCACGAAACTCGAATTAAAGGCAACATTATACTTTAGCGTGTGACTCACTTTGAGATTCCTCGCAGATGTGCACACACGTTGCTTTAGTCAATGATGGAGCTTTCTGTAGATTTTCCGGGATGTTTACTTAGAGAGTAAAAAGATTACATTAATTACGTGTAAAAATAATTATGAGATTATTTAAAAAATTATTTACGAAAAAAATGGTTTTATCATCGAGTCAACGTTATTGAAATTTGTACAAAATCAATAAGGCACTATTCATTCTTCTCCGAAATCTGAAAATATAAAATTCATTTGGAAATTGTTGGCGGAGGTAAGAGAAGCACGCTTTAAAATTGAATTATAAAAAAAATGTATTCATTTTACTATAAATTTTTTATGAAATTCTAATTATTCAAAGACATATTTTAGCTTTTACAGAACTATTTTACCTCTCGTAGTTACATTTTATTTGAATTTTTCTTAAATAAAGTGGATTTATAAATGATTAGAACGAAAAATTTTATATGCAGCTCGTGAATAATCGCCTATAATTATCTTTAAATTAAATTAATCTAATGTTTTTTCAATAGAAATAGTAGTACCTTCTAAAATTGAATCAGTGAACTTTTATTAAAATTAGTGGAAGATGCTCCACTAATACCAAAATCGTGAAGCTCTTTCCACTAATTTTTAGTTAAAAATTCACTAACTGTAGGAGTTTTTCGCTAATTTAACTTTAGACAGTAGACGAATTTGAATTTTTTCTGGATGCGGAAAGCCAGGAGAGTAAAACGATTAACATAGTTTCGCCTAAACTTAACTATTTTCATAAACTTGAGAAGATACTATTTACAAAGGCAAAAGGCAACAGAAAAATAACAAATGTTAATTTAGGCACAAGTGAATTTCACATTTCAGATCTAGAAAGTCTACTACAACACAAATAAAGAGTACATATCTATATCTATATCTACATCGTAAAACAAATTAAAAGCAAACATTTACACGCGGCATAAACTTGGGACCCATCAACATTTACGAAGAGTATAACCAACGCTTAGCTCCGAAATAGCAGTCGCTAATAAATAATAATTTGCGAGGTACGCTAGAGCCATAAGCGAACTTGGTCTGTTTCGATGTGCATGTGCGCCGCAAACACAAGTGCAAAAAGGCTAAATCAGGGGGTGCGATCAACTCCGGCGGTGGAGCCATCGGCCGGATTAGCGCGAGTCTCCGCGACTATAGGGCGCGATTAAGCAGACAGAAAACCACGTGCCGTGAATTTTTAAAAGCCACGACCATTCCTCGCCTTGGGCTATACGTGAAAACATTTAATTTCAGCTAGTCGATTTATCTGCGCACTGTCCGCGGTGAATATCTAAGTAACGCGCGACCATGACTTTGCTTGATTTTTTAATTATTTATACCATTATTTTATTTAATTTGTTTAATAAATTCAACGGACGATTTATCCTTAATATAAATTAAAATTACAAATTTCCTGTAATAAAGTTCAAACTAAACTACTTACTAAATAAACTTACAGATTTCGCATGAGTAACAGAAAGCTAATAATTATTAAACTGTTGATAATTGTGTGTTGATAAAAAGTGAATTAATCAAACTTGCATGTAAATGATTACAAAGCGGAACTTGCCAACAGAGTTTACGGATGATACATTAGCGGGTAGAAAGTTCCAAAACATCTTTACCCTATTAAAGTTGGAAAAAAAAATCGAAATTAGAATTTAATTATTAATTATTCTTTTTTTTATTTATTTATGATATAGTTATTAATAAAATAAAAAAAAAACAAAGTGTCGTGATCTTTTTTGTTTTTCAGAGTGAAAGGTATTTGTTGGGGTTTATTTTACGAGTAAAATTGTAAATTGGATCTGTTTATATGGAGGCGATATTAAATATTTATGCGAGATTTCCATTTGCAACTCAGTAATTTCGTGTTTATTATTTATTTTAATTACATACTTGTCGATATCCCATTAAAATGTATAAATTAGAATTGATATTAAACACATTCATCATTTGAATATTGCAATATTTAAATAAAACAAATTTAAGTACTATGTTTTCATATTCAATTTTCTTTTTTAGAAACGTCATTATATTAAAATCATTGTATATTGCAATCTATACAATATTCGCGTCAATAATTTCATCAATTCACATATAAACAATCATCCCTCTGATTCGTTTCATCAGTCATTTAAAAGTTCATGTTGATTGATCTCTCCTCTAAATAATAAATAAATATAATAATAAATATAACTATAACAAAAAATAATTATGACAAGAATACTTAATCAAATCTATAAATTCGAACACACTTAATTATTCACATAATTACCAATATTATAATAAACATTATATTATTATTTATTTGTTCATAAATTGCCGTGTATACATTTTTTACATCGTATTACATATAATTCCGTGCCTTTTCTGCAAATTCTTATAATTTATCCTATAAAATAATTACAATATTCGTATCTATAATTCTACCCTATATCAATTTAATAACCCTGTCGGAAAATTAAGGAGACATTCGCCAGAATACATTAAATTAAAATACAATTTCACATATTCTGTACAATAGCCCCTAAATTTTCCATTAATCATAATCATAAATTAAGCATTAATTCCTAAATTTGCAGGGACGCACAATAAATGTAACTACAGAAGCAAAATAAAAATAAAAATAATAACGACGCGCTATAAAAGCAAACGCACTAAATTATCCACACAATTACCAAGTGTCGCATTTCCCTCGCTAACTAAGTTCCCAATCGCGCGATTTCCCCGCCAAATAAGCCAACGAAGTTAAAATTAACAAGAGCCTCGCGATCGATCAAATCGCGAGAAAGCGGCGACAGGATCGTCTGCTAATTCGCGGCTTCGACGCCCCCACCCCCTCCACCGCCACCCCGTAAAGCGCATTAGGCCGGTGGATCGCGTAATTCCTAGCGCGCCGATCCGAATCGCGGATGACCTTTGGCGATTCGCGCTCCTTTCGCTCCCATTATCCTCGCGGTCAGTCCCACCCCCGCATCGATTTCTCCGTCCCACCCACAGTCCGCTTCCTCACTCCTTTCGCTGTTCCGCGTTCCTTTTTTCTCCCTCGGATTTGCCCCCCCCCCCTCCTCCTCCTCCTCCTCCGACTATTAATCTTTCGCCTCTCGAACGATTTTATTCGAGCACTTGCCAGAACGTTTCTTTCCCGGGGGCTCGCCTCTCGTGTACATACTGCTCTCTCGCTTGCTTTCTTTTTTTTTTTTCTTCTTTTTTTTTTCTCTTCCTCCGCTTCTTCCGCCTCCCTTTTGTAGCTGCCTTCGCTGCGTCGACGTGTTATTTAGGTTAATTACTCGCGAGCGACGGTGATCATGGCCATTCTCCGTTAAAATGCGACGCTCGCCACGTGTAAATATTTAATCCGCGGAGGATGGAGCTGGAATTAATGTTAATTGCGTTTCTTTGTGGGTCGTCGATTGAATGTGTTTTTTTTTTTCTCCTTTGGTACACCGAAAGAAACGAAACGGTAGTTCCTTAGTGTTTCGCAACGATAGGCTGGAAAAAGTAAAGACTGTTTTGTAAAATACAATATTAATTAAAAAAATGTAAATATAAAATTGACATTTTTTAAGTGGATTTTACTCTACAGAAAAGTAGATTTGGCAGTTCTTCAAAGCAGCTTCTACCGAACATTCGAAAAGTTAAATTAACTTCCATGTCTGCTGCGTAAATAGTACAGTTCTGATGTGTAAAAATTCTAAGTTATAATTATTATTCTTTTTTCTTTCATATTTCGGTGTATAAATGTGTTTATACATGTTTTTCTTCTTTTATTGTTTCAGGTGAGTTGAATACACTACTTTTGACCGCTCAATTCTTCATCGATGTCTGTAAGTACCGGATCTGTAATTCAATAAAAAAATGACTATTAAATAAAGTAAATGACTAATGACAAAAGGCTTAAACTAAATAAATTGTAAATTGTTAAAAATCTTGTAAAAATCTTTCGTGTAAAATGTTTGTGCAAAGCAAAATAGGAAAAAAACGCACGGGTAATGTGTAAAAATTAAAAGTTACACTAATTCTGTGTTGTACATGCACAGATAAAATGTAAAAAAATTACATAATTGGTGTAATAATACGTGAAGCATTTTAAACTCTACTAGACTATCATTTTTAAAGAGTATGAAAATAGTTTTTTATCTCGATTTCGAAACATTTTTGTGACTTTATATCCTTTTTCAAAATTACCCTCAAAAACACAAATTTAATGTGCTTGTTTTACGATTGATTTGTAATACTATATTCCGAATAATTTTAAAACGTAGAAAAATTTAAAACATCGACAAACGAAATATTACTATTTTTTATTAAATACTTTTGCTATTAATGATAATACTTAATCCTCACCTTTGGCTAAAATTCTCTCGTTCAAGTCACTACGCACGATGAAAATAGAAGTATAATTAAAACATCGTGAAAATCTTTTAATCAAACAATTTTCAAGCATCCATAAGTTATAATCACTAAGACGTAAATAAAATAAATTATAAATTCACTCGAAGCTAAATCAAACAAAAGCTCCGCAAGTGCGCCGTAATTTCGCGTGTTTATCATACCCCCGCCTCCATCTGTGCGAAAGCTCGCGCTTATGAATATCTCATGATGCGGAAGCGCGCGGATCCCTGAGAAATCGCCGGAGCTTTTCCCCAATTAAACCAGATATTTCAAATCACTCGACCGCCGAACGCCTTTTGCTCGCCTCGCTGCATTTTTAATCCACCCTCGCTGTCCTCCCACCCCCTTCCACCCCCCGCGGATCAACCACCCTTCTGTCGCCCCCTTCGTCGTCCCGGACTATTAGAGTCGCGGCTGGGAACTTCCTCCTTTTTCTCGGGCACACGCAGCCCTTCTCGTGGAGTCGACGGTCAAAGAGACGAGGAGGGCAAATCGGCCGACTCCTTGCGTGTGCATAAGGCGATGCGAATGCGTTTACTTTGCTGAGGCGCGCGCGCACGCTTTGGCGCGCGAACGGAGTCGCGGGGGCGGCGAGGGAAAACATAGAGGAGGGAAGTCCCTGAGAAACTTGGGAAACTTCGCTGTAAGCGAGCGATTCTGTTTAAAGGGACAAAACACCCCTATAAGCTAAAAAAAATAAAATGAAATCCTGAATAAAATTAGTGTTGGTGATAGAAGATATTTTAATTTTTATTTTGTTTATTTATTTATTAATCAGGTGTATACAATAAACAATTACAATAATTGATTATTTAAACAGTTACAATAGTAACCCAGCAGAGGAAAGGTATTTAGAGGAAAGATATAAACCTAAGTACTTAATACAGCTAAAAATAGAAAAGAGAAAAGAAAAAAAAAGAAAGAGAAATATAATTTATTTATTTGATATAAATTCAACGGATTAAAAGTACTTGCGTGTAAAATGTGCAGACGAAAGCTATAAACTAACTTAACGAAAGTGTAAACAATATAGAAACTAATACACCTTTGTTTAGGAAAGGAGTGACAGTCTTACCAAACGAGAAATTTTAGTATGGAAAATAACAATTGTTAGTGCTCGAAGTAGCAGTTTTTATTATTAAAATAGTGATTTCTAAAATTTTAGGTACTAAAAATTACTATTTTTCATATAAAAAACTTTGACTTGATAAGACTGTCACTCATTTACTAACCACAATAGCAATTTTTATCAAGTTTTTTCTCTCAGTGTAATTACTCGCACTGATAGAAAAAAAGGAGATTCTCCTAGAAACTTATATTGTTCATAAATTAGGAGTTTCTCCTTTTTATAAAAAAGGAGAAAAATCTTTCTTAGGTGGCACTTCTTTTTCTTCCTTTTTTTGTTTTTGTAATTGTTAAGAGGAGTGAGAATTTTTATTTCGTTTTAAATTTATTAATATTTTTGCGTTAATTCCGTAAATTATTGCGGGAAATTGTATTTCAGTCTGTTTACTGTTGAGTAGAATCCAATAATACTGGCTGAATGATTTGCTCCGTATATTAGAGCGAAAATATCTTAAATTATAATTCAAAATGCGGTTTTAAATTTCCAGAGGAATAGGTATGTTTTATTTCGAAATTACATGTTGGTATATTGTTTTAATTAAAAATTACACGAGCAAATGCGATTAAATCTGTTTACCGCAGATTCGAATCCATTAATAGCGGCTGAATGGATTGCTCCGTAATAGAGCGATAATTCCTCAGATTATAAATCAAAATACGATTTTCACTTTCCAAGAGGAATAAACATTTTTGCGAATTTATGTGTCTATTTATTTTTTGCTTTAATTAAAAATTGCTCGGGCAAATGCGTTTCAATCTGATTATAATGCACTGGAATCCACTACTGTGTGAATTTTGCTCCGCAATAGAGCGAAAATTCCGAGGATTATAATTCAAAATGCAGTATCGAGGAATATTTACAATTTCACAGCAATTTACATAATTATTATAAAATTTTAAAACGCAAATAGGTAAATTTGATAATAAAATTGTTTTGTTGCGATACATTTTATTTTCTTTGGATTTTTTAACGCTAAACGTGAATTTGACAGGGATTAAAGCTAAAGAAGATTAAAGTATTGATTTTTTTAGCGCAGTTGCGTTAAGCTTCCTACGAACGAATAGTTTCTCATTATTTTTTTATCTCTCGATGTATCTATTTTCAAATATTTGCTCACAGTGAATTTCGGGCTTGACTAAAAATAAAAAAGTTTCGAAACAAATTAAAAAAGTATTACCAATATATATTTTTGTGCGCTTTATTATTATTGTATCATTTCTACTTATTGAATATTTAATCAAAATTACTAAATTTTTCTTTCAGTGTAAGCACACGGAGAAAAATTGTTATTAAAATTTACTTAAAAGCTAAAATTTATTAAAATTTACTCAAAGGCTTTCAGTAAAAAATAATGAGATTTTTACTTGAGTAAAAATTGCAAAATTTACATGACGCTTTAACCTAGATCTACTTCGGTTTTACAAGACTACGTTTATACTCCAATTTTTGAGCAAAGATCATTAACTATTTCAATATATTTTACTAATCATTTTTCTCCGCTTAATAGCGATCGATTTTTCTTCGTCACGATTCACATTTTCTAGTTGAATTTTCACATTTTCAGATTTACAAGTGTTCAAATGAATTTTATTCTCCTTTTTTTATTTTAACGTCATTTAACGATAGCAAATTGAAAATGTCTAGGACATGACACTACGATGTGTAACTATGTAATTTACGCCTTGATGCCGCGTAATTATTTTATAATTTATTAAATTATACGACTACGTTTACTTAACTTTTTAATTAAACTTTATTTACTATTCCAGTAAATTTTACTATAATCACTTATTTCCGCGTAATAACGGTACCATTTCCTACGCACATACCTTATTAAACTGTTCCCGCAATTCATTCGCATCACAATTTAATAATACCAATAATTTCGACGCTAATCCAGTCCCCCCTAAAAAAAATCATTCACGAAGCAAAAAGAAGTCATAGAAAATCGAGTACGCGTATCAGGCACAAAAGTGTCGGTAAGTGCGAGTCTGGGGGGGGAGTCGGGGGGACTCCCGGTTGATTCGGCCGAGGCTTGAAAACCAGTTTTCGAGGCGTGTGCTCACGTGTTCGAAATACACTCAGGGGCTGCCTACGCCAATGGCCTCCCCGATGCATTTATGCCCGAGCGTCGGTGCGTCCCCCTCGCCTCCCCCCCCCTCCCCCCCGCCACCCCCCGCGCCAATTCACTCTGCCTCTCTCGCTCTCTCCGGGCCACCGCGGTTTTTGCCCCGGCCGCACAATCGCGAACTATATATCTCCGGGCGTCGCGGGGGCGCGGGAACTTTTTGTCCGCATTGACGACTGCTCGCGCAAGAAGGCGGCTAGCCTCGGTTAATAATCCAGGAAGATGTTTGTTTACCGCCGGGGCTCGTAAATATCGACCGACGGCGCGCGTAATTTTCATTAATGAATCCGTTGGCGAATTTCGGGGGTGAGTCCCCGGGCGTGATTTGTCGTGCCGTGGATTCGGTGCGATTGGCAGGATTAACGGGATTTTTTGAAAGCGGCAATTTCATTTTTATTCGTTAGTACACTCCGGTGAGTGCACACCCTGCCGTTAACAAAGGGACAACCGCACTGATACACGGAGAGAAATGTTATAGTAAAAATTACTATGGTACGAAGGAACAGTGGGATATACTCAACTTGTGAAAATTTTTACTATAAAAAATACTAAAAATTCCTATATATAAAAATAGTAAAAATTGCTATTTATATAGTAGAAATTGCTATGTACATAGGACTTTTTAGTATGTTTTATAGTAAAAATCGTCATAGGTCGAGTATGTCCCACTGTTCCTACGAAATATAGTAATTTTTATTATAACATTTCTCTCCGTGTAGAAAAGATCCTTCGACTCAAAGGCTGAAAAATAATTTGTTCGTGGTATTTGAAATAAAGAAGTATATGCATTAGCATTAGAGAAATATTTTTTTAATCTGAAAATGTGAAATTCACGTGGGAATTTTGAATGGTGACATTTAATGAGCGAAGATGCTAAATATGTGAACGATTTTTCACGGAAATATCTCACGAGAAAATGTTTTATTATACGCTTGAGTATACGGAAATTAATTGAATATTTTACGAAAGTTACTGCGGATTTTTTCTTTTTTCAAATGTGTATATTCTGAATTTAATTTAAAATGCTTAATTAACTGCGCTTTAAAGTGTAATCGTCCATTATTCTCTGACGGACGTTTTTCAATAAAGCAATGCACTGTACGGTTTTTAATATGCAGTACTTTGGAGTAGGTGAAATTTGCATTCGAATTTATTGTAAAATAAATAAAATTTTTATTCATTTTCGAGTGGACATCGTTGAGTTATGTACATTTAAAAACTGCTTCGCATTGAATAAATTGTCAAATTTTAAATCTCAGTTTTTCAATTAATACTCCAGAATCATAATGCAATATTATTGATAATCAATAATTTACGAAGCAGCGAGGAAACGAGAAATTTAATAATCGTCAAAATAGAAGACCAATTAATTTTGTAACATAATAAATGAAAGCTTATTATTTTGCTGTGAAAGCTTATTTACGATTTGAAATATTATTGTATAATAATCTTTTGAAATGAGTAATAATTTATTGTGTTTATTGTTATTCGCGTACTGCCTCATAAATAGTTCGGAGGATTATAAGAATATAACTATATAAAAATAAAACACTACAATGTACAATAATTACATTTATAATTACATTTTAAATTCGAAATAACGATATGAATATTCGTAGGACGCGAAGTGCGCGGATGCAATGTAATATGAATAGCCACGAATATCGATTCGTTAACTCTGCTTTGACGGGAAATAATAATGTATTAAATTTACAAAGAAAAGTATTTCATTAAATTATTCTAATTAAGGCAGCGATGTCCGAATTGAAATAATTATCCTGCTCCCGGAATATAAAAGTATTTTATAATTAAACTCAGTGTAACAAGAATTTATGCAAAATTCCGCTGCTTATACTTGTTTTTATTACGATTTTAAAATTAACCAGCAACTTTTAACGTAACATTTAATTATTCTAACTGAATTTACTCTGAATTCGAAAATCATAATAACATTAGTAACTCAACTCGAATATTACTTATTCCATCAGCGTTTCTCGTCCAATCAATAATTTCCATCAAAACCGCATTAAAACTCCACTCTCCACTCAGCAACCGAAATAAAAATAAAAAGAAAGTGAAGAAACGTAAAAAATAAAACAAAAAACAGAGAATTAATAATTTAACTTATAATCTAAATTGACTGTTCCTTAATATTATGTGTAAATATATTCAATTGCTCACAAATTGAGTCTACATACACCGAGAGAAAAAACTTGATAAAAATTGCTATTGCGATTAGGAAAGGAGTGACAGTCTTGACAAGCGAGAATTAGTAAATATTTAGTAGAAAATAGTATAAAAAATCGTAATTTTTACATATTCTGTACTAAAAATTACTATTTTTTGTAAAAAAATTTCGTTTGTTAAGACTATCACTCCTTTCTTGATTACAATAGCAATTTTTATTAAGTTTTTTCTCAGTTCACATCAGTCCATGGATTTTCATGATACTGGGCTTAAATTGTTCGAAATTCATGTTATTCTGGTCTGAAGAATTTTAGAATTTGAAATTGCTTGATTAAGTAGTTGAAAAAGTTAAAAAACTAATTGAAATTCTTCAATTTTGTACATTTATTGAGTTATCGAATTTAATCAGTTAAATAAGTGATAATTTAATTTGTCATTCAGCAAAGAAACATAATTCCCTATACAAACTAGTAAAATTTTGCTAATTAATCAGTGAACACGAGAATCACAGTTGAAATTAGTGAAAATTTCACTGAATGGTAATTCAAAGAGTTTACGCTGAAACAGTTAAATTTCACTCTTAGTTTATAGAGAACGACTCGTAGAGTTAAATTTGACTGTATTGGAGTCTATTGGCGTCAAATTTGACTCTACATGTGTTAAGTGATTTAAATTCGCTCTAAAACTAGAGTAAAATACTTAAAAGTGAAAAAGTATCGCTCTACTTAACTCCTTCAAAGGAGCTAATTTCGCTATAAAATTAAACTTGACTCCAATAGAGTTAATTTTCACTCTACTTCACTCCAGCTGATTTAGCGTGTAGATTACAGCTTCTATTTTATGAATAATTTTACAAAAAAAAAAAAATTGTGGTATAGAAACGACCCTTAGTCTAGCAGAGACTCGAACGGGACGTAAGACCATTAAACGAGTGTTCGGCCTGTTTTTCGCACGGCGAGATCGCGGTACAATCGTCCGATAATAAGGCGAACCCTTCGATTTCTCCGGGCGTCCCCTTCGTCTGTGCCCCTCGTCCCTTATCTATTTCCTCGCCTTTATATATCTCCGCGCGGCCCGGAAAATGTCCGCACGCTTATACGCGTGAGTAAAGTCGACAGTTTAGCTTCACTAGCAGTAAACTTCTCGCTCGGCGATTTTTCTTCCTGATTCTTTTTTCCCTTTGTATACGATTATTGATACTGAAACGCGAGAGCCGCTCGTTTTCTTATTAGGGTGATTTTTATGAATTGCTTCGTAATTTATATCCCGCTCGGTGCTGCTTATTTTTACGTTTTATGAAGTGCCGCCCCTCGAGGTATTTCTTTTGCGAATTATGAAGTTCCCGTGGATGTATTTTCTTTTATTTATTTCGAGGTAGTATTTTATTTAAATTAATTTATTTTCTTCGAGTATTTTATTTAAGTGTGACGCATTTAATTATAACGGTACGCTAGAACATTCCGTGTTTTATGTATTTCAAAATGAAGTGGCAAAAAATCTTTGTTAAATGTATACGCGTAAAATACTTTTTTTTTCTTTTATTTTTACGTATTATAATTAAAATGCATAGTGTATAAAGTAAAATTGAAGAACAATTTTACTAAGGATTTTAATATTTGTCTAGTTTTATCAAGCAACTACAATAAAACATAATTGTTATTTTAATACAAATTATGTTTATTATATATTATAATTACTATATGTTTATTAGTCAATTCACAAATTTTATGTATTTCTGTTGTTCATTTCATTATAAAATAATAAATATTTTTTTAAAATTTAACAGATGTTTTAAAAGTACACTTTAAAAAAAGTGTTTTATACACCGTTGAAAAGTAGTATGATATTTAAAATACAAAGAATACGAAAACAACATTATTTCATCGTTTCTAAGAAAATACTGGCAAACTAATTACTATTCTGCAAGAAGATAAGAGAGCACAAAGAAAATTATAAAACAAACGAATTTTTTGTGTGTTGCGTCCTATCGTAAAGCACAAAATACAAAATCTTTAACTATCCAGTGAAACAAAATACAATAAAAAGAAAAATTTTAGAAGTGTAATCTAAAAATTGACGAATGTCATAAACAAACAAAAAGAACATCGATAAATGACTATCTCGAATTTACGTACCCAAAAAACAAAAAAAAAAAAGTAGAAGAAACGTGACGCCGACGAACAAATGAAAACGACTACAATTGACAAAGTAAATCAAACGACCAGATCCAAAAATCCACTCTCGCGAAAAAGCACGGAATTGCGGGACGAGTATTAAATTAATCAATTCCGACGTTAAATCGATGAACAACAGCCCCGGCGCTTGCGGCTTGTACATTTCGTATAATAGACCAGGAGAGAGCGAGCGAGACGGACAGATAATTTCTCCGGCGCATTGTTAATTAAAATTTTATCGCCCCTCTCCTCGGGACCGAGTCCTCCGGCCGTGCGCCGTTTATTATTAAAAGAAACATCGTAATGACGAAATGGCGGCGTAATCTAAATGTGTCAACAACCCCCACTGTTGGGCTTTGCCGTTGCAATGTGTTGCGTTGAGTGGCCGCGATTAGCGTATTTTGCGCAGATACACCCCCCCAACCCCCACACGCATGCGTGGGGGTGGGTGCACACACGCGCAGGCGCGTGCGCAATTACACGCGTGTGAGTGAGTCGCGACTCTCTCTCGTATCCATGGCAACCCATCCCTTCTGTCAATTTTTTTTCTCTCTCTGTTTTCCATCTTTGTCTCTCGCTCGCGGCCAATGCTCGCGCGCGCTCTTTCATAATCTGTCTCTCTCTTTTTTTTATTCGTGCCTTCGCCTCGCGCTTCTTTCTTTCTTACGTGGTCTTTTCTTTTTTTTTTTTTTTTTTTAAGTATTCTCTCCCTCCGACGTGGAGGCCGCGCGCGTATTACCTTTATTTCTTTTCCGCCCTTCGTCTATGCGACTCTACAATTTTCTCTCGTTTCCTACTTATTATGCCATTCATCCTGTTTTTTTTTACTCGACAGGTGCCTTGCTTAGCCGCCGGGCTTCTTCCGGGGTGAGGCGACGAGATTTTTTTTCTTTTTTTTTTCTTTGCACTTGTGTAGACTCTCCGAAGTGTTTACCGATCGTTGTCGAAGTTGCTGAGTTAGTTTTTTTTTTCGTTTTTTTCGGAGATGCTTTTGTTTGAGCGGATCATCGATTTTGCAAGTAACGCGACGTTGTTTCAAATTAAATTGCTATTCGCAATTTACGTGCAGTCGAGGGAGGGTTCAGACTTTATTTTATTTTTTTTTAGGCGAACTCGCGCTATTCGTTAAATATTTGCGCGGCTTTTCACATTTTATGAAAATATTTTGCGTGTTTTGTGTCAACTATTTTAAAAGCGGAGGTCTGAGAATTTTTTGAGATATTTTGTTTGTTAAATATATAATAAAAGTGAAAATTTAAAACTGATGCTTCGCATATTTTTTTTTTGTTAATGAAAATGCATTTGCTTCCGATAATGCGTGCACGAGATCGAGGGTGAGGGAGATAGATTAGATAAATTTCATAATTTTACACTTTTTACCTGAATTTTCGTTTAAATTTAATTAAACGTTCAAATGTACTCGATTAAAAATACTTCTGTTGGCATGTAGGGCAAGACACTTGAATTAAATTTAAATTATAAATGCTAATAATGCCTTTGTTCGTTACTATACATTTTAAACTTTAATTAAAATTAAATAGACTTCATTTCCCAAAATGTACCTTACAATATTATAATTTAATTCTGCAATCATGTTTCTCTTTTAATTTTAATAAAATTACAGCGCACACTGAATTATCCGACACGTTTGCCGAATACATTATTTCACTGCGCATCCCACAAACTTGGGGATTAACGATCGACTAAGAGTAAATTAAATTAAATTTTTTTTTTAACTTCGGACAATTAAATCACTAACTAAAATGAAATAAACTTTTTCAATTACCTCGAACTGTACAAAAGGAAAACAATTTATCACAGATTCATTCTTTTGAAAATAATAATAATAATAAAAACAGCAACAGCGACAATAATAATAATAATAATAATAATAATAATATAATATACGTATATTTTAAAGATGAAATGAGATCAGAGACTCCTATATGCAGACTTATTAAAAAGTAAAAAGAATTGAATAAATGGATAGGTCTCTAATAAGCAGAAAAATACTAACAATTAACATATTTATGATAAAATTCAGCGAATTCTACTCTTCTAGTAAACTTATTGAGAATTATATTGAAGTAGGCACAATCTTCAATTAATTAAAATGCATTTTAAAATTAAGTAGATAATCTTTAAGTGGATTGGTTTACTAAGACTAAGAATCTGTTTTTGTGAGTGTAATTAAACATCCATTGGCTCTATTAATCAGTTTAAAACCTCTTCGCGTTCTTTCACTCGCATAATTTCTAGTTCACACACGGAGAGAAATGTTATACAGTAAAAGCACACAGGAATGAATTCCTATTGCAGTTATTACTTTTAATGTAGATTAAAATCTAATGTATATTGCGCAATTTTTACTTTGTAATTTTGTGTATATACTCTGGTTGAATAAATGAATAAAAAAGATAATTATTATGTATGTAGACTTATGTAATGTATTATTTGTACGCTAGTTAAATAAATAAATAAAATAAATAAATGTACCGTAGGAACAGTGGGGTATACTCAACTTATGAAAATTTTTACTATAAAAAATACTAAAAATTCCTATGTACGTAGCAATTTCTATTATATAATTTTTATAGAATTTTTGCTATGTACATAGGAATTTTTAGTATGTTTTATAGTAAAAATCGTCATAAGTCGAGTGTGTCCCATTGTTCCTACGGAATACAGTAATTTTTACTATAAAATTTCTCTCCGTGTGAGAGCACTTCTTTTGTGTTTTATAATGGGAGTATTATTCCGTTTTTTACGGCATTATTACAGTAATTAATTTAACTTACTTCAAGTATTTATTATTTCTAATTTTATTGTTTACTATTTCTAATGAATACTTAAAGTATCTATATATACTATTATTCCTAATTTTGCAATACTTAACTCTTTATTCCGTTGAACTATTCAATAAACACATAAAATAAATATACACGTTTGCACGTATAATAGAAACACGAAAGAGTCGACTCTAATTTCATCCGCTCCCTCGCCCCATCGTCGGTCCTTTAACGATAAGTCAGGGGCTTATAGATTTTTGCACACAAACGCGAAGCGGGAAGAAGAGGAGCAGCCGTCGGGAAGATGGTGGAAGTCGCGGCGAGGGAAATAACCGAGGGGTTGAGGAGAGACGCCAGACACGAGCTTTTACATGTAGTCGATTTCGCGTGTGTGTGTCGATGTGCCGAGTTACGCTGGGAGGGCTACGAGCTTCGCTCTTCCTCGTTGTGCCCTCGAACAGCCGGTATTGTATTATTTATTCAGTAATTTCGCTCGGGTTGACTCAGTGGAATTTTCTTCCTTTTTTTTTGGCCTCCATCTCCTTCTCCAAATTTTAGAGCACTTTGTCAGTCTCGTTATTCGAGTAAACTCGCGTGTTTGATTTAGCTATTTGTAGCTATGAGTTTACCCCCCTTTTTTGTTGAGGGTTTTAAGCGAGTGAGATTTATTTTTAGGCTGAATATGGCTCTTTACAATTTTATTACGATTTAATGTCGACGTGAATTAGTGTCGTTTTTTTTTTTCAAGTTTTTTTTTCGGAATAAATTCAGCAAGAAAACACGTAGCGATCGATAAAAACTGAACGTCGTCGTGGAATATTTGAAGCGTCTATTCGGAAATTTGAATCGAAGTTTATTGAGTAACTTTATATTAGATTTTAATTAAAACAATGTTATTTTTATTTTCGCTGCAGGAAGTAAACGAGTTTAAATTAGAAAAAACGAACACTTTAATTATAAATTTCATTAAAAAGGCAAAACTTTGAAGTTTTCTTTAATTAAATTTTTCTGCGCTCCTTCATTTCGAAAAAAACTTCAATTTGTTAATCGGCCCCTTCCAGCGATCCGCTAAAATAGAAAAAGCCAGTTTTGAATATCCGACAAAATATTTTTAATAAAAATCCTTTAATACACCGAGGGAAACACTCTCATAAAAATAATAATCCTCTCTTAAAAAAAAAAAAAGAAAACGTGACTTCAGGATGTTCTGAATTATTGTTCATTGCGATTTGACTAGCGCACGAGCACATCTGATTAAATGGCGCTAAATTTAAAAATTGTGAATAAATAAATGGAGCGAAATTTTTAAACCTACTCTCAAAAGTATGAATAAAAGAAGTGAACACTAAATTTTGCTAATGCATGTATTAAATTTACAAGGTAAAGTATATTTCCGTTGGTTACTTTAATTAACATTACAACTTCTCGAATCCAAAAAAATCGTTATACTTCCGCAAGCGAACATTTTTTAAAACTTATTAAAAAGTGTATAAATTTAGCGTTAAAAAATTTACAAATTTTTTTTTTAAATTAGATATAAGCGCAGGAATTTTGCAAGTCACTTTTGAACATTCGACAATTTAGTAACAATTTTATCAGTTTAACAGGGAGAGACGATCGCGCAGTTCGCGTTTGATAATAAAGGACGGCGACTGGAAAATTTAGCCCGGCAAAGCCGCGTCGTCGCGAGTAATTCGGTCCGAAAAAGCTCAAAATCGCAGTTACAAAGTGTAATGCTATCAAAATGCAAAACAAAAGACGCGGCGTTATCAAAGCGTGCACGAAGAGGTGTGCACCCCCTCCACCCCCCTCCGAGCAGGTCCAAGTTGGACCGACTGCTCGCGTCTCGTTCGAGGGGCTCAAATTTCCCTTACACGCGCGTCCCCGTGCCTTGACACGTAATCCACGTTAATTGGTATTCCGAGGATGCTTTGTAGTGCGCCTTTCGTGGAGGGCGAACGGCAACTTGGAGGCAGCCTTCCCTGCTCTCGCCTCCTTCGGTGTTCTTCCCCTCCTTTCCTCGCCCTCCGCAGGCCCTATAAAACGACTACTACCACGCGCTTTTCTACTTTTATGCGATTTAAGCTGTTTTTTTTTCTTCTCGTCGAGTTTGCTCTCACTCTCTTTTTCTCTCGATTCTATCGATGCTTTTTTTTGTATGAAACTTCGATATGTACACCGACAGAAAATTCTAATAAAAATTATGATACGATATGTAAAGGAAGAGAAAACTCTTGTAAAAAATATTATTCGATATGTACACGGAGAGAAAATTTTAGTAAAAATTGCAATACGATATATAAACAAAGAGAAAATTCTAGTAAAAATTAAGATATGATATGTAAAGGAAGAAAAAATTCTAATAAAAATTACTATGCGATATGTACACGGAGAGAAAACTGCAGTAACAATTACTGTTCTATTTTGTAACGCAGGGACAGACTCGACCAGTAAAAAATTTTGCTAAATAGTGTAGCAAATTTTACTACACTTTTAATAAAAACTTTTAGTTGCCGAGCCTGTCCTTGTGTTACAAAATAGTATAGTAATTTTTGCTAAACTTTTTTCTCCTTGTATGTCTGATGAAATTTGTTTTTCGGGTTTCATGTATATAAAGTATGATTCATTCGATTCAGTTGGTGTAATACTTAAAAAAAAAAGACAGAAAAAGGAGCGAGCGAGAGAGAAAAAAGTCTTTTTTTACTGTTCTATTCGCGTTCGTATAAATTTCCAATTGAACGACATCGAGCCTTCGTTTAATTATGAATATTCCAATGTGGTCGTAATGTAAGCTTTATTGTATTGATTTTTAGAGTGCATTCTCCATAGCCGTTTGAAATATTCATCGCGCGAACGGTAATAAATCATTTTGTGTTTATTGCAAAAAAAAAATTAATATTAAAGTTATATCGAGAGTGCGATGGCAAAAATCAATGTAAAAAGTTCATAGACTGCATAATCAGTAGACGTGATAATAAACTAGACGCTAACTTATTTTAAGGCTTGAATTACTTAATGTGAATTATATTTATTTAGCTATAAATAATAATAATCCCGCTTTTTTTTATCACTTCACATTTAACAATAAAATAATTGAATGTTGAAAAAAATTCATGCACCAAGGTGCGTATATAATTTTTCACCCTAATCAATTATAAATCCACCTTATTTAACAAAAAAAAGCAAATAAAATGTGATTACAGGAGGTAGAGTAGGTTTATGGAAACTAAAATGTATCTTCGAAGAGATCAATGTGTCTTCGAAGAGTCAAATATGCCTTTATAGAGTCAAATGTGTTTTCGAAGAATAGAATTTACCTCTGGATATAACAAAAATCGAATAAAATGTTATTACCAGCTGCAGAATAGGTCTATGGAAGCTAAAATGTATCTTTGAAGAATAGAATCTGTTTTTAAAGAGTAGTTATGTGTCTTCGAAGAATAAAATGTGTCTCCGGAGAGAAACATGTACCTCCAGGGAGTAAAGTGTCTCTCCGGAGTGTAAAGTAACTTAGCGGAGAGTAAAATCTCTCTTCGGAGAGTAAAGTAACTCAGCAGAGAGTAAAATGTCTCTCCAAGGAGTAAAGTTCTTTTCCAGGGAATAAAATAATTCTAGATAATTAAACATGTTTTTACTCCCTCTAAATAAGTCAATAAAGTGGACTTAGATGATAGAGTGAAAACATATTTATTATGCGCAGTTTCATTAAGTAATTTAAAATTAAAAACCACAATCACACATTACATTTAACAAACTCTGCCGAGTATTTTGTTACCTGACAATGCTAAATGATCAAGGCAGTGTTACAAACTCCTTTGCTTATTAAATTAATAAATTAATAAATTAAACTGCGTCGCACTCTTAACTTTACGTAATCCTGTAATTTCTTTTTACATAATCCCGATGCGAACGAGACGTTTTATTAAGTCGATGAAGTTCTTAATAATATTATTAATTATTAACGACAGAAAAAGCACTACGAAGCGTAATTATCATCATTCAAGAAAGTTACAGACGCCATTCATTATAACAGGCGTGCGCGCTACAAGGCCCTAGCTAATAGCTACACGAGCAAAATTCCATGATTCAGCTTCATAAATAATTCAAAAAAAAAAAAAAAAATCCATTTAAAATCTTCCGATGCTATTAACGAAAATCAGGTCTCTCGGCTAATATTCTAAGCATTTTTAAAAGCGCTATAAAATGTTTATATTTATTTTAATTAACGAAGATTCACTCTCAATCTCGCGGAAACTGCAAGATATTTTACAATTTCTAATGTCGTTCATAGCCGGATTACTTGCAAAATTTATATATCAAGCTTCATTTTCATTTGCGCAATTTATTTATTTCCTTTTTTTTTTTAACAGTCGCCTGCAATTTATTCTTTATAACATTCGCGTGCAATTTATTCGACGACATTTGCATTGATATTTTCGCTCACAAAAGGAGCCATAAATTTCCGAAAATGAAGCATAAATTCGGGCGCTCGTGTGCGGTGCTTTGTACATTAAGCTCGGAAATTCGGCGAACGTCAACCCTACTGACTACGTGTACACACCTTCGTTTCCTACGTAATTACGATAAAATTACCGGACGCGAGATACGCAGCCTGTACCGATGCGTCAGCCGCGAACATCGTGACGGACGTCTTTTGAGGAGGAACGCCACTGGTGCGCCTGCGCGTAATCATTTCTAATTGCAATTGTCGCACGCTGTCGCTATGAAGGCTCCTCGCGAAATTGACGTTCGTTAAGTACTGCCCATCCAAAATGTTAGCGTTAGCGTTTTATCGACTTTTTTTTTAACATTTCAACTTTCTAAATTTGTATTATTTACACTTTGAATTTTTTTTTTGCAACATTGCGTATATTTTTTTTTGTTTAACTGTTTAATAATGAATAAGTAATTAATTAGGTTTAGTAAAGAATTAATAAGTTTAATAAGTAATTAGTTTAATTTTAATGACGAATACATAAATTAATAAATAAATTATTAGTACGTGAGTAGTTACATTAGTAAATTTTCGATCAATTTAATCGTAGTAGTGTTATAAATTTGCGTACATTTTTTGTTTCTTTATTTGATAATAAATACGTAAATTAATAAATAAATTATTAGTACATGAGAAATTGCACGAGTAAATTATCAATCAATTTAATTGTAGTAGTTTGCTTTATAACTTTGCGTATATTTTTGTTTCTTTATTTAATAATAAATACGTAAATTAATAAATAAATTATTAGTACGTGAGTAATTGCACGAGTAAATTATCCATCAATTTAATTGTAGTAGTTTACTTTACAACTTTGCGTATATTTTTGTTTCGTTGTTCAATGATGAATACGTAAATTAATAAATAAACTATTAGTACGTGAGTAGTTTAACGAGTAAATTTTCAATCAATTTAATTGTAGTAGTACGTACTAAATCAATTTTCGAAATGCGTTTGGGTTAGTCCGGGCTTCGGTATACCGAATGTATGACCAGGACGAGTTAATTAATAGTTAAATTTTAAATGGCAAAGAGATCCCTTTGAAACGTTTTAATTATGCAGGAGAATAAATATGGAGGAGTATTTTCAAAAAATTTTTTATTACATCGTATTTTACCGTCGCTCGCTTTACAAAGGAAAATTCTAATTAAGTAACATTTTACGTTGACGTAGCGGAGGCACGAGGAAAATTTTCATTTTTTACTTCTTTACACACTTTTCGAACAATACGAGCGGCAACGAAAAAAAAAATTGGAAGAAATATAAATCAATTTGTCCGAATTGAATTTTTCACAACAGTGTCTGTTACAGTTGACGTAACAAACGTCTATTGTAATGCTGACCCAATAAAAACAGCACTGCTCGTTAAACCGTGCACCGGCGATTCCAGGAAAAATATCATTTTTGCACACATTTTTTCGATGAAACTCCGTACATTCTCCCGCATACGAAAAAAAAAAGCAGGACTCGATGGATTTGTAAGAATTTGGCTTTTTATCGGGATTATTAGTTTTGTCGTAGCTTCTAGTTTAATCCATTAAAAGTGTCTTTTTTTTTTCATTTTTTTTTGCTTGCATTTTTAACTTCTACCACGAAGTGATCCGACTATTCTAGCACTGACTATAGTTTTAAATGGAAGATAAAAAATAATAAAAGTGCAAATTCATAAAGCAGACGGTAAATCCACGAGCACGTGTATTCTTTTATTGTTTGTTACTCTTTTTTTTTTACAAAGAACATAGTTTCCATTCGATCGTTCACTTTATAAATTATTCATGGTTATACGCATCGCGTGTATTGTTTCAGTAACTGTGACTTTACGGATCAACTGGTGAGTATGTGTTTAGGAATACGTATGTACGTGTGTATATACACATCGACCGAGTAGGCGAAGTAATCGAAAGTCGCCGATAAAATATTTTACTTTTATTTTATTAATTGAATTTCGAGAGAAATACTGGCCGTCGACAATGTTTCTTTCGGTCCAGATGCTTTTATTCGGATTAATTTATATTCCCATCTCGCGTTCGTTTTTATTAGACCAGGGCGGCCGGATAGATTGCATTAGCAGATTAATTGGCAAATAAATACAAAGAATTAATGCAGTAAAGTAAAATATTACATAAGTCAGTTTATTAACCAATTACAGCACGAGGAAATACAATGAAAATCTCTTGTCTTTTTATTTATAACGGTAAATAATTTATCTTTTCCTTCAAATTTGATGATTTATATTTTCTTCAAATATTTATTTAAAAATACTTAATTCAACAATACGATAATTCAAAAAACTAAAACGTCTGTAAGTACAAACTTTGATGCAATTAATCTTACTTAAAATAAAGCTGAACTAAATTAATAAGTAGAAGAAATCGAAAATTTAATTTATTTTTTTCCTGCAAATTTAATAATTTATTTTTCACCTTAATCTTGCAGAGAGTCCACTTTATTGATCTGCAGAGAAAGTAAATTCATATTTTATTGTCTAGATTTACTTTACTCTCCAAAGTAGCACTTTATTCCCCGGAGAGAAAATGTACCTTTCGGAGAGATACTTTACTCTTCGGAAGGATATTTTACTCTTACTCTTCAGAGAGAAATTTTACTCTCCGGAGAAAAATTTTACTCCTTGCTGAGTTACTTTACTCTCCAGAGAGACATTCTTTGAAGACACATTTCTATTTTTCGAAGACATATTATATTCTTCGAGGACACATTCTATTGTTCGAAGACATATTCTATTCTTCGAAAACACATTTTAACATTCATAGAGCTCTTTAGCTTCTCGTAATCACATTTTATTTCATTTTTTGTTAAATAAAGTAAACATTACATACGATTGGGATAAAAAACGTTGTATGTACCTTGGAAGTAATACGCCTATTTAACTCTTTTACTTTAGTTGTGCATAAATTGACTCTATTTATTCCATGTTTAACTATTTGTTACTCAAATAGAATAATAAATTACTGATGGGAAGATGTAGCGACTGATAAAATCGATCACAAAAAAAGTCAAGGCACAGCGTTACTCAATAAATTAAACGTGAATTATACGAATTACACGGAATTCATTTAAGAATTGATAATCCTTGTTCAGTGTAAACGAGATATTTGATGTATAGTCGACGGCGCAAGGAGTAGTAGAAGCCGCGTTAATTATTAATAGGCCGTACATACAGCTCGAATGGCTTTTAATTATGGACTGAAAGTAGAAACTTTCGAAAAGTCCGCTTCTCGAAAATGCATTTAAATCGTTCAAAATGCCTACGTTTAATATTTACCGTGAATTACATAACAAATAACTTTTAATTAATCGCCGAGAAATTGCCCTCTTTAAAAGGTAAAACGCATTCATCCCAAAAGGAGGAGAAAGAAAAATCGCAGCAGCTTTAATTAACAAAATGAAGAAAAGCGGCTCCTAAATAAAAAAGGAGGGAAGAAAAGAATGAAAGGCAAAAAAAAAGTGTTCAAAGCGAGAGGATATGTACAAATATAGGTGGAAGGGAAAAAGCGAGAGGAGGGAGCAAAAGCAAGAACCCTCCATTTCATGCCAAGCGCTTCTGCGATTTACAATTTACAAATTGCCCTTGGCAAACGTTCCGTTTCATCGCGAGCTCTTCCAGCGCGAAAAGCTTCTTCCTTTCCGTCAATGTGTGATTTCTCTGATACTCCGGGCGCAGAGCTGCCATTCTGCGGTACTCACGGCACGAAGAGAAAAAAGGAAGAATTCCTACTTAATGAGCCACTACTTACACTTATTTACATGTATTTATTTATTTATTTGTGTCTTATTATTACTAATTTAGTTATTATTTACGTAGTTTATTAAAGGCTTGAATTATTTAATCCAAATTATATTTATTTAGCTGTAAATAATAATAATCGTACTTTTTTTTTATTACTGCACATTTAACGATAAAAAAATGTATACACCAAGTGCGTATAAAATTTTTCATCCTAATCAATTATAAATCCACTTAATTTAACAAAAAAATCAAATAAAATGTGATTACAGGAGGTAGAGTAGGTCTATGGCAGCTAAAATGTGTCTTCGAAGAGTCAAATATGCCTTCGAACAATAGAATATACCTCTGGATATAAATGAAACTATTCATTATCACAGTGACAGAAAACTTTTGGTAATTTTAAGTAAATATTTAGGATGTTAATTAAATATTTCTTGTGCATTACCAAATTTCATATAGTGAAATCGTAAAAATTTAGTACAGGCGTTTTTCTCCCCAAACCCCTCGATTCCTTAAAAATCAAAATTAAGTCATTAAGCACTCACTCGATTGCTATACGCACTCAGCGAGACGAACGAACCAATCGAGAACAATTAATTCGGCGAAAGGAAGAGAGCCAAAGAGAGATGGAGAAAAAGAGTCCGGAGAAGCCTAACTTACAAGCGGGCCTCGCGCACGAGCCATTCATTACAATAACAGTGATTCCAGCGCGTCTCGATGAGGCTCATTTTACTTTCGAATTTCTCCCCCCTACCCCTTCCATTGGTTCCGTCGCGTTCAATGCCTTTTTTTTGCACTTAACGAGGTATGCAAACGCACGACGCCCGTGTAAGTGTGCTGCTCCTCTCTCTCTCTCTCGCTCTCTCACTCTCTCACTCTCTCTCGCTCTTTCTCTCTCTCACTCTCTCGTCTTTGCTCTCTCTCAGCTCTTTTCTCTCTGCTCTCTCTCGCTCTTTCTCTCTCCTTTTCTCTCGATTTTATGCAGCTGCGTGCGCAACCGCAGGACTGTACACACGTACGCGCGACTCGTCCTTCGTGCCGTCGCGGCAGAACTTGAGAGCTCGCGTCGAGACGGGGAAAATTTTGTCCAAGCTTCGAACTCCAGCGGGGCACACCCGAGTGCGACAGAAATTTCGCCGCGTGCTTCTCTCGATTCGTAGTTTCGCAATAATGCAACGAGGGAAAGGGGCAACAAAACAAAAAAAAAGAAGAAGAAGAGACAAAAAAGAGAGGGTCGGCAATTGCACTTGGGGGAAAAAAAATCCTTTGATGCTGATTACTTTTTATAGCGATATGTGCGTACGTGAAATGGGAAATCTTGTTGCGCTTGTAACCAATTTTATGTGGGTGATTTCTTCTTTTTTTTTTTGTTCAAGCAAAATCCAGCGCTCAGTGTTCTATTTCCGCTGTTTATATGCCGCGTTCTCATTTTTTATTAGCTTAGGAAAGTACCGTGACGGCATATAATTTTTCAACAAATTTATATTTAATAAAAACTACGGTTAACAAATATGTTTGCTTATTTCATTAAATTATTTAGTCGAAAATTTAAAAGCTTTCAGAATTTAATTTAAATTGTATTAGTGCGCAAAATTTTTTGAATTTTGGCGCCGAAAGAAAATGCATTCCTAAATTTTTCGATCAATTATTTTTCCGTATTAAATACTTCACTTCAAAGACCATCACTTTTTTAAGATAGGATTTATGTGTACATGTGGAAGCGATGGTAAGATGATAATTTTTTTTTTGTCGGTCAGTTTATACTTTTTTTTTGTACACTTGCACGGCGGTCGCTTACTAATATTCATTCAAAGTGCGGATGCGTATATACACTGGTGGATTTTATTGTGCGATTCTCTTTTATGTTTACGAACGTCCTATTTTGCTTTGTTATGCAATATTCATGCACAAAATATAATGGGATGGCATAATAAAAACGAAAATATAGTCTGGGTGTATACTTTTTTACAACTTAGTTTAGTTACAACTTGAGCATGATTTAATTGCGCTTTAATTACCCACGTGAATTATTAATTTACATTTACGGTCCAATTGAAATGTTTAAGTTGTAAAATGAAAATGAGAGCCAAACTACATTTTTTTTTATTTTTGTTACATTTTTTATTTAGTTACGATGACTGGCAATATTCAAGGAGTTTTGGTTTCGTAATAAAATAGCTCATAAGCGAGTTAAAAAAAAAAAAACAAACGAGTTTTTGCTGAAATGCACAATATTGATTAATCTCTGCACGTATCTAAGGAATGCGAATAAAATCAATAGTAATTAACTGAACTGAACTCCTGAGATCAAAGTAATCCCAGGAAACGCAAGGCACAATACTATTGACAATTTAAACTAAAAAAAGATGTACAAATCATTATATTTAATCGATTAAACATCGCCGTCAATTCGTGTTTTGATTAACTATTAAATTGCATTTTAAATATTTATATAATGTTTCTCTCCGCTCCGGACTGCTCTATTATCGTGCGATTACACGATACAGTGCGAAAAAATATGATATTGATTGGGCAAATTCATTTCCCGACGTTAAATTCGAGTACTTCCATATCTAATTAATTCTTCGAGATATAAATAATTTTTATATTTTTATCTTTTCTCATTCTGCATTGTAGAATTAAAATTTATAAATAACAAAAACTGAAATATTGCGCGTGATAATTTTGATAATAACAGTTATTTGAAATGCGTAATTCGAGTTGGTCGCCTCAACTATCGATCGCTGACGATGTGATTAAACTGCAGAGTAGGTACGTACCCTATAGCTCTGTGTATACTTGGGAATAGTCAAAACTCGCATTAATTCTCTTCAAATAAAGATCGCTCGAGCGGATAATTTATTTTCAATTTCTATTTAAGCGCCTAGACTCGTTCTCACGAGTCTGTACAGTTCCTTCTTTTTTTTTTCTATCGAATTAACATGCGCAATTATAATTTCTCGAAGCCGCAAGAGAGAGAGGGAGAATAGGCTTTACGTAACTCGATGCGTTTCTGGAGTTTCGTATAGGAGCGATCGCTTGCGCAATCCTCATTGTTTAAAGGATCCTAATTGCTGTGATTTTAAATTCACATCCGCGCGCCTCGATCCTCTCTCCGCGTAAAAGCACGTAAACCTCGGAAATGGTGACAGCTATGAGCCGTTATTTTCACCGTTAACCTGATTACGCTATAAGTTCGTTTAATATTCATAATAACATTTTTCAGTTGCGTTATAAAACACAATAAAACGTTGTTAATTGCATTAACAAAGTTTACTTGTTATAAAATATCATTTTCTCGCTTTGATTCTTTCTTTTCATTTTTTTTTTTAAGCAAAAAATTGATTATTTTAAATGAATAATAAAATAGAGTTTTCTCGTCGTTTCAATTTAGTTCTGACTACAAACAATTTCTTTTAGTAAAAATGAATTATTTACTTTCAAAATTTAATTGCTAAAGGATTAATTATGAAAATGTTACTTTGAAATGTTGATAATTACTTTAACAAAGTTTGCCCTTTAAACGAGTAATTAAATATCGTTTTCTCATTTTATTTCAATTTAATTCTAATTACGATTTCGCGTAGAAAAAATAATGTGGTAATTATTAATTTGCAAAATGCGACTACTATGCGAAATGATTATTATTTATTAAAATGTTAATTGCTATTTATATTTTCAATTTTTCTTCGAAACAAAGTAAACGTTATTATCGCAGGTACTACATTTATTGAGTAAGGGAAAATGATTTGAAAGAATTATTAATTTACGACGGAATGAAATTTATAGATTTATTTAATAAAAACAGTCTGAGCCTGTTAACCCATTTTTCATGTTCCACTAGAGGGTACAATAAAACCAATACGGAAGTGCACTATAAGTGTACTGAAGTAATCGATAACAGAAGAATACATAAAGAGCATGCGATAAGAGCTTTAAAAACTCTATCCTTGTACAATATTTATTCGATAGTAAAACCGGAAAATATTTTTATGAAAAATCTACAGCATTTATTTAATAAGGCTCTTACAGTATTTATTCAATAACGTTCTTCATTTTTTCACAAAAAGAATGTTTCCCGTTTTACCGTTAAATAAAAAATTCAGATTACTGTTCTTTCGCGAATTGAACATGCAACTAATTTACCAATTCATTATTAGCTCTTTAAAATCTGATTTTTTTTTATATTCTATGTGTAAACATTGTACTCTTCGAAGAATATGTTATAGTTATTCTATAACATATTCTATAACATATTCAAATGTCCATGCTATTCTTCAAAGACACATTCTATTCTCTGGAGACACATTCTATTCTTCGAAGGCACATTCTATTCTTCGAAGGCACATTCTTTTCTTCGAAGACACATTTTAGCATCCACAAACATATTTTAGCTTTCACAGACACATTTTAGCTTCCACAGATACGTTTTAGCTTCCACACACATATTTTAGCTTTTGTAAACATTTTAGTTTTCGTGGATACATTATAGCTTTCATACCTCTATTATTCCACTCGCAATCACATTTTATTTCATTTTTGTCAAATAAAGTGAATTAGAGTGAAAATTCTTATATGCATCTCGAGAGTAAGAGGTGATTATTCCCTCGGGTGAATTAATTGTTAGAAACAATCTCCTACTTTACTCCCTCGGTGCATAGAAAAAAACTATTTTAAATACAATAAAATTACGCAAAAGTAACAAATTGCACATAATTATCACGTTGAACACGGATAGACTGTAACCCTTTAAATACTTTAGAAACAAATAAACCAAAAACTCGGGCAAAATTACTCCGTGAAATGCACGGGGCAAGGTAGTCGCGGGTCGGAAAGTAATTAGCGCCGAGCGCGTGGTCGTAAAAGTGCATTTATCGTAAACACACGCGTGCCCCATGCATAAAGCAGCGGGGGAAGGAAGTCTCGGCGTCGTCGGCGTCGCTGCCCGTTGACTTGTCCAATAATTAAAGCGTCGCCCCTCGGCCGGGCGTCGCGCATCGGGGGCCCGCTTCTTAATATTTCAAGCCTCGGGGAAAGGCCGCAGAAATATTCCTCGGCGTCGGCGAAGGCCCTGCTCGTACATTATCGCCTTTATGTGTGCGGCTGTGTGTGTGCCCATGGGTGTGGGTGCGGGAGGTCGCGCCAAAGGTTATGTGGGCGCTGCACTACGTGACTTCCGAGATGGGAAAGTTGCTGGCTAACGTAAAATGCTTTTTCCTCATTTTCTCTCTTATGCCGAGGATTCTTTTCGTTGGCGCGTTATTTTCTTTTATTTCGGTGCTTTATTAGCGTTTTAATCTTTTTTTTTTATGAATTGAAATGGGGAGAGCGAGAGTGGAGAGTTAAATTCAGTATTTATTTATTCTCATTTCGATCAACTAAATAGTCTTTAATTACAATTGAGATATAAAATTAGAAACTTAAAACTATAATTGAATATAAAAATGAAAAAAGTAAAAACCACTGATAAATGAACGCAGGGAAGCTTTAAATAGATGTTATAGTTCCAGTATATGGAGTATATTAATATTTTTTTTTCGCGAGGATCAATAGATCGGGAAATTTGGTTTACTTTCCAGAATATAGTTAATACTGGTCCAACAAATTCTAGTGCGAAAAAAAGATTTTTTTCTATCTTATTGTTTAAATATCTTTTTAGTGTAAAAAAAACAGTGTAGAAAAAAGTATTTCACTATTTTATTATATTTAAGTATTTATTTTTTTAGTGTAGGTAAAGAAAAGTAGTTTGTTTTACTCGGAGAGAAATTTTATTGAAAACGTTTAGTATGATGTTACAAACAAAAAATAGTAATACTTGTAATAAGTAGAAAGTTATAGGATACTCAAAGAAAAAAAAATTGTGAAAAATGTAATACCCTCGTAATAAAGTTTATACCATTAAATTTAAAGTTAAAATTACAAAATTAATCTAATAAAAATTAGTTAAAATATTGCAATTTGTAGTGACTTTTTATAAGTTTCACTACTAGTTTCGTAACTGTTTTCATTTGGTTACGGGTATCCTGCGACTCCATTTACTGTAAGTACAGCAATTTTTTTCAATAAAAATTCTCTCCAAGTAAAAATTATATTCTCCAAGTATATAAATTATGTTGACGGAAAATGCAATTTCGGTATAGCCGCAACCAGTTTGAGAAATAAAAAATACACCGGTAGAATGCAGGCTGTATTATAATATATTAATTAATGAACGAAATTCAATTCAACAAGATAATTGCGTTTTCAGGATTAAACAACTATGCTACAAATCAAGTAATACATACATTGTAACGCGTAATTAATTTACTCAATAACACTACCAATTGCATAATAACGCCATACTGACAATGCAATAAATTTGCTATTCATGCAGCGAATGGAAAATTATCAAACATTAATTTTACGTCGAATCATAAAGCTTCAAAATGCATAAAATAAATAAAATAATTTCGAAAATACATAAACATCTATATAAAAAAACTTCAAAATCAGATTAATAAATAAAATAATTTCAAAAATACATAAATACTTATATAAAAAAATAATTAAAAAATACATAAATACCTCTATAAAAAAATTAAAAATTACATAAATAAATGGAATAATTTAAAAAATTAGTACTGTTTTTTTTATTTATTAAATTTTAAGATATAATGGTTAATAAAGGACTCGAAATGCCGTGGCTCGGGCTTGCCACGCGAAAAAAAAATCGAATTCGGGCCTCCGCCATATTCTGCTTTAGTCCTCGCCAAATTTTTTTTTTCTTTTCCTCCCGCGTGGCCTCGAAACTCGTAAAACGGCCTCCTCGCTTTTAGTTTCAGGCGCTCGTCTTCCTTAAGAATTTCGTGGACCCTCGCCATTTTATTTTATTTTATTTTTTTAAACGCGCTCTCACTTATCGGAGCCTTTCATCTGCTGTTGGGACAATCGCTTTTTTCGTGTTCCTTATATGATTGATATAATTTAATCTGCATTACAAGATGATTTTTTTCAAATACTTTTTTATTAAAATTTTCGTCCTCGATAATTTTATTACTGTAGTATTATTTTTACTATCTGCATATGTTTTAGTTTAGTTTACACTGAATAGTTTAAATTAGTTCAAGTGTGTTATTATTTCTAATTTGTACTTCAGGATTCTTCAGTTCGTCGGATCATTAAGAAATAAATAAGCATATATGCATGCAAGACAAATAAACATGTGTAAAAACTTATCATGAATTCATTATTCTGAATATTTAGTATTCTTATCAAGTAAGTTAATACCATAAAATTGGCAGAAATAATAATTAACTAGATAATTTAGAAAGTAAAGGCTAGGTCGGTCGTTAGCGGCATTAAAGAGCTTATTTCAGCATTATTCAAGCTTTTAATGGAACGAAACCGCTGACCGTGCAATTTTAATTTTCTCAATCGAATCGAATAAAAATTTCTTAACCCTCCGCACGTCTCCCAAGTCGCCAATAAAAAATAACGCTAAATCACATCAAAAAGAAAAGGAAAAGCTGACGTATCACCGATTTCTTTGTTTTTCTTTTTCTTTTTCATTTTTTTTAGTCAAAACAGAGTAAAGTGAGACGCACGCTATTAAATCCATCGTAGAGGTGCTAAAAAAGTTCCTTCATCGGAAATCTATAAATCGAACAAGAAAAAAAATACACAAGAGCCAGCCTCAATTGAATTAAAATACTTCGCTGAATGCTTCAATCAATTTTTCAAACTCATCCACCTCCAGAAATTCAAACAGGCGGTATCCGAATAGCGAGGGACGAAAAAGAGAGAGAAAGAGAGAGAGAGAGAAGAAAGAGAGATGGAGAAAGAGAGAGATGGAGAGAGAGAGATGGAGATAGACCGAGAAAGAGAGAGCGAAAAAGAGAGAGAGAGACGGAGAAGAGCAAAAAAACATCGAAAACGTGAGAAGGGGGGTGGAGATAGGGCAGAGGAAAAAAAAGGGAGAGAGACAAAATGTAACATTGCGCACCGCGACCGCTTTCGATCGACAACCCGGAAATGAACAAAGGCAAGCGGAAACGCATGCTCGCGCAGGCGCGCGCCTTCGTGAGCTTCCCTCTCGTCCCCCCGGCCACCCCCCGGCGCCGCGCTCTATCTCCGTCTCATTTAGTCCCCCTCCCCCCTCCCGGTTTTACAGGTGTTACTCGGCGGCGTTGGTCTCGCGCGTAACTGAACGTACACACATGCACGGATTTAGCAGTATACTTGCACGCAAATCAAGTTATGTCGACTTGAGTGTGTGTGCACGAGACAGACGAGTAGGAAGTGGTGGGATGGGGCGGGGAACTCTCGAGGAGTTTCGTTTAATTGAATGTGATGGTATTTTTTTTTTTTTGAAATGCACTTTCAATCGCACAATAACGTCCGACGAGTTATTACGTAATTTATCCTGGGAATAATTTTTGAGTTTATTCGTTAATTAAATTTAATTAGATTAAGTATTACAAAAAAAAATTGTAATGTTAATACTTTATTTCGTAGCGCAATATGTTTTCCATAGTTTTTTTTAATCACACGGATTTTGTTTTAATCAAGTAGATTTTCTTTTAATTAAAAAATGTAACGGGGTAGATCTTCATAAAAAAATGAATGAAAGAATTCATTAAAAAAATGAATAGGAAAATTTATTTTTTCTTTGCATAATTTATAAAACGATTATAAAATGAAACTTTTTACCTCAGAATATCGCAGCAGTAAATCAAATTGGACAATTTAAGAATGTTTCGCGATAATTTAAAATTAGTTTTAATTAAATCAAATATACTCAACGCGGTTGTAATTAATTTTGTAATTCATATTAAAATACACTCAATTATTTTAAAGACTTCTTAATATACGCCTACATGGAAAATTTTTTTAGTAAAATTCATTTAAAGGCTTGTAGTAAAAAATACTGCTTTATATTTAAATAAAATATGCTTAATTATTTAAGCAAAATTTATTTCACGTTTTTAATCAAGTAACTAACTGTCGCTTAAATAAATTCAGTATAATTTACTTACTGCCCGAACACATTTTATATATATATATACGTTTATTTAACTTTTTAAAGAAAAGTTTATTTTACAAATCCTTTTTTTTTTGCTGCAACTGAAGTGGTCGAAAATCGTATTGTCGAAACTGATTTATTTTGGAATATTCAGGATATTTATATTTTATAGCGTATTGTTTATTGTTCGATATAGTCGTTAACGATTTATTATTTCTATTGAATTATTATTGTGCTGCGAGATTAAGAATGGATAATTTATTTAAGTATAGATTTATTATTCAGAGTTCGAAAAAAGAGTTGAATTGAATTGCCAATTTAAACATAAATACGATAGCAAAACTTTGTTTAACGATTGAAGAAACAATTAGTAATTGATCGATGGATAAAAAGTCTTTTAAAAAACTTTTCGCAACAATTTAACTTATATTTAAATATATTATTCAGTTTATTTACTATTCCAGTAAATTTTACTTATCTTTTTTCTCCGCGTAATAAAATAAAATAAATAAATAAATACGAGAGATTTTTTTTTCAATCGCATTATATCGTTTGCTGCTTATCCTTCCGCGAAAATTATTTGCTTTTATATATTCATTTACGAAATGGAAAACTTTCGGACGAAATGCTATATTTCACAAATTCAATGTTAACTTTCAAAAGGCGGTAGATAGAAACTAAAGTTACACGGGAATTCACCGACACCAACACACCCACACACGCGCGCGCGCACATACACACGCAGAGACAATCGCGGCTCAGTTGGCGGTGCGTGCGTATACAAAGGCAAATAATGAAATGTGTCATGAACACACAGTTATGCGATTTGTCTGACTCGCATTCAAACACAAAATTTTTCTATCCGCTGCACTTTGATTTTTTTCCCTTCCTCTTGTTTAATCCCGCTTTAATAGTTGCACCGGAAATTACACTGATGATCGCCATTTAATTCAATTGCGTCGGGAAAACAAATTCATAAATTGTAGATATTTTTTTCATGATACTCATTTGCAGAGTGTGCATAACATAAAATATTATAAATGAAATAAATGAAATACAATAAAGGCTTTATCGCGTAATTTAGTAAAGCCTGGTACATCGTTGTTTAATTAAACGTTGCACATTTAGTTGTGCACTTTAAAATGTTACGAAGATCTTAAAAAGTGCGCTTTACTGTGAAATTTATCGTTATTAACCGCAAATAAATCTGGATAATAATTTTCTTTTTAATATAAAAGTAAATTCGCTAGTCGATTTAATACATTTTAAAAAAAAAAGATAAATTACATTGTACGTAATAAAATTTACGCTCGGTGTACACTCGCGATTAATTATTTTTCATTTTTTATCGGAATCGCACCTGGACACGCGCGGCATTAAATTATACAAACTTTCCAGTTTTTTTTTCTTTCTTTCTTTTTTTTTGTACAAAACCGACACGAAAACAGTCTCAAAGCACAATGTGTACATTCACGCATACGTGAGCAGATGTACACTATTGCGATGCGTCGGCTCGGCGTAATTACTACCACGTGAAACTCGGTAATACGATAGAACACTGACGAAACACATCCTCATTTCTGCCGTAGAAACAGCATTTTTCCATTTGCCTTTAATCTTCTTAAATGAAAGATTTTTACAGTGCGTTCTGTGTAATGATTTAGTGATTTTTTTAGAAATAAATTTATACACAATTTTAAAGAAAATGTCTACATATTTTTTCTGTATAAATATCTTCTATATTATGTAATTTTATATGTCCTTTTTATAATATACAATATACAGACTTTTAACTTTTATCAATCATATATGTAATCTTTTAATTAAAATTTTAATTAAAAATCTGCTTTATTTTTGTTTCAGGTACGTTGTTAATAATCCTGGCAGTATCGATTAATTATGCCTCGTAACAATAGCGGGTATGTATTTGCGTTGATGCAGCCTAGCCTCCTGATTATCATTTTCATAAATAAATGCGTTAATTACGCTCAAATATCAACTTCGCGAAAGAGTCATTAAAATAATGTTTCCGATTAAAGTGCTGTTCGTGCTAAAGCATAAAAAAGTAATTTATACAAAGTGAAAAAATATGATAATTGTAAATATTTAGTTCAATAGAACTTGTTAAATATTCCTTTGAAGCAACTAAATATTTCTTTAAAACTATTATTTCAAAACTACTGCGTTCATTTATAAATAAATAAATAATAATTTAATAGTTACAAGAAACTATTAGAAACTACTAAATCTATTTATTTATTTATAAATCAATTGAGTAGTTAATGTTGAAAATAATTACTTGATTCAAAGAAATTTAACAAGTACTTTTATTAAAGCAAATATTTACTTGGAATTATTAAATTTGTGTCTCAGATGAAGAAAAAAATATTTCAGCTTACGGAAGAGGCTCGTTTGTCTGCTAATTAATTAGAATTCATTGATTTCATTGCCGGGCTACGTTTTACAATGGGGCATTGCAAAACGATCATAATACATCGTTTCGTAATAAAATCCGATTACGCAGTCAAGCCTACATATTTGTACAGATGGCTGACCATGAAAAAAAAATGAAAAAAAAAAAAAAGTAATAAAAAATTTATCCCGCTCAAAATCTAGAAGATAATAACGCCGGCTAGGTTAATTTCAGCGAATTGATTAATATCTACGTGCCGAGCGTGCAATATCACCCTCTTCAAACTACTAAGAGAACGAATGATGAGTTCTGGCGATAAATCGAAACAGGTTGTAGGGTGTCCACACACATTCACACATAAGCACACGTATACACACGTATGCACTCACGCATAGACATACGTACACTTATGAACACACACGTACACACATGTACATAGATATACACACATGTACATACATATTCACACACGTACATACATGTACATACATATACATAAACGTACACACATGTACATACATATACACATATAATATATATGTACTCGCCAATATACACTGTGCAAACGTGAGCTTCGCACGTGAGTGGCGATTTTGGCGTTATTCCACCAAATTGACGGTATCTCCATTGTTCTTGGCAAGTACGGATTCATTGCTCGTGCCCAGATTTTAGCGACTGGTATTAGATTATTGTCGAAGCCCTCCAGCGTCCTATGGGCAATAGAAGGCAATTCCTTTGACAATCGCTTCGATATATTATTTTTTTTTCATTTTTTCATGATATGAGAGTCGCGAGAGCTGGAGAAGGCTAAATTGAACCTTCACTTTGCTTCCCGAAGGTCTTCCAGCGGAGGGTAATAAATTTTCTCCGCGGAATCGAAATTATTACGGTGCGGTGTCGCTGAGCTCGCGCGTGCAGCTTTTTTTTTGTCGCGTTGCGTCACGCGGAATGAATTTCTTTTCGAATTCAGCGAACTCGCCTGTCTTCGCTGATTTTCAGCGGTGTAAGCAGCCTACGTTGAATAATTGACGACGCTCGAGTGCAACGAGTTGCTTATTAAAATTTAATTTGAATATCTGAATGTATTTTTTTTTGTACGTTTTATAATAATCGTACGAGTCCTGTTGAGCACAAGTCGTTGGTTAAGTAAGTTATGTTAATGTTTATCAATGTTTATTTAACGAATTAATTTGATTTTCTGAAATTTGTTACGTTGATTTCGAAGTGAAGTAAGCTTGATAACATTTGAGAATTGAGAAAGTGTTTCATTTCAATATTTTTCGAGGAACAGAGGTCCTTTGTTTAGTAGATTATGAATATTAACGTTAATTATGAATATTAATATATACGTTTATTAATAGTTGCTTTTTGCGTTAATTACTTTAATTCTTTGAAATTGTTATTTTATTTCTAAGCTAAGGAAGTGAATGACATTTCCGAATTTAAAAAGTGTTTGTTTTTTTTTACTATTTAGATAAGATATCTGCAGGTTAATTATACACGATACATTTTTATCGGCAACGTCAGTCAATTTAAAATAGGACATTCGTTATTCATAATAATTAAAAAATTATAATTACAAATTAATTACAATTAAGTATGTTAAATTATGATGACAATTAAATAAAATTCGAAAATAATATTTATACTTATTGCACTTAAAAAAAAATAAAAAAAGGAGCCCACACTTGAAATATTAATCCGTTAACATGTGACAAAAGTCTACTTTGAAATCGTCATCAACGCAGATACAATAAAAATTGAAATTTCGCTCGTTTACAAGAACAAGCACGATATCAAGTTAATACAGTAGCAGAAAAATGTTTGCATTGCGGCTTATTTATTTTTTTTTCTCCTTCCTCTCGCTCCCTCGCATTATATGCGCCGAGCCTCGGTTTAATGTAGGCGGATGCGAGTGTGTACGGTTTGCTTGCATTGTTTTATCGTATTTCACGCTCGCTCTCATGGTAATTGTGGTTTTTGCTTTAATTTATCATGCTTTAGTTGCTATCATATTTTACGATAATATGTCGACGTAAGTATGGTCGAAAAGCGCCGAATGCGCTGTGTACACACAAATTCGCTGCGAATTAAATAGGATTTTTTTTTTTAAATAAAAAATAAAAGATGTACATTATTTATGAACGCTGCTTCACCTGACAAACTTATATACGCGTATAACCTCCCGTAATTTTTTTTATTTATTTTTTATTTATTTAATCAACATTCAACGGACTATAAGTCCTTAATTTCAAACTATGTAACTTGAACTAGAGATAATATGGGCAATATGTAGAATAATAATTAATCGATTAATTAAAGAAAATATAAATAATATAGGTATAATTGTAAGTGAACGTGGTCAAGATTTTAATTGACTATTTTTTTCTGCGATACTTAAATTCTGCTTAAAAAAATTGTTATCTTTCTTTGGTAGTTTACTTTGCTTTATTCGAACAATTAAAAATAATTACATTAATTATCAAAATGAAAATTAAGCAGTAATAAGTATTCAGTACTGCTGCATCGTATGCAACGGCATTTTAAATTGAAATCAATGCCAATTTTTTAATAACAAGTAATTATTCTTAACTTAAAATCTTTCAAAGTGCCGACGTAAGCACTTAAAGGATTTTACTTGTTACTACAATAAAAAAAAATTAATAAATAAATAATACAAAAATTTGTCGTTTCTCTAAATTTCCATGAAATCAGGATGACGAAATTCGTTAAAGCCCGAGGAGAAATAAAATACAAGCACTCACTCACGTACACACGCGAACACGCACGCGAGAGGCAAAACGAAAAGCAAAAAAAAAGTCGCGCGGGCAAAAAATCGGCGAAATTACAGGACGGTAAATAAAAATAAATTACCGCCTGGACTGGCGCGCTCGCAATGGAGGGAAAAACGAAACGGGCAGAAAATAGATCGCAAGAAAAAGCGTGAGTCAGAAAAAGAGGAAGGCGCGCTCGCGCCTTCGAGGAGAGCGAGAGGGAGAGAGGAAACCTTCGCTACCGCTAAATTACGGAGGACAACGGAGCGGCGACGCCGGGCATAAACCAGTCGCGAGCCTTTAAACGCTTTTCTCCATTTCAATGACCATCTGCTTGGTCTCAATAGTGCCTTGCCCCCCCCCCCCCCCCCAACCCTCGCAAAGAGCCAGCCTCCTTTTTTACGGCCTCGCACGCACGCGGTCGACCTTTTTTTTCTCTTTCTCCTTCGTCTCCTGCTTCCTGCTGTCTCAACGTTCAAATATTGCGGCTTTCGAGTTTTAGGCGATCTTCAAATCCGTACAGCAATAATTTTGAGTAGTGCAAAGAAATCGTCGCTGCTTCACGGAGAGAAAAGTTCTTGCAAAATTATTGCACTGTTTCGTAATGCAGGGGCAGGCTCGACCAATAAAAAATTTTACTAAAAAATGTAGTAAAATTTTCTAGACTTGTATAGTAAGTTTACTGTAAATCTAGAATCTTCTACTATACTTTCTAGTAAAATTCTTCTTTGCAATAGTAAAATAAAATTTTTTGTGAAAACGTGTTAGAAGTTCCTATCGAGTGTTTTTGTGCCATTTTATGATGCTTTTTGAAAATTTCTGTGTGCATGTTTGTACGTGTGGCTATCCGAATCTCAGAATCTAGAAAATAGGTTCATTCGATTTCTTTTTTTATATCTTCAGGCGCTTCTTTTTGTTATCTTCATGATTTGTTAATTTTTTATAACGTTTTTTTTTAATTTTAGAAAAAACAGTATTTCATTAATCTTCATTTTAAAAAGTTTTTAAATTATTTATGGGGAAGCTTTTTTTCTTAGTTCAAGCGGTTAAGGAGTTGTGGGTTTTGCTTTATGCTCGCGAAAGTAGAAAATGGTTTGGCAATTTTACCATGTCATTTGTTGTTTTTTCCCAACGTTTGGCTGTTACTCGACTTTTATATAATGTTCTGGTTTATCAAAATTGATATAATTGTTCGCTATTTTTTTTTGTTCATTTCTTTGTTCCGTAAGCTACAATCGTAAAATATGTGTGATAAGTTTTAATCGTAAAGTGTAACAACACGCAAAATGTAAATATAATAATTACTGCTATACTTAGTTTGTTAAATATCACAAAAGGAAAAGAAGCTTTAATTTAATATTTTTAATAATTTATTTCTACTTGTTTATTCAAGTTTAATGGAACGTGTTCGATTTTAATTAAAGATATATCTTTATACAAAGGATTACAAATACTTATATTTATGAAGTAAATGTAGTAAAAGTTGAAACATCAAAATTAATTAAACGATTTGTACAAAAGAAAGTTATTATCCAAAGCAATGTTATTAAAGCTAGAAACTAGAGTTTTTGGTCTGCTTTTACGTGCATTAATAAATTGCAGCAAAGTAACGGTAATGACGTGTACGCCGAGCTTAATGTCACGTTCATTATTGTGAAATCTTGTGTAAACTTGTCGCATATTAAATATACACTGCAAATTTCTCAGCGCCCCATGGCTCTCGGATCATTTCTCAGATTAATTTAGAAATAGCATCGCGTAGTCAAAGCGAAATTTATTTTCGCCCGCTTTTCCTCGCGAAAAATAAACTTCCGGATCTCTCTCAAATTGTGCATTTAGAGTTAAATATCTCTCTCTCTCTTTATTTTATTTTCTTTTTCACTGAAATTCTGCTCTCGAAAAGTTTCCGAAAATATTTCCCGGACACCGCCGGGCAAATTGGATTTTCCCGGTAATACCGAGAAATCGGATCATTAATCAAAGCCCGATTCAGCGCCATTATTTTTTAAGATTTTTTTAAAGACTGATAAGATCCCCTCACTCGGAGTGCAACTAATTTTTCATTTAATTCCTCATCTCTGGCCTTTTTACACTCATTCCACTTCTCTCGCCGTGGCAGGAGCAGCGCTGCTAGACGTCACAAGGTCTTCAACTGTCAGCGTGGCGCAACGTTGTATTCGTATTTCTATCAAAGCGCATTTATCGTGCAACCATCCGTTCACGTGTATATACTCTTTATTTATTTATTTATTTTTTCATTTTTTTGATTATTTAATTTTTTTTTAAGAAATAAGTCCGCCTTCCCGCTGCTCCACTCTTCAATTCCGTTTTATCGCTTTATTTTCCTGAGTTCGGACTGCATCTGGGCTCACGGAACGTCTTTTGATAATTCACGAATTACTTTGCCAAGAGCGAGAACAGAATCCGTCCCGGCCCCCTTTTCCCTTGATTTATGCGGGCGAAAGGTAACCGAGCTGTTTGAAGAATTATAATACAGGATACCGAGCTCGACAGATTATTAAGACGAATAGTTGTTTTTTTTTTTGCTCATTCTTTCAGAAAGTTTTTTTTTTCACTTCGTGTATTGCTCTTTGTTTAATTTAGTTTCGAAAGTTGATTTCCGTCGAAACTTTCGGTGATACCTTGATAGATCTCCTTTGGAAAATGAAATTACGAATATTTTTCACTGGTGTATAGATATATATATATTTATGTATGTATATGTACACTTTAATTTTACGTTAAAAAAAAAGTTGGTCAAACAAATAATGCAGAGTGATTTGTTTTACATTACATTACAGGAGGGAAGCTTAATGGCGAAGTAATTTGAAAGTTCCTAAATCTAAATTACGCAATTTATTTTGCAAAGTAGGTTGCGTAATTCCACGGGGATATATAGAAAAAAAATTGATATCGGCGAGGAATAAAAATCGTCGACATGTTCGGCCGAGGAAAGTTAAATGCCTTCTTCGCGGAATATTTTAAGCCCTATTAGAACACTTTAAACATAAGAAAATTTAGAAAGTCGAACGAAAGTGAATATCTCGACTTATAGCCATTTTACGCGAAAAGAAACACATAAACACACTTCCTGCATGCGAAATCGTGGAGTAAAAGTACGTGTACATTCGCGAGATATTTGCAAAGTAAATGTGATTTACGTATCAATTTTATTATTGATAACAAATTTATCTTCTTCTTTTATTTGTATTTATAAAAAAAAGAGAGCAGCAAAACTCATCCAGTTTGAAAAAAAAAAAGTAGTTCTTACTGTTTTGCAACAATAATACTATTTGCAGCAGCAATGTATCTGTTAGACTACGAAAAATTAAAAAAAAATGTTTTCCCAAGTGAGTAAAATTAAGATTTTTTAAAGCAGATCTTACTCTACATAAAATTAGATTTGGCAGTTTTTTAAGCAGATTAAAGTAGATGTTGCTCTACATAAAAATAGACTTGGCAGTTCTGCAAATCAGAAGCTACTGAAAAATCGCTAAGTTAAATTAACTTCCAATAACTTCACAATTAAATCTACCGTGTAAAAAGTAGAAGTAACTTATTATTTTTTGTCGGTGTGAGTTTCACGGATATTTATGGACCTTTAAACTTCGCGCGATGTAGCATTACGTAACGTAAACAAAAAAATCTCAGCAACCCTTTAATTTCGTCGTTATTTTGCTGCTAGCGATTTTCCACGCAGCACGCGCCTATCTAGTCCCGGTGGATTTAGTGCAGCCGAGATAACTCGCAATAAAAGCCAATTGGATCTCTTTTAAGTTCGGAGCCAATGTGACCTGTTTAAATGGAAGCGCCCCCCGCATACTTAATATCAATGAACGCACTACTATGTCTGGATGCCTGTTGTGTAAAGCACAAATAATGTTTCCTTATACCATATTTTCAATTACGCAAATATATTCTTCACTGACTTCGATATTTTATTTCGTTTATTTTTAAATGGGATATATAAATCCCGCGAGTAAATACGCGAAGAAAAATGTTACGTTATTTACTGTAGTTTTAATTATTAAGCGAGGATAAACTCGAAAGATAAAAAAAAATCGAATTTTAATGTAAATTGTAGTATATAAAATTTAATGTAATTATAGTAAAATTTAATTTAAATATGTTAAAATTTGCTAACAACTGTAGTTTACTTTATTAAACATAGTTTACTAATGTCACATTTTCAGATTTAGAGAGAATTACGTGTAAGCTGGAAAAAACTATTAATGATCCAGCTAAAAGTTTTGTTAAATTCTTTTTACAAAATTACTTTGTTGATTTAACTAATGTATTTAGTTATAAAACTGAGTTACGTAAATAAAACGCCGAGTTCGTTAAAACTTTTGTTGATTACACTAAACGTTCATTTAAGTAAACTAAATGGTTAGTAACTAAGGTTAAGTAAACTAATTATTACAAGAAATTTAATTATATCTACAAATTTTTTTAGTGCAAACAGAAAATAATAGTGTTTAAATTATAATTGTAACAAATATTACATTGCACCGCACTCACAGAAGCATTCAGGTAAAAATTATAGAGCAGGATAATTTTTTTCAGAATCATTACCTGCCCTGTCAGTGCACTAATTTTTACTATTTCTATCAGTGTGTCTATAAAAAAACTACTGTAACAGGAACAAACGATGAATAACGAAAAAATAGAATTAAAAAATTAATTTACGATTGTTCACTTCAATTTGCTCCGATCTTTCTAAAAATAATATAAAATTTAGAAGCTATTGCCCAGAATATATTGAATTAAAATAAAATTTAATGATCATTGCCCAGAATGTGTTACACTGATATAAACTTTAGAAGCTGTTGCCCAGAATATATTGAATTTAAATAAAATTTAATGATCATTGCCCAGAATATGTTAAATTAATATAAAATTTAGAAGCTACTGGCCAGAATATGTTACACTGACATAAACTTTAGAAGCCATTGCCCAGAATATACTGAATTAAAATAAAATTTACTGATCATTGCCCAAAATATATTGAATTAACATAAAATTTAGAAGCTACTGTCCAGAATACGCTGAATTAAAAAAAAATTTAGCTTCTACATTTTCCGATTGGAAACGAACTCGAAGTAAGCGAAACTTGACGAATCAATTTACTCGCCATTTAACTCTCGACCATGGCCATCGGATTAACATTTTCCCGATGGCGAAGTCGCGATACAGATACACTTAGCTGTATAATAGTGGCGAGAAAATGAAAAAAAGTGGCTTCGGAGGTATTATCGCGTGACGCGATGCCGTTTTGCCTCGCGTCGGTGAATTGCCTACCGGTGGTAACGCGAGCCGAGTGAAAACGTACGCGAAAGTCTCGAATGGCTTGGGTACTGCTCGCGTTGTTTATGTACGTGCGGTCGGATTAATTGAAATGCCCACTTTTTCCTCTCCCCCTCTTTACTCTCCAATCAACGCCTGAGCTGCTGACCACTAACGGGATAGGATCTTGAACTTGAGCGATTTTTTTTTTGTTTTGGTTGCTTGTCGACTTTCTTGGAGATAAGATACATACTCTGTAAATCTGAAAATGTGAAATTCACTGAGAAAATGCGAGTAGTGACAAATTTTATGTGAAAAATCGGTCACACTTTTAGCATGCGAATGACTTCTCGCGTAGCAAATGTCACTGTTCACAATTTTCAAGAGATTTTTTTTTATTTACACGGCAATATTTCTGTTGATATTGTTGCTTTATCAATTAAAAGTTCGGTCGAAGCTGCGAGAATCTATTTTTTTTTTTTTTTTGGGACTTAATTACGAGTGTAATATTGAATGATACTGCGCGCGCGTCAGTAGATAATGACGCGCAGTGGTCAGACACGGAAATAAACTTTTTAATTATAAATTCATTTATTTTTCATAAAGTGAATGGTCAACTCGTTCTGTCACGGTAATAAAAGTTACTTATAGTGCAAATTGCATATTGACTCGTTATTGTTTACGCAGAAACCGGTTTTTAAACAATAAACGCAAGTGACTTGTATATCTTATGAAAACAAATTTTTAGCTTCTATTAAAATGGTTATTAAATTTTCAATTATGCTCATTTGTGAAATATACATTTACATTTTATATACATTTAGTGAAGTATACATTTGTGAAATATACATTTAGTGTAGAATAGTTTGTAAATAATGTATTTCATTTTAATTTAATTGATCCATTTTTTTTATTTTCTTTAAACTGTCATTCTGTTATTTCATTTATCACTGCACATCATCCTATTTAACGATGACTAACACATTTCGAACTTCTGAAAAGAGTACTTTATTAATACTAATTACTTACAAAACATTACTTACATAATGTAGACAAAAATTTTGCTAATTATATAAAAAAAATTGTAAGACTATTATAATTAAAATATTTATTAAAGTTTGTGTTTTCTAATTACAGTGCAATAAAGACAATCTATATTCATACACGATTTAAACTGAAAATGAAAAAAAAAAATAAAATCCAACAATGCACGACTTTTTCGACATTCTACAGGTATACACACCCACACGACGAATTACAGATTTCTAATACCCAATTGTTATATAATAATTTACAACAATCATTATAAATCTAATTCTACAGAATCAATTAATTCTCTTTAAAAGCACCGAGATAATCATAACTCTAAAAATTAATAAAATAAAATTTATAAAAAAAAGTAGAAAAAAATTCATCAAGAAATAACTCAAAAAAAAGAAACACCAACCCACAGAGAGTAAATAACATCCCGAACGTGAAATCTCGAATCTGCATAAGTATCACGGCGCGTAGGGCGTTGCTGGATCGCGCGATCAGGAATTCGGCGTCGTTGCCGCGGGCAATCTCGCGGGCGCATTAATCAGCCGGCATTAACTTAATTAAGCGGCCGCGCGTCGGTTATACGGCCGCCTTAGCCACTGTATTTTCTCATATGCAGGGCGGACACGGTCCGCCGGTGTGGTTGGTCGATAGCCGGTGTGTGGGTACACGCTACCTCCTGGTGACCGTTCCGTAATTTTTAGTATCAGAAATTTAAAAAATTACTATTTTAATACTAAAAATTACTATTTTGAGTGTACTAATAATTCTTATTTTCCATACTAAAATTTCTCGCTTGTCAAGACTGTCACTCCTTTCCTAATCGTAATAGTAATTTTTATTAAGTAGAAAAGATCCTTTGATCCGAAGCCAGTGTCTTTAAAATAAAGCCGTGCGCATTTAATATAGTCCAAAGGCGTAGGTATTAGATGTAAAGAAACGGTGCATTAACTATTAAGCCATCCACAGGATTTTTATCAGTAAAGATGATCGCGCATTAACTATTAAGAAATATTTCTTTATTTCAAATACCATGACAAAATGATTTTTTAAAGCCGCGAAGACTGTGACTTAAAGAAACTTTTCTATCAGTGTGTATAATATGCAGTAATTAAATTATAATATCACAATAGATCACGTTCGAAAAGTCTACAGCTAAAAATTCGTTAGAACAACACAAACGACGCTGTATTTTTCCGGCAGGGAAAAGAATTAAAAAAAAAATCCCAGTCACTTACGAGCCGCTGAATTTACAGCTCGTAATAAATCCTAATAAGAAGAGCGATCCCCGAGGTATATGACGATGATCGTTCGAAAAATGAATTTTCGCACGAGCGCTAATCACGCGTACAAACGAGCGTCGACGGTGCAACGCACGTACGGGCGAAGGTCGACGCTCGAGAGGGCCGCTCGCGACTCTCGATGACAAAAGGTGCAAATCATGACGCAAACAAGCCGATGCTCCCCGCCGTTTCGTAACAAAGCCCAGGCCCGGAGCAGAGAACAGGATAGATGGACCCATGGATGGCCTGAGAAAGAAGGAGAGAGAGAGGGGGAGACTGGGGGGAGATACGAGACGAGACGAGGCAGGAGATAATAGCGGAAAAGAAAGTATAGACGCCTACGCGCGACTCGCTTACTCCCGCGAAAATGGACGGACGTGAGCGCAAAATTGAATGGGCAGGAAATCGAGCGGCAAAAGTAATGCTGTAATTTTTCAATGGTTTCCACTCTATACGCTGTCTATTACGTAACTGTATATATACTATTTTTTTAATTTTTTTTTGTAATCGACGTTGCAAGTTTTCAGGTGTTCGAAGTAAAGTCCGATTAAAATAATTTTCAGGTATGCTCGGAGTACAAGTCCGATTGAAACAAAAAAAATAATTGATGCGTCGTGTTTCGTCGGAAATCGCGCGATTGAGCGGAGGAAAAGAAGTTGTAAAAATTACTGGAGTGTTTTGTAACGCATAGACAGAAACGGTTAATACAAAATTTGTTCGTGCATGCTGATACGATTGGAGTCAAATTTCACTCTTAGTTTACAGTGAAACACTCGTAAAATTATTTTAATGTAGCATTAATTTCATGAAATAGATTGTTTTTTATAATTTTGAAAAATTTTGTCTGGATATACTTTGAATCAGTTGCAAATTATTTTTATGTGCGTCGCATAATTAATCGAACTGTGACGAAAGACACAATAAATTTTTATTTTATATTTTTATATTTTAACCGCATTTTTCGATTAAACCTACATCGATACGAAGCCAATGGTACGCTATACATATATAAATATGAGTGCGAGCAAAAATTTGCTGTGTTATTCGTTTACGTTCGACGTGACTTTTTGTGGTAAAAAAAAGTTAGTAATATTTTTTTTTTGTTTTGTTTTGAGATAACAAAAAATTCTCACATGTGGTTTATGTATGTCTTTCTCGTTCCAGTTGACCTTAAACCGAATCATTTCGATAATTTAAATATGACATTGCTTGTTCGTGCTCCAAGAGGTTGCGTCACGATTTTAACCTGAGCGACGCCATATTTAGATGTTTGAAATATATGTAGACTTTGTTACGACATAATGGATTTTTTTTTTAATTAGGTATAAAAAATAAAAAAAAAATTAGTTTTTTAAATATAAAAATATGTACATCAAGTTATATTGATTTTAATGAGACTTCATTGAATATTTAAAAAAAAAATGAAACTTCACTTCGAATACACGATGAAAATGTAATATTCGTTTATTTGAAATAATGATATCATTTAAAGTATTAATTTCGTACATTTTATTCCCGACAATGCGACATCTTGGAACTCGTGAATTATTAATTTCCATTGAAAATAGCGTAATTGTAATTTCCACGTTTTATATGAAATTTAGAGTTTCCACGGGTATTAACGCAAAAATCAATTTGAATTACTAATTAATGTTAAATAACTAATTAAATAGCGTATTATATATTTTAATTGAATTTCGACGGTTCTAGGCGTGAAACGCGCAGGCGCATACGCTCACTTTATTACTTGCGTGCTTGTGTTACGGAGCAAAACAATAGAAGGAAAAAAGATCCGACCAACTTCTATGTACGTTTCCACGCCCGTATTTTGCCGAGCAAAAAGAAACTTACATACCGAATGTCCTGGATAAAGCCAGTAAATTACAACAGAATTGGATTTCAAAAGAATCATTCTGTACGTGTCTACGAAATTCGATTTATTTCGTTATTACGATTTCATCTGTAATCTTAACAAATAATACAAAAAAAAATTAATTAATATATTTTTTAATTGCGTATATTATTTGAGTTTGAAACAAAATATTTGTATCTATTTTTCTTGTTTTTTTTTCTCAAAGTAAAATTCAATTTTAAAACAAAGTTTTAGTATTTTTCTCCTTTTGATTCTTAGTGTTACAAAATAAATTATTATTGCAAAATAATTTTCCATCTGCAGGCACGTGCGGAATCGCAGTCTTTTGAAATCCAATTCTGTTATGTAATTTACTGGCATTATCGAAAATAAGAAGCAAACAAAAAAAATATATTTTCTTAAAAAGTGTATAAAACGCGAAGCTGGCCACTGTGTGTCTTTGTCTTCGACGAGGCATGCTACTTGAAATAATAACAATAAAAATCGTTTACGTCAGATAAAAACTCGGTCCATTGACTCGTCGTAAAGGCACAGTGCACTGCGTTACTCCGCGCGATTTTTTTTTCTTCCCGCAATGTTTCTCTGCGTTTCTTTTTTTTTTTCTTTTTTTTCCATTATGCCCCGACACTATCCAGCGCCGATGTATTAGAGGCATTCGCTGTTATCGCGTTGTGATAAACTCGAGATAATAATAGCTTCGTGTCGTTAGTTTCATGTCATTCGCGTGATGTGTAAAAAGTTGAATTTGCAAAATCTGGAAAGGTATTGTTTATTTTTGGATTATTTTAATGTTGTTCTTTTTTTTTATTACCATTCATTACATATTATCATTCTTTAAACGAATTTATTTTTGAAAATAAATTTGTAGAGGATATCCAAAAGAGCAGGTTAAGGCAAATGATTAAATTGTTTTTGTCTTTAAAAAATTTGTATATTAAATTACTCTACGATACAATAAATCGTTTCTACTTTTATAATAAATTCTATAAGCCTACGTTTTTTAAACATAATTATATGAATAATTTAAATTACTGTGAACGAAAATTATTAATTTTCATTCAACAATTTGTCAGTCAAGTAAATATACATATTTTTTTAAATAGTCAATTTTCTTTTTCAAGGGAATGGTTAAAAACATAACGCACAACGGTCCCCTCAATTGAACACTAACAATTTCAAGCTTAAACAACAAAACGTAAATTTTGAAATGCCTGCAATAACAAAGCGGTAATTTTCCTCCCAAAAAAAAATCCCAACATCGAAACAACACTCGCAAATCAAAGCAGAAAGAAAAATCCCATTCCCATTCCCCGAAAAAAAAAAACCATTAACGCAAAAAATTATTGTCCAAAAGAATTAAAGCGACTCTCAAAATTACAAAAGCACGCAGCAGCTCTACCATATCCCCCGACGAAATCGCGAATCCCGCAATATTTACGCGGTCAAACTCCATTCGGCGATTCCGCCGTGAACGGGGGTGGGGGGTTGAGGCACGGCCAGGCCACCCCATCGCGCTCTCCGACCTCGTAATTTCGGCGTGGCTATCGATAATTATTATCGACTGCCGCGCATATTCGCCGCGCCGTCGTCGGCCGCGCGGCGAGTTATCGCCCAATGTGCTGACGCTTTAATACGCGCAGCCGCGCGTGGGCGTGCGTTTTCCTCTCTTCCGCGTATTCTCTTTCTTTCTCCCTTCCTCTCGCTTTCTCCTACCCGCTCTACTTGCCCCCCCCCCCTCTTCACCCTCCGGAGAACTGCTTTCATTATGCGCCTTTCATTGTCTTTGCCCGGCTGATTTTTTAAATCCTCGCGGGTCTCTACACTGAGAGGCCGCACGGAGAACAATTGTTAGTAACAAGCAAAATCCATTTTTTGCTGTTAATTCCGGATTCATTTTTTGGCGTAGAAATTTTGAATCTCATCGCCGTTCCGGAATTAACCTGCGAAACAATCATGCTCACGTTTTCGAGACTTTGTAACATCCGGTCATCATTTTTTTAAGAGAGGAACACTTTTTTTAAGAAAGGAACACTTTTTTTAAGAGAAAACACTTTTTTAAGGTTAACACTTTTTTAAGAGAGGAAATTTATACTTGAAGAGTTGCAGTAAAAAGTACCGATTTTTGCTTAAGTAAAATTTGCTTAAATATTGAAGCGAAATGTACTTGACGCGTTGACCTACATCTGCTTTAAGTGTGTCTGTTAGTCAATTAAAGATTCATATTTCGCGGCATAATGCAGCGGATGAAAAAAGATCGTTACCTAACGGAAGGCTATCATCTCTTGGTTATTCGATATTTGATTTATACTGTTTGTTATAAGCAAATGAATAATTTTTTCGTCTGCTAAATTACGGCGCGAAATTTGAATTTTTAACCGGCTTTAAGGATCCTTTAAGGATTTAATCGAGTAACTAAATGTTGCTTAAAAATTCAGTATAATTTACTTACCGCATGCGTAAATTTTGTATGACTGCGTTTATTTAAACTTTTAAGCAAAGTTTATTTACTATTTCAGTAAATGTTACTAATCATTTTTCTCCTTGCAATTTAGTAGTACCCAGTAGATTTACGACCAAGTCAATCTGGATGGTATTTTTGTCACGAAACAAGTCTACTTCTTTATCTATATGGACAGGCTTATATAACAATAATTTATACTAGAAATTTTCTCTCCGCTTATTTGCGTTTTTGGCCTGCGCTCTGTACTCCCAAGTGCTCGTAGTGGAGATAGTACATTTGTCCGCGATTTGTTTAACGCTTTGCGCGTGATTAATGGAGTTTTCGGCGCTGTTTTGTCAACTGAAATGTTATATAGCTATAATGATATTTTGCGCGGGGAAGTTTTTGTCGTTTCGGGTGGTCGCGCTTTATTTGATACACATTTTATTTTAAAGTAGGCTGTCGGGCGCCTCGCGTGTACGCATAGGAGATGCCACGTCGCCTGCATCGGGGCTGACATCATCGTACGAGAATGTAATGTCAGCTTTTAAAAATAAAACTTTGATGTCATGTAAGAAAATTCAAAAGCACACTAAACGCTCGATTTTAATGAGCGGCTAATTTACGGGGCTGTTAAAATGTTTTTAAAATTACTTATACATATATATTTCGAACTTTGCAATAAACTTTTGTTTCTTTTTTCGTTTTTTTTTTTTGCTCGTTCAGCGAGACTCGCGCGATTCAACTCATAAAGTTCGTTTAACGGGTAATTTGACACCGGACACCTCGACTAAAATAAACATCCTACATTCTCTTTCATTTAAACTCATTTCCAAGCGAAATTCACAATTAACAAACTAAATCCGGAATAAAAAAAACGACGAAAAAATGAAAGATCGTCAATCGGGAAAAAATCCAATTCGCACGCCGCAGCGCACGATATTTGAAATAACAAAAAAAAAAGGGACGAATAAAAGAGACACAATACACGGATATTTATTAGCGCGCGGTCATAAATCAAAGGCGCATCTCGTCCGCACAAGCAAAGTACAAATATTCATATTGTTTAAACGAACAAAGCGATTTACGCGCGAAACTTATGGACGCAATTCCTCTAACAAAAAGATAAAAAAAATGTATAGATAAAAAAAAAGGAATAACGTTGACATCGCGAGAGTGCAGTGCGCGTACCCGACCGCGAGGAGGAGGGGGGGGGGGAGGAATTTACGATGACCGCGCACCTGCGAGAGTCGCTATCTCTCTTTCCTTTTTTGTCCGGCCGCGTATTGCACGCACCGTGCATCTATAGATATACTTACATGTGTAAATAATATATATATGTATATTTATGCATGTATGTGTATATGAGTACGCATCAATGCGGCGATTGCCGTAATGACGTCGTGCGACGCTATCGGTCTCGATGACAATCCATCGCGCGATACGCAGTCGCCGCACTGGGACAAATTAAGAGTGTCATCGTCTCACTGCTGATCTCGGCCAGGCTCGTCTTACTGCGATTATTTTTTTTTTATTTTTCTATTTAATAGAAATAAAAACGTACAATAATTTACATAAAAGTAAATAATTGCAAATTTAGTGTCATATTATAAAAGTAATCCAGCAGAGAAAGATAACTTCCGGTTTGCTGATCTGGCCCGATATAATATAAAAAAAAAGAAACTTAAAACTAATTGAAAAGAAAAAAAAATTGAACTAATGAATTCTGAATGAAGATTGAACTGAGATAGTAAATAAGTTGATGATAAGTTGATTATAGTAGCCTTTTTACGAATTGCTTAAAAAGTTATAAATTCACTCCTGCAGTAATATTTTTAAGCAATATTTACTTGCTAATGATTAAAATGAATGCATAAATAAAATAAGTTTTAGATTTATTGTGTAATCATAAAGAATTGTTTTTAATAATAGCTCATACTGAGGCTTGTCTTTTCTGTTTCCATTCACATTTTCGTTTTGTTATTAAACTCGTCAGTAGATAATTAAATAAACTTTGGAAGTGCATCTATTGTTTTATCATAGAGAATTGTTTTTTTTTAATAATAATTCATGCAGCAGAACGGTGTTTCCATTGATTGCCGTTTTTAGGTGTTCGTGGGATAATTAAATTATATTGTCAGAGATAAAACGTACCATGGAGATTTATTGCTGTGGGATAGAATTAATGGCGAATAACATTTTTCCATATTTAATACCGATTGATTTTTTTCTCTCAGCTTTTGATATTAATTTAATTATATTCTCGCAAACAAAATGTACCTACTAGCAGATTTTGTTACTTTATACACAAAAAAAAATTGTAAATCAAATTGAAAGTAATACTACTCGTTATTTTATTATTATTTTTTTTTAATACGAAAAATTTAATCTTTTAAAGAGTTTCATACTAAAAGGAAGATTAATAACATGATAAATTCTGGGTTTGAAATTCGAAAAAGGAGCTTAAGCAAACTGAGACGTTATTTGCGCAGTTTAAATTTTTTTCAAATTACCTCTTTATTAACTACTCGGATGAATATTATTTATTTGCATAAGCCCCCAGCAATAAATATTAACTGACACTGGAAGGTAACAAAGACCAATTAACGATACAATGTTACAATTTCAAACGTGGCGCATTTAAAAGTTGCGTAAATATTCAACCAGTGCGTTATACGCGCGCAAGAAAATTTAACTAAAATAAAAACAGCTCGGCGCGTATTTTATAAATAATAGCAAAAAAAGCTCGTTTCTGACGCATCGAAAAAATACTTACCCAATTGAATAATCGCTTGACATAAAAAAACATCTTTTTAATCCGACTTAAAATGCCAAAGCTACTACTACTATTTTATTGCAATAAATACGCGGAGAAAAAAGTTTTAGTATAGTTAAAAATCCGTTCGGTTCTAAACTTTATTTTTGTGTTTAGATTTGAACTGACGCAACATAAAAATAACTTTCGTGTATAAATTATGAAATTACACAAATATTATAATTTATTTTGACTACTCCCGTGAACTAACTGAAGTTAACAAAAATACAAGGAAGAATCTACATTAAACGCAATCTTTATCTAATTATTTATCAAATAACACAAAGCACAACATTTTTAACTGTTAAACTGTTTTAACTGTTTTTAAATGTTTTTCTCGATTTAAGAAGTGAAACCATAATATTAGTGACAAGTCGGTCGACGTGGCGAATGTGAAATCATTATGTCGACGAAAGCCGAGGAGAGCGAGTCACGCTGTGCGGCCCGAAAATAGATTGGCAAGTCGGTGGTGTGGGGGGGGGGGAGTAAAAAAGTTCGCGCCTTAGCTCCTTCGGCAATTTTTTCCTCATCACACCACTCGCTGGAACGCACACCCGGTTGAAATAAATTTTCGCTCACCGTACGTGACACTGATTTTTTTTATCGAAAGTAAACGCGCGGATTCTTATACGTGCAGGTTGATTATAGTAGCCTTTTCACGAAGTCAGAGGTTCATAAAAAAAAAAAAGCGAATTTTTAATAAATAGAATAAATAAATATAAAGCAGCGCATTATGGAACGTAAAATGTTTTTCAATGGTCCACTTTTAATAAAGAAGATTTTGATATTCTGTTAGAGTTCAATTTTATTTTTTGTATGATTCTATTTGTACTGTAACGTGTTATATTTTTATATTTTTAAATTATATTCACTCGATTAATTAATTTGTTTAATTGAAAAAGTAATAAATTCTTCAATTTGTAATGAACGACTATAATAAGCCGTTCTTCAGTGGTTTATTTTTAACAGAGAGGATTGTGATATCACTATTAGTGTTCAATTTTATTTTATATGGTGATTGCTATAAAAAAAAATTGTTATTTTTATATTTGTAAATTATTTATTTAATGAACTTATTCGTTTAACTGAAATTGAATAAATACTGCAATGTAAATAACATGCGCCTTCATTTATGTTCACTTAATTTGGGTATAATACTCCTTTATTTAAGGACTTATTATTAGAGCCTCAATTTTCTCTCATTCGAGCGTTAGAAAAAATCTCCCATTCGACTGTGACCAAAGAAAAAAGGCGAAAGAGAAAAAGGGCGTAGGTTCGATCCGCGCCGGTGTGAGTAAACGAAGGCGAAAGGATCCCGATAGAAAAACATGCAAATCGCATGTAAAGCCGCGGAAATCGTCGGTCGAGAAGTCGCTCGCGCGCTCTTTCCATCAATCGCGAGGACAAAAAAAATCGACGAGAAGGGAACGATCGCCGAGGACGAGAGAGAGAGAGACCAGATAAATCTCGCTATTTGACCTCGCTTATCCTTCCCCCTGCCTCTCGCGTTTTTTTTTCTCTCTCTCTCTCGCTCCTTTTTCTTGTGAGAGCGGAATTTCTTTCCTTTTTTTTTATTGTTTTTATTGTCGACGTTGTGGGCACGATGACTCCTTGTGTTTATAATGGTGCTAATTGAATGGACCTTTCTGTCAGGGCAAATTTGGCTGGCAATTTATTCCTTTGATTCGGAGTTACGAGTGCAGGTCCATTTCTGCGATTTTAATTGCTTGATTTACTTGACGTAAATTGTTTTATGACATGAAGTTTTTGTCACTCGGGATAAATTGTCAAACAGAATAAACTGGTAAACACAGAGAAAAAAAAAAACAGATTTCTTTTTACATAAATACTCCTTTCACAAAGAGGTAAGGCTTGTCGTAATTGTTGAAACGAATTGTTCAACGCATTAAGTCTCTTGTGAAAGAGTAAAGCGAACGTTTTCAACTTTATAAAGATTAAAATTTATTTTTAATCTTCTTAAAGATTAAATCAATGCAATTCAACTTTTAATAGAGAATAAATTATACCATTTAAACTTTACATAAAGTCCTCGGACTTTAGAGTGTAGTAAAAACTACAAGCGATTTTTTAACGTAACATTTCTCAGAGTGGAATGTACCTGAAACTTTAATTATTTCATTAAACAAAAGAAAAATCGAGTAATTATCGCCGGTAGTTTCGATCCGCATTTACCTACTGTATTATTAAAGTAACGATATCAAGTCACTTATTATTTTCTTAATTTTCTCGTGTAAATTGCGTGGCTTATTCAATTTTTATTACCCCCTAATTTCTGTGATTATCCACGCGGAGGTCAATAAATTATTTTATTCCGCTGTAAGTATGAAGAATAATGGAGTTTCTAGTACTGTTATCGGAGGGGAGAGTGGAAAATCAATACAGGACACAAAAAGCGTACCTGCCGTTCTCGCTCTCTTTTCGCGTCATTTTTCTCTCCGCTTTCACGTTTCCCCCTCGTTGCAGCAGCGCGATTCACCACGCCGCGTTAAATTAAGTTCGCATCAACTCGCACTCATTTTCATTTTCATCCAATCCACCGAGACTTATTTTAAAAGCACCCGAATTCTCTCTGCTTATCATCGCGTTAAAAAATTCTTTAAATTAACTAAAAATTTAAATTCATTAAACATTTTACAAACTAATCAATGTGTATAGGATAATTAATTCCTTATAGTCGTTTATTATATTGTACGAAAAAAATTATGCAGTGCAGATTTTACTTTTAACTTTTATAGAGGACGGGGTGGACCATTTGTCACTTGGTAAAGTTCTGGTCCTCTAAAGGTAAATGTAATAATAGATTTAGCTGGAAAATGACAAACTAATTTTGACTTTTTTAAGAGACTGGAAAAATAATTATAAAAAATATTGGTAACATTGAATTTCCATTGAATTGAAACTGTTCCCGACAGCATCAGGAAATTTGCTGGCGAAGGAGGCGATTAAAAAACACAATACTTTCGTACTTTCATATCATATTGAATTTATTTTCGTTTTTTGTTAATTTTCTCCGCTTAACGACAACTGAACTTTTCTTTTTCCAAACAACTACATGGCCAACTTCATTCTTTAGCGAACAATTGATTGGCGTTTTCGTCAAATTCGTTCTTTAAAAACATTCAATGGTAAATAACAGTAATCCTATCCGTAACAGAAACGTTAAAATAATCTTAAAGTGTTCGTAGTATTTACTTCGCGAATGAGTAGATTCTACTTTTTCAAATAGGAGATTTTCCTTTTTGAAAAAGTTGCACCGAAAAGAAAAGTAGTTCTTACTTTTTCGCAACAGAAATATCTGCTAGCTATTGGAAAACGTATAAAAATGATGATTTGAAAAATAAAATTTCTTAAAGTAGATCTTATTCTGAAGAAAAATAGATTTGGCAGGTATTCTACTGAAAATTAAATCAACTTCCAATTTAACAGTTAAATCTACTGTGTTAAAATTAAAAGTTGCTTATCTTTTATTTTCAATGTCATTCTACTTTTTTTTTTTTAGATTTTATCGTTTCGCAAAAAAAAAATGTTACTCCCCCCATAAAAAAAATTCAATCTCATTATTTTTTCACTGATACCCGCATGTTTTTCTTGTTCAGTCGACTTCATAAGTGCGAAACAGCAAACACCCGACACTTTTATTTTTCCCCTAGCATGTAATGCGCAGAAACGCCGTTGAGAATTTCCGCTCGATTTTTGCCGTGCAACTGGGTATATAAACACTCGAGGCGTCGAAAAGTGAGACAAATCAGTGGGATAAACCGAGTTTCGTGTACTGCAGTTCGCGTCAAACGCACTGGCGCATCCGAGCGCGATAGTAACTTTCACCGCGGCTGCGGAAAAATCGAGAGAGGTTCGCTTTTAATGGGAACGTGCGCAATGGATTCCCGTCTGTTTATGCATTCAATTAATACTTTTTCCACCGGGCGAATTAACTCGGAAGCTTCTTTAATGACTTTCGAATCGCCGGCGAGATTCGCGTGGTTCGGGTGAGATCGCGAGTTATCTCAATCGATTTGTTCCTTTCAGATTATCTTCGATTAATTTTAAGCCGCTTCTTTTAGTCTTTTTATATTAGAACAGCTGATTTATACACTGTTAAAAATCCGTTCAGTTCGAAACACATTATTTTTGTTTTTAGAATTGAACGTAAAAATAATTTTTGTGTATAAATTATGAAGTTACACAAATATTGTGTTTTATTTTGACTGTTTCAATAAACTACACAAATATTTACTAAAAATGCATTTTAACACAATGCTCACAAGTGAATTGTTTACTACATTGGCATGAAGTATACAAATATTTTGTGAATTTAAAATACTTTATGCTTTATAATTTCTACTTTATACATTAATATTGTATCCCTAGTGTCTATAGTACAAATAAAAAAAGTTATTTTTTTCAAATAAGACAAAATACAAAATTTTTATGTGTGTAGGAGATCAAGGAGTAGAGATAGTGTACATAATTGTAACTTAATTAAGTGGTTAATTACAGTGTAATGTACACATCGAGGGGCTTTAATCATAACGAAATTAACAGCGGAGTTTCATTAAAGTACGGAATACTGTTTAATTACTTCCTTCATCAGCGGAGGCGGATTTAAAAGTAAATTTCGATTTTAAAAAAGTTATCTTCATCGTTTACGATTTTTATGAGAAAAGAGAGGAAGTGGCTTTTTTTAAAAATTTGTCAAAGTTTTGAGCGAAGGAAAAAATTGCCTGTTTAATAAATTATAGAGGTGTAGGATGACGTAAACGTGAGAAAATCGTTTAAAAATAATGAGCTGTAAAAGCTTTCTTACTTACGGTAAAAGTTTTGCAAAACGAATTGAAATTGACATGTCTTGCCGTACCCGGCTGTTTCTACTTAAGCCACATTAGCTTCAAATAGCGCGATTAATAACGTCTTGATCAAAATGTTTTCTATGAGTCTAAACGTTTTTTAAATTATTAGACTTTTTTTTTAATAAATTAATAACTATTTCGCAGATTTTATGTGACAATACATCAGAATCTTTTTAAAATATAGTTTATTAAATCGAAGTTTTAACCGTGGAGTTTATACGCGTAAAGCCCTCGGAAAAACTGATGTCAAACAAACTGACGCATCTCCATTTTTTATTTCTACTTTCGCGTTATAAAAATTTTCGCTATTTACCCTTTTTTCCAGGCAAACAATTTCCAGACAGAAGCTCGTTCCGCAACAATTACTCCAATTATTTATTTACGCGTCAAAAATAGCTCAATATTTCACTGCAAAAAAATCCCGCATCAGCGTCGACGTCCTCGTTCTTTCAATTTATTTACCCGCGAAACCTCCCAAAATCTAACGCACCCACATTTCCGAATTTCGTCAAAAGAAAAAAAAAAACAAGAAAGAAAAATAGAAAAACGTACAACTTCCCAAACGCATAGCACGGCCCGCCCCAAAAACTCGGTGGTACCTCGTAAAAAAAAAAAAAAAAAAACTATTGAATAACAACATCCATAAAATCTAATCCAGACACCGGATACGCTCGAGGGAGGGGAGTAGGGTACAGGATAGGAAGGAAGCGCACTTGCAACGTGGAAATCCCAACGCGAAATTTCATCGATAGCCAATCGACGAGGGTCAGACCAAGAGAGAGCGAGCAAGAGAGAGAAGAGAGAGAGAGAGAGAGGCGAGCGTCGAACCTGCGCGAATGTGTGCTCGGATAAGCCAGGGCCTCGGGGGCACTCGGGGCGGCTCCCCCCCCCCCCTCCCCCTTCACCCTCTGCGTGCGATTCCCGGCCGCCGCCGCGCAAGCTCACAATGGAGTTAAATGGCTGTCCGGGGGTTGGCTCGTTCATTCCGCTCTCCTTAAAGCCATCCCCGTAACAGCTTTTCCAAAGTAAACGCACTGTAAATAAATCAGGCTCGCTCGGCGCGGCATAATGACGGCGGCCACCGGGGGGAGGGGGGGGGGAGCTTTAAAAGTTGCGCGCGCGAAGCGCACATGGCGCGTTTTCTTCATCGGACGCGCTCGAGCCGCGGATCGATAAGCGTTTAGCGATTTTAACGCCCTTGAGGTGTTAGGTATAATACACGGTGTTCAAAAAAATGTTTCCAGAAAGTTATGTCCCCGGATGGAGGGATAAATTTTAACAATTTACTCTCTTGAAAGTTTCCAGTGAAAATTTTACTATGTTTGAATAAGCGAACGGTTTTTTATTTGCGAAGTAGAGAAAATTTCGATTTTTCAATAGTGAAAATGGAGGTTCGCTTTATGCTCGGTGAATAATCATTATATTTAAAAAGTAAAATTTTTACTATTTCAGAAGTCAAAACTCGTTCGCTTATTCAAATAATGAAATTTTCACCGAGAACTTTTAAGAGACTACCTTTTGGCATTTTGTGATTTAATCGATAACTATCGATTGTGGTTATTATCGTGGTGACACTACCACACTTCATAGGAGACTGTCAGAATTCCGGATCGTGGATTTTATTGAAATTTTGGGGGATTTCAATTGGAATTAAAATTTTAAGCGGATGAATTTGGTAATTTTCAATAAATATTTACTACAATAATGTAGTTGTTAAAAATTTATTTGAAATTCAATGAATTTATTTATTTTTTCATAAATAAATTTAATAGTTTCGACCCTATACAGTTCAGTTTTTATAAATTTCTTTTTCTCTTCTTTTTCTAAATATTTCTTTAAATTTTTTATACATTTTTCTCTCAGTGTTTTCATTATTTTTTTCGATTATCTGATATTTTCTGCTATAGCTGCAACGGCGAGTGCGCTGTTTTTGTCGATTTTCTTTTTTTCCTTCGATTATTGCTTTTATTGGATTACTCGATTGAATAGCGAATGGATGTTTCGCGATGAATTATTGATCGTTTGTTATTTTGTTATTGGATCATTTTGTTAGTTTCGATACTGTCGGAGAATATATTTTATTATTTTTATTTACCGTTCAATGTAAATGTAAATAAATCAATCAATTTCTTTTATAAGGATTTTCGGTGAAGTAAATTTTTTTTCTCAAATAAGTGTCGAAATAATGGAAATAGATGGATTATGCAAAAACGAGTATCCTTGGAAGTTCTCGATTAATGGCGTCAGATTTCCAGCTTCTATTACTTTTTTTTCATAAATTTTTATGGATATCCTACGTGGGTTAAATAAAAATAGATTGGGATTTTTTTCTTTACCCCAGTTTAAATGGCACCATTGGATCAGAAGCTATTAATAAAATAATTCTTGGCACGTTTCACCAACCGATTAAGAATGTCGAAAAACACTAATTTTTTTCTTCTTTTTAAAACTGACGGGATGTTTTCATCAGTAACTTTTCGTTTATTCATCATGACGTACGATAATTAGTCACTCAAACAAGCACACATTTCTTCGATAATTCGAATGGAAGTATTTAATTGACTTGAGAAATGATAAGTATAAATAAAATAAAATGAAAAAAGAACAGGAGTTAAAGGAATAAAATTGATACGAAGATTCTTAATGTTTGCTTAATTGGGAAAGATTTGTATCCATTGATTAATTACTAATTGCTTATTCAAATCAATCTCCACAGTTTTTTTTTCTTTCCAATTCTAAATAAATATACCTTTAAATTAATTATCCATTTTTAATCTCACAGCACAATGATAATTGAATAGAAATAATGAATCGTTAACGACTACTTGGAACAATAAACAATGAACTATAAAATATAAATATCCCAAAAATAAAGCAATTTCGATAATACGATTGTCGACCACTACAGTCAGCGAGGAAAATGATTAGTGAAATCGACTGAAATAATAAATAAACTTTGCTTAAAAATTTAAGTAAACGAAGTCGTATAAAATTTACTCATGCAATAAGTAAATTATACTGAATTGTTTAAGCAATATTTACTTATATACTCAAATTTATTGATCTTACGAAAAAGAAAATTTACAATCCCAACAGACAATTTTGTTAAATCCTCCGTGCAATCAGTGAAAAAAACAAAAAAAAAAGACAGTTCGAAGCATCGACGCACTGACAGAAATGTTGTGGAATAATTACGGTTATTCTGAAGCCGAGCCATTGACTATTGCTTTTAGTGAAAAATTACTATTCAGTATTATAAATTGTTCTAAAATTCTAATAATATTTACTAGATTTTCTAACACATATTACTAGAATTCTAGTAAATTTTATAATACAGAATGATGCCCTCGATGCACAGGAAACACCGTGGTACAAAGAAAAATAAAAAGACGCGAACTAAAATAAAATAAAATAAGTAAGTAAATAAAAAAAAAAAGCGACGGGGCCTCAAAGAATCGCAAACAATCGTCGTAGCGATCCCCCGCTACAAATGTAGAATTTCAATTCGTCATTGAAATTCGAGGCACGTCGCGACTTATCAATTAAGAGAACGTCGCGCGTTTTCCGACTGCGTACATATATTTACGCAAGGCCTGCTCACCCCCTTATCCCCCCCCCCCGCCTCCCCCTCGCTCTCCTTCTCATTCGTTCGCTTGTCTTGGGTAATTAGCGCTTTCGCAGGCGTAAACACACTGAGTGTGGCCCGCCGAGAGTTTATGCCGCTTTCGACTCGATAAACGTCAACTCTAATATCCACATGCACTCTCCACTCTCGAGCTTCTTTCCTTTTCTTTTTTTTTTTTTTTTATCGGTGGGCACAAACTTTGCGCTGCGTTTACAGTGGGCCTCGGTGTTTTTTGCGGATTTTTGCTGGAGGCGAAGAAATTCGACGGAAGCGAAAAGCGGTTAGCGGATTGTTGAGCTTAATTAAATTACTCGCGGGAATTATTTATGTTGGATAAGTAGGTGGAGGATTTTCATTTTTAATTGCGAGTCAATCTGTTTAATTAGCGGTAACCCGATCAATTCGATTTTAAAATTTAAAGGGAAATCTTTATCATTAATAACTACCCGATTATAATTATAGTTATAATTATAGATATTTTAATAAGGTTTCATTATCGATTTTATACCAACATGCTTCCATTTAATTAGCACGTTAATCAACAAAAATGGTTAATTGTTTACTAGAGTAATTAAAATTTATAATTATAATACATCATAAGAAAAAAAGTAATAAAAAAAAGAAAGGATATAAATGTTAGTTAAGTTCGCGTGGTTAACTTTAATAATAACACTTTTTTATATTGCATTAATCTCCGAGTAACAAATCTCCAATCTAACTTAATTAACAAACTAATGAAATCGTTATTAAATATTTTTTAGGATATTTAAATGAGCTAATTTAGCCCTTGCAGATCCAATGTACATTTGAATGTACAAAGCTATTTTTTTTTAATTCTGCAAAACAAATTCATGATAGCTAAAAATAAACGCGTAGATCAGATTAAGTGAATAATGTTTACACTCGTAGTGGGGCTTTAAGTTATTCTAGATGCAATATAGACGTTGAGAAGATTAGCATTAAAGAAGAAGAGGGAAGTTGAGTTGAAATTGAAAAATTTAACTAAGATTTTACTAATTTTGACTAAAACTTGATGGAATAGATCTACGATCATTGTTTTCGGAACTTTTTCATGCAGTAAAAATAATCAGCTCTGAGGGGGTTAAATAAAAACCAATCGATAATCCAACTAATTTTCATAAACAAACTCTTTAAAAAACAAATTAAAATGCGATCCAAGTCAAGTCCTTGCACTCCATGAAGCGATCCATCACGGAATTACACGTCCGAGAGGGAATTTTGCACCTTCACATCGTTAAAAATGGATCGCCGACCCCTACCCCCGGCCATCAACCGACCCTTCGCGAGGTTAAACATATATTTATATATAAATATATATATAAAACATAAAACGCGTGACGCCCACGGCGAATTCCTCACCTCCTCCTCCTGTGTCCGCTTCCCATCTTTGGAGCTCTCCTTCGACTCATTCCGCCCCCTGCCTCCGTTCCCCCGGTGTACATTGTGCTATCTGTCCGCTCTGTCTGGATATCTGTCTATATCCATCCGCGCGCCAATCTCGCTGCCGGGAGCTGCTGCCGCAGCGTCTGGCTACGGGAAATGAAAAGCGTTTTCATACGTCGAACCACCCCCTCCCCCTCCTGACTGTATGGTCGCCGACCTGCGACCTGCCACCCTCTCTGCACTTTTTTTTCAACGATACGCTTTCCTTTGTCGTTCGACATTTTTTTTTATTTGAATCTTTATGTGGTGTAGTTTTGATTGGATCGTTACATGATACTCACTTCTGGAGAGTAAATGTTATAGTAAAAATTACTATGTTACGTTCGATTGCGACCTACCACCCTCTGCACTTTTTTTTTCAACGATACGCTTTCCTTTGTCGTTCGACATTTTTTTTTATTTGAATCTTTATGTGGTTTAGTTTTGACTGCGTTACGTGATCCTGATTTCTGGAGAGTAAATATGTACGGAGAGAAATTTTATAGTAAAAATTACTATGTAGATAGCAATTTTGACTATGTTTTATAGTAAAAATCAACATAAATCGAGTATACCTCAATGTTCCTATGGAATATAGTCATTTTTACTATAACATTTCTCCCCGTGTGAGAGCACTTCTTTTGTGTTTTATAATAGGAGTATTATTTCGTTTTTTAATTTTATTTTCTTATTTATGTATTAAAACTACGTTTTACTTGGTAACGATATAAATTTATTTAAAAAAAAAAAACGTTATTATCGCACTAATCAAAAGATTAATCAAGTAATTATTACTTAATTTTAATCATGATAATATTTCGTATTCAATTTAATTTAAAAATGCGTGCAATGCACTTTTTTCGTAATTTATTATTAATAATTTACTTAATTTCGTTTTACAGGTAAGAGGCATTTAAATATCTGCAGCTGCTGTTGCAATTGGCCCAAGCGTTCGTAAGTAAACCTATAAATAGTAAATCTGTACGATGATTTAACTTCATCTTTTAGAAGAGTTTTAGAACAATAGGCGACTTGTTCAGTTCGAAAGAAAAAAAAATGAAAAAAAAAAAAAAAAAAACGGGAAAACGCCACACTCGTGTAAAAGCTCCTTTTATCGCGCATGTTTATAAAGCGAATTCCAAGAATGTTATACAGTGCAAACTAAAATGTAAATGAAAAACTTTTAGCCGCTCCCCGAGACAATGCCTTGAGGTGTAAGTAATTTCGACTCTGAAAGTGCAGCCTACCTTATTAGAATATTCAAATACAGCAGTAAAGCTGGCGAAACTTAAAATGAATATTGATTTTCCTACATTCTCAACTATTTCAATATAATTCAAAGTAACCCCTCCAGTCTATTATGCATTTTGCCGATAGTTAATTGAGACTTTGTAACCCTCGACTCATTGAATTCACCATCGCCTGTCGTACAAAACTCCACTCGAAGGACACAATTATCGACCTCACGATTTTACAATTAATCCTTTCAGAAATCGGATATAAAAAAAGTCCGTAATACGTGTAAAATACGTAAATAATGTGTGCATAGTACTTGTGTAATAAGTGCAAAATACATGTGTAATATACCTGCATAGCGAATACAAAATGTTCTCTCTAAATTTAAAGCAGTGAAAATATCACTATTTTTTTGTACAGTGACTGCGTTTTTCACTGAATAGCTAATGAATTAATGCTAATTAATCAGTGATTAAAATTTATCTGACAAAATGCAGTTGGTGAGTCACTAACTCTTTACCTGCAAAATCAGCGACTGTTTCAATGAACTTATCAGTGAGTTTTGAATTATTTATTAAAAAAATAGTGAATACTCACTGTTAAAACAATAAATTTGCTAGTCCTTGATAATAATAATAATTATTATTGTTAGTTATTTGACTGCAGTCAGTTGAAAAAATTTACTGTTTCGATAATTCAATATTAATTAGTGACAACTCATTGTTATTTTTAGTGAACAATTGTTTAGTGTCTTTTTGTAGTGAGATTCCACTGCTTTTTACAATAAACTGTTTACTACTTAATAGTGATTCATTCCACTACTTATTGCAGTGCATATTCACTAAAAATCAGTGACATGTTTTTGACTTTTGAAAAATTCGGAATTAGAGAGTAAGTACAGCATATTTGTAATTAGTAAACAATACAAGTTATAATACACATATAAAACGTATATTACACGCAAATAATACTTGTGCAATAGGTGTAAAATACCTTGTCTCGTAAGAATCGAGTGATAAAATCGATTCGAAATCAATTACAAAGCGTATAAAACACGAGAATAATACTTGTGCAATATGTGTAAAATACCTTGCCTCGTAGGAATCGAGTGATAAAATCGTTTCGCCGTAAATTCCTGGATTCAGCGAAAGGGGAAGAGTCGAGAAAGAAAAGCAATGGCTATCTCGGGCAGTTTAGCCGGTTGAAAATTAGTTAATAACTTAATGTTATAGAAGCGGAATTCCCTGAAGGCTTCGCGGCGCCGTATTTCATTCTTAGGAACTTTGGAGCGAGCGCGCTCTGAATCGCCGGAGCCACAACTAATTGCAAGGCCTTGGCCGACCGTGACTATAATTGAGAAACGATACGTCACGCTTTTCTTGGCGTTTTACGCCACTCGGCGAAAACTGCCGTCGTTTTATACACTTTACTCTGTTGACTTTGACAGCAAGTGTCTCCTCGACATTTTTTAAATAATTAAAAAAGATTTTACGCGATCAGTCAACTTAATATGTTTTTTTTTTTCAAATTTCGCGCCGAAAGCTTGTTAAACAAATGGCGCGAAGATTCAAAATATTCTTTTCTGAATTTCGATTTTGACAGTAAAAAATATTGTCCTATTCGTAATTATAAAAGCGTCATTGCTATAAAGTTTTAAAATTCATTAGTTAAGCTTAAATTTTATATTTTCTAACTACACGAAGATTAAAATGCTGCCCATTAAAATGCTTCGTAGTGGAATTTTTATATTCTTTATTGAAAGAATATAAATTGTACGCTACGTATAGTCTACTATTCAATTTTTTCCCCGAATAAAAATTGATCGCGCGTGATATGCACTGCAGTCTCAATAAAAGCGAGAAAATAGAGAACCCTTTATTGACTTTCCTGAAAGCTCGTTATGTTATCATGTGCACATCACAAAAACAACCTCAGAAGTGATAAACGAAGCGCTCGATGACGCCTCGGAAATATTTAAAATTAATTAACCCTCGCGAATTAAAAAAAAAAAAAGAAGACAATAAAGCGAGCCCTCCCAGATCGTCAGCTCGGCGCCGCGCAACGAAACAAAAGGTCAAGGATCGATTTCTCATTACATCAACGCAGACCCCAAAATCAAAAGTAATCACTCTTGACGCTCAATAATACTCAGCCGGACGATTAATAATCCCGACGAATAAATCGATCTCTCTTATCCTTCCCAAGAACGGGACGAAATAAAAAAAAAGTACACTGCGCGGGGGGGGGGGGGGGTTTGTACACGCGAAAATTCCGCGAGTCGCGGGAAAGCGCGCTGATGGAAAAAATATTTGACAAGCCCATGACAAATTGATCCTCGTCTGCATCGAGTCCGCGCGGATACTCCACCCCCTGCCACCCCCACTGGTGCTCCGCTCGTAAAGGCCGACGGATGTGAGCCGCCACGTGCGCCATGTCCGACGACAAAACGAAACTTAGCAGATCGAGGTAATACAGTAAGAGGATGAAGTGATGAATTTCTTTTTCTTTTTTTTTTTTGGCGAAAATTCAATAACCGAGCAGAGAATAAAAGGTATGAGATTTTTTTTATCGAAAATAAACTTTGATATTTCAGTTTTTTATTTGTATTTTTATGTTCGGATTAAAAGTGCGGTGTAAAAGAATTTTTATTAAAAAACGTATAACATTAATATTTGAAGGAGTATGGAATTTTTTCATATTTTCAATTATTTTACATCTATTGGACACAAGAGAATGTTTTTAATTAAAAGTTACTTGTTACTGCGAACTCTTAATTTGTATAATTCAACTGCCAATATCGTGAATAAAATATGCAATTGAAATAAATTTAATTAATTAGAAAGCTCTAATCAAAAATACATAATTGACACAAGTTGATTTAATTTTGATTGTTAATTCAACTAAATCCGGAATAAATGATTACGTTTGATATTTTACAATAATTAAATATACAATTTTACCGAAAAATTAACTTTTGTTAAATTTCATTGGTTTATCTGAACAAAATTATAACAGATACACCTTTAATATAACACACAGTCAAATTATATTTCTATAGTTGCGGTATAAAGAAATAATCCATACATTGGACTATCCTTAAAAAATTATACTGAGAAAAATGTTTTGGAAAAGTTATTATAATTTATTCTTGTAAAAATTAGTATCCAGTCTGGGAACAGAAGCCATAGATTGCATTTAGTGAAAAAATTACCTTTATACGTTATAAATTTACTAAAACTTTAGTATTGGAAATTCTAGTAAATATTTCTACAATTCTAATAAACATTACTAAGAATTCTAGTAAAATTTACAATACAAAATAGTGATTTTTGCATTAAATGCAATCTATGCCTCCCTTCCCAGATTAGATTATAAAATTTCTACCAAAATAATAGTAATTTTCCAAAAAAACTTCTCTCAGTACAGTTTAAGATTTACATTAAATTAAGTTTATAATATACTCGATATTTTGAACTCAAGTACTCTTTATTTCGTTTTTTTTTCGTTAAATAAATAAATTCTGATATAAAAATGAATTTAAAAAAATTTCCAAAAGAATTTTATCGAGTCCCGGCGAGATTTTCGCCATCGGCCATTATTATGTGGCAGCGGCGGTGTCTGGAAATAGCCGAGCTTTCGGACTCCCCGTGCGCAGGACCGCAAAAACAAACGAATTACCGAGGGAGCGTGAGAGCATTTACCTTGATCGAGTAGACTAATTTTTTTTCTTCTCCGAGGGAGGGGCGGGCTCCAAGTGCTAGTGCTATAATTTCGCCCTTTTTTATTTTTATTCGACCTTTATGTACAAGCTCTTTTCACGCAGCACTACATCAGTACATATTAATCGTTTGTGCGTTATTTACTCGCGACCCGACGGCTCGTGAATAATTTGCCTCCCTTTATTTACATTTGAAAATAATTCATCATTTTGCGCATCCCTTACTTTATTAAATTATTACAGTTTAAAATCTCTACTGATAAAAAAAAAGAAGGAAATTTATTTACAAAAAATTATAGTATAATAGTTTAATAAATATAAATTATATATTGATAACTATATTAATAAATGTATATTTTATATTTATTAAACTCGCTGAAATTGTTGTCGATAATTAATGTTGGCTTAAAGCGTCGAAAATACAAATATAAAATAGCCGAGAGAACTATAATGAAAACTTTCGACTACTGTTTAATGGGTGGAAAGAGCACGAAGCCTCGGCGCCGTAAATCAAGATTCGCAGGCACGCGATCGTATAAAACGAAATGAATTTATATGCCTTTGAAAATGTTTGTTAATGATAGCAATTCGTTATTTTGGTGGAGTGAAAGAGAGAGAGAGATAAAAAAAAGAAGAGGAATTTAACGTCCATCTGTCAGTGAACTTTTGGGCGGATCGAGCACCGACCAAATAGCATTTGAAAATTTACGCGCGCAATTATTACAGTTTTAGCAAAGGAGGAATCGAGTGAAAAATGCTCGACGCATATAATAATTTGTCTAATATTTTTCGCGATGAATTATTTATTAGCGCGCTTAAAGCGAGCGGAGCGGCCGTAAAGGCTCGAAATTGTGCCTGTCCGTAAGAAAAGCATAAATAATTTAAACGATTATAAAAGCGTATGTATGTATGACGACTTTCTCTTTTGTAATTTTAAACATCACCGTCGCCTATTGTATCGTTACGGCGATAAATTAAGTGAGATATTCAGATACGCGCTGTCCTACATATATAAAATGTCATCTTCGCCGCTTGTTTAAATTTTAATTAACCAAAAAAATAAATAAATAAATAAAATATCTAATACATAAATCATTTAAAAATGGGAGTAAACTTTGTGCATTATTTTAATTGAGTATATATCCTTTACATTTATAATGAGGTAATCCGATAAATATAAAGTTACACTTTTACGTAAATTAAATAATCGTAATATAATTGTACTACAAAATAACTAATTGACCAAAAAATATTAAAGCGTTTCTTATTCGTGTATACACCAACCCTCATTTATTTATTTATTATCAATAATTAATTAATAATAAAGAATCTGTAAGTAAAAATTTGAAATAATAAACATATTCAACGTAACTTCAAACTAATTACTACACTGAGAGAAAAATTTGTCAATTTTAAGCAAATATTTATTTCAATAGTACTTTATTGAGTGAAAAAATTATCTTTTTGAAACTACTAAATTTATTTAGAAACAAATAAATTCATTTAGTTTTAATGAAATTATTGCTTGATTCAAAGAAATATTTAGTAAGTACTATTAAAGTAAATCATTTCCTTAAAATTAACAAATTTGTTTTCAGTGTATAATTAGCTAAACTAAAAATAAGCTGAAAAATAAAGCTAGAAACTAAACTAAAAACTAAAAAAGTGGAAGAACGCAGAGAGAAGAATTAACGTAAACCTCATTAAAAAAATAATAGAAAATATAAATTTATTTCTGCAGAGCACCCCTCCGAACGAAAACAGAAAAAAAAATCGTAATAAAACTTTTAATTAATACTTTATCAAATTCGCCGAACGCTTGGAATTGCACCGGCGCCGTTCGGCGGAAAATCGAGTTTAAAAAAAAAAAAAAAAAAACTAAGGGACAACAATAAAAGTGGAAAAGATGCGTTTTAACGAGCGCCCCGAGGATTCCCGAGCTCGCAGCGTCGATAGAGAGAAGGGAAGGGAAGAAGGGACTTTCCCGGGTAAGTTCGCCCGGGGTCAAAACACCTCATCGAGTGGCGCTGGGGCTGCGCGTGTGCGTGACGCCTGTACATAGATTAAGATATTATCGCTCGCCGGAGGGGAGGGGGGGACGAGCCATTACAATGCCAGACAACTGGGACACTTTAACAAAGGCGCGCTGCGTCGCCTCCCGTATAAACGCGGATAATCAACTCGCGCGCCGCTCGGATAATTTATTTTATTCGGTAATGCAATTTTACAACGGTAAATTGTTCGGCCGCCGTATAAATACGCGAAGCCGTGCGATGCTTCTAGCCCCTCCCCCCTCCCCTGTTCGCGTTTATTTAGACCTTTTTAATTGGTGTCTTTTGTGATACTCTTTTGAAGGGAGGCTGGAGGCTTTCAATGGTGTACTGGATTTTCAATTCCACGGGTTTCCGCGAATTTATCTTTGATTCGTTCATTTTATCGGTGATTCTTTTCGTATTAATTATCGATTATTTTATATCGGGGAGAGCGAAAATTGCGGGGTCCGGCATAACATGCAATTTATGAACGTTTCGAGTGTTACTTTAATGAAAATGTTCATTGTGTTTCGTTTTCTATTATTTAATTTGTCAATAAACAGGGTTGGAGCGTTTTAATTGTACTAAAAATTGTATAAGCTTGAAAAGTACGGGGAAAAAGAGTACAGTGGGCAGTTAAAAGCGCTGGTGTATATATATCAATTACTAGAGTTTATATAATTATTATTTTCCATTATTTTACAAAGACCTCTTTGCCTCTGTAGGATTTCGCTCTTTATTTGTACTTCCGTTTATTTATTTTATTTTTTCCACAACGTTATTTAAATTTGAAAGATGCTTTTACAGTAAAGCTTTTATGCAGTTTTATCCGTCGTTATATTTTTATTCCTCGTTTGAATTTAAAAATTACATTACTCGCAACAAACGTAATGGAAAATAATTAATAAATTGAAAATTGATCGTAAAGCCTACAGTGAAATTATTAAAAATAATTTCATTTTCATTTTCAGCAAGCTACGTGCCAATGAAGTAGCAACGGTTTCATTATTTTTATCAATAATTTTAACACTTATATTCCATATTGTTAATCATTTTATCGCTACTCTCTTTCTTTTACAAAATTTTGTCTTTCACTCGTATTTCCAAAAAATAAAATTATTTACAACAAAGTGCCTACCGCACTTATTGCAATTGCACATATTATCCTACCCTGGAATTTAAAAATTGCATTCGCGTTAAAAAACAAACATTTGAGCGCCGAATTAAATTTTATAAAAATCAGTTAACAAAGTAAAAACAATAATTGCTATGAAGCTATGTATACACGCTGAGCTTATTAAAAATTCGCAGCAGCAGCAGCATTACAAAAAGCGCTGGAAAATATTTCATCCGCTCGCGCTGTTAAACTTTTTTACCAGCGAGTGCTTTCAGCTATTTCGATATTTTTTAATAAAGAGGGCGAAATTCCGCGTCATCGATTACCGATGTGCGCCTTCTCCGCGGCGGAGGGAAAAAAAATAAAAAAAAAAACGACGAAGAGCAAGGCAAAGTAGATTGTAAGCGCTACTTTATGCGACGTTCGATGGACAAACCGATTCCCATTTTCCACTCGAAATATCCTCCCGCTGCTTTATCCGCGCGCGCGTCTCCCCGGCTGGAAAGATGAAATACAGCCTCCTCAATGGTAGCGGCGAAAAAATAAAAAAAAAAAAAAAGACGTGCGAGGGGTGGATTCGCAGTCGAGATTTGGCGGATCGCACGCATTTGTTGTCTTCTTCCTTGCCCCTTTTCTTTCCTCTTGTCTTCTTTATCGCCTTGCGACGGCTCATCTTTGTCGCGTCTGTCAATATTTCCGGGTTCCCCGCGCGCCCGTGGATTCGCCCGTTAATTCCCAATTTCCTTCCTCGTCGATAGAGAGCAATTTCTCTCTTTCACTTTTGCCGACGTTTTTTTCCCTCCTCCGTGTGATTCGCTACGCCCGCGGGACCTCTCGCTGACATTATGATACCAGAAGGCATATTAAGTGCTAATCGAGTCTCACTTGCTCGGTAATAAATAAGATTAATAACTCTTCATTTAAAAAAAAAAAGTGATGGTGTTTTTGGTGAAGCTTATTTAATGCGCGATTTTTATATTATTGGTATATAGGATTCGCGCGAACGCGAATTATCCAAGTTTTGCGCGAATCTGCAAAACATTAAAATCATAAAGTCTAGCGCATTTTGCACGTTCTGCGCGTTCCATTTTTCATATTAGACTTATTTATTGAACATTGATAGCGTTTTTTTTAAGAGATGATGTGAATAATCATAAATTATAACATAAGAAAATTTTAACTTTAGTTTCATATATTAAAAATTAAAAAATTCGCGCACTTGCATACCAATTATCTCTGGCGACCAATTAGAATCGCGTATTTAATGCTTCATAACAAAGGCCATCACTATTTTTAAGAGAGGATGATTATGGCGATTATTGATATTACCTCTTTAAAAAACGGCGACAGAAATAAAGAAAAAATTAATGGAACCTAAAAAAGCGGAAGGTGTAAAGAGCTCGCAAAGCGCGATAAATTTTGCTAATAATATTTATTATAATAATAATTCTTTCTCCTTTGTTTTTTTTTTGTGTGTTTCTTTGGGGCGTTTCAGAGTTTACGCGCGTTTGTAATTTAATTTTTGTTTCGTTATCGCGAGTGCATTAACATTTTGTAGAGGCTGATAAGGTCCGATAAGGCGATTTATTTGGTATTTATGTAACGAAGATAGAATTTATCTGCGGGAAGAGTGTTAAGGATGAACTTCGTGCAAGTCAATATTGATTGCGCTAATAAACACTGATACATTGAAATTTTTCGTTGAGAAAAAAGGAGGTGAAGATTCTTACTTTATTTGTTATAAAAAAATCGATTCATTCGGTAAAGAAAAAACTATTTTAGGTTTTCACATATTGCTTCCTGGAGATAATTTTGTTAAAGTTGCAGTATATACTTAGTAACATTCTGGTTTTAATGAAATTTAAACTACATTCGTTAAAAATGTAATTTTTATGGGAATATTCATTAAAGTCAATATTTAATAAACATGCAGCAATAAATTACATAGAAATTCATTAAAAACTTGCGAAAATCGATATTTAATAAACATGCAACAGTGAATTATATCGAAAAGTGTTTTAATCGTGTACTTAAACGAATTCTCACCTTGATATAAAAAAAATAGAAATTTTTAATTAAACTCCTGCGCAATCCGCTCCGTACAAAGTTCTCCGCAAAATTAAAACTAACACCTAAACACACTAGTAACAACTTAATTCCACTTCATTTTTTTTTTGTTTAAATTACAATTAAAAGAAAAATTCACCAACGTAATTTCATCAACAAGCACTTCGCCAGCCTAACGAGCATCTTTCAATTCGCCTTTCATCCCTTGCACTCCGAAAGTTTTAATGACGACGGAAGTTATTAAAGCCACAAATCACTCGGGATTTAAGTAACCCGGAGCTCGCGGTCTCGAGCGAAAATTCCCGTCGTATATAAAATAGCACCGCCTCGCATCAGCTAATCACTCCGCAGAGCGGAGAATATATGCCAATTGCATTATCGCACTCGCAAAAATAAACCCTCGCATAATAAAAAAAAAGAAAAAGCCGAGGCTCCTCGAGCCATCCGCAAGGCCGAGGTCCGCGCATTATCGCTCCCCGGTAATCGATACCTCGTTTATATCTCCCTCCTCTCGCTCATCTTCGGACCCGGCGAAATCAGCGCTCGATCCTCGCGCAGGAATTTAATTCCTCCGTCCCTCTTTCTCCCTCCCACCCCAGCCTGGTCTCATCCCGTTGCATCCTCGTATTATTATCCGGACCCTCGTGTCGTCGCTCCCTCCTTGATTCCCCTTATGTTTGCTCGTCGGATAATTGGCGAGGGAACGGCTGCCTTATCGGCGGCTGGATAGATACCCCACACGCCAACTCGTCCTTCTTAAGGACCCTCACCTTTTTCCGCGTTCCGCGATTTTCTTGCCTTCGGCTCAAGGGGGTGTGGGAAACGTTTAAAAAATGATGTGCGAAAGAGAATTTTGACGCGGTAATCGTTTGGGTTGATGTTGCGGCCTGAAATGGTTGGAGTCAAATTTCACTCTTAGATTTGTAGTGAAACCAGTTGTTTGGCTTTGATAGAGTTTACTTTTGACTCTTCGTGGATCAAGTGATTTAATTTCAGTCTAAGGTAAACTAGAATATCAGAGATTACGTCCCTACCTTTCTTTATACTTAAGAGTCAGAAAATGACTCTTTGTCACTCCATCAGAGGAGTTAAATTCACTATAAAATTGGTTTTTCCAACTAAATCGGGAATTTTTTAGAGAAAATGTTAATAAAACACCATTTTACCTTTAATGCTGTTTGATGACTGACTGTTGATTGGCGTTTTTATCAAATTCGTATTCTAAAGAAATAATAATTCTCAGTAAGTAATAGCAATCCTATCCGTAACAATTACAAGTGAAAATTTGATTTAAAAAAATTAAATTTCCCTCTATTTCACTTCAGTTGATTTAACGTGTAATCGTATCGACGTAATAATTTGTGTTGATGTAATTGTGATAGAGTAGCTCTTTCTGAATCAAATTAGCCTGGATTGGAGTCTGCAAATCCATTTAATCCTGAGATATTGCCATCTGAAATTTTTGTGGAGCATCGACTTCAGTTTGTCCTGAAACAAATCAAATCCATAGTATCAATAAATTTAATTTTCTTCACTATTTAAATTTAAATGTTAAACAAACATCAAGATCACACTTTAAATATTATTGCCAATCAACCGGAAATTTACTTCTCCACCGTATTTTATTGAAACGAACTTTTACGCTTTTGTTAAGAATAAAGTAAAACAATTGATGACCAGAATAAAAGTTCTTTTTTTTTTGTACTCCAAAGTTTTACAACGAAAGTGCAGCTTTTACACGAGTATTTTTTTTAAACGACGTACGCGGGGAAACAGCTATGTGTTTTGGTTCTGCACGGTTGATCGACTGATCGATTGGTTGCGTGACTTATACTCCGCACGGATGCTGCGATGCACGGGCAAAGCGGTAAAAGTGAAATTACACACTCCTCTTGATAGCCAACTGCGTGTTTCCGCGTGCACTGTGATTTGCGCAGTTTTATAAAATAAATGCAACCGGTAATAAAGACGCGTCATTACGATATTGTTTCCTCTCCACAGCGCCACGCTAAACATTGTTATTATATAACTATCGATCGCATAATTTTATTTGTACATATACATTGTTTTTAAACAAACTAATATACAATGAATTATACGTTAAAGAAAAACAAAGGGTATAGACAAAAAATACATAATTTTTTTAAAACTAAATACTAGTAGATACATTTGTAATCATCTTTTAAACAAAGTTGTAGCAGAAATAAATTGAATATTGTTTCATATTCAAGTACCAGTAGAAAAAAAATTTGCATCGCTTTGATACAAAGTTCTAGTAGAAAGAATTGTACACTTTTTTTATACAAAGTACTAGTAGAAAAAAAATTGCATCGCTTTGATACAAAGTTCTAGTAGAAAAGAATTGTACATATTTTTTATACAAAGTACTAGTAGAAAAAAAAATGTGCAGTCCTTTGATACAAAGTTCTAGTAGAAAAGAATTGTACATATTTTTTATACAAAGTGCTAGTAGAAAAAAATTTAGCATCGTTTTGATACAAAGTTCTAGTAGAAAAGAATTGTACACATTTTTTAGACAAAGTACTAGTAGAAAAGTAATTGTGCATCCTTTTGAAACAAAGTGCTAGTAGAAAAAAATGCAGCACGAAAATTTTATTTACCTTTATGCGGACTGAGGGGAGCTATCTGTCGCTTCGAAAATAGCGCGATGAATGCACAATCGATTGTTTTACGGTACATTGTCACTACCGAAGGTACTTACTCTCCTGGCCGCCGATGACAAGACAATCACATTCGCCTTGGTGTGCAATTGCGCATAAATCTCACTACCAAATTAAATAATTCAATCTTGGCGAATTTTTAAAGAACTGCTCGAGAATTTCTGCCTCGGCTCATGTAATTCAAATTGCACGATGCGTACAGCGGCTCCGCGTACATACAAATTCATCGCGAGATGAACAACTAAGCGTCAGCTGAAAATGAAATGAGCGCTGCCGGCTATCGGCAAATTATGTGCATCTCGAGAGATCGATGCACCATTAGAATTTTTTTTAGCTTTTTTTTCTAATTTTTTTATTCTCAGTTTCAATTGAGAGTATATATAAGTTAATATTAATTGTAGCTCAGTTAACATTAACTGAAAGTTTGTACACTCAAAAAAATTTGTTAATTTTAAGGAAATGATTTACTTCAATAGTACTTACTAAATATTTCTTTGAATCAAGTAATCATTCATGAAAACTAAATGAATTTATTTGTTTCTAAATAAATTTAGTAGTTTCAAAAAGATAATTTTTTGACTCAACAAAGTACTATTGAAATAAATATTTGCTTAAAATTGACAAATTTTACTCTCGGTGTACAATCTAAATTTTCATTTACAACAATTAAAGCCAATAAAGAACAATTTTGTTCTAAATCATAAATAAAAATTCTTTTTATCGTCAGATAAGAGTTTCTAGTCTCTACACCCGAGCCCATAACGTGACGTGGATTATCAAGAAATTGCATTCTGAAAAATCTGGTCTCGTGCAGCCCTCGTAATGATAGACGTAACGAAATAATTTAAGCTCGAGGCAGTGGAGATATTAGCCGATATAATCAGCGAGATGTCCCGCGTACACGTAATATACCTGTCGGGTCAATGGGAGGGGGGAGGGGGTGAGAAGGCACGTCTTGGAGCTTTTAATTAGGAATTATTCTAGCGTGTGGTGGCACGACTGCGCGGAAACCCAGTGGCTGCTCCATTTAGTCGAATCGAGAATTTGCTCGCTTCCTCTCAGCCTCTCTTTCTCTCTCTTTTTTTTTATTCTCCATTCCTCCTCTTTTCTGGGCTTTAATGGCGCCGTCAATTTATAGGAAGTTTTACTATTGAAGTTCTTTAATTAACCCGAGGAGAAAGAATTATGAATATAAAATTATCGAGTTTTACTTTTAGTTATTCGCTCTGTACTCAACTTAATTCCGCGATTCGGAAATTAATTCAATTTAACGTTGAATATTGTATCTGCCTGTTATTGGATTATTTTTGATTGGCGAAAATTACGACGTTGTGTTCGGAGGAGAATATTTCGAGAGGTCTGCATTTTGGAGAATAATATTTAAAGTTTGACGCGCGAAGAAAAAAAAATAGATTTTACTCTGGGTATATTCTGAAGGGAATAATTAAAGTCAAGCGTGATTTTCTTTATATTATAACAGAAATTTCATTAAATTTTCGTTTATAAACTTAATTAAATGGGGATTGTAAAATCAAGTGTTAATGAAAATTTATAGCGTAATCAATTTTTCTTCGCTGAAACGCGGCCTTTGAACTTTCATAAAAAACTTCGCTGAAACGGAGAATAAAAACATTTTACTGCTGCCGGCAGCGCGCAAAAACTGAAAAGTTTATTAATTAAATTGCGAAAAAATCTCATTTTCGCGGATAAACCACCGACCAACCGTATTGTAGTAATTTTATTAATACATTTTAATTAACAGAGATGGGGTAATCTCAAAACCATTTTTTTTCTTCAAGCGAATCAGTTTCCCTTGTAATTACTTCTGTTTAAAATGTAAGTAAAGGGTAAATTGCGAAGAAAAAAAAAGACGAAGAGAAAAAAAGATTAATTTTCCGGTTTTATCTAGTCGCTAGGTGATTTTCTTGCGGAATTACCTGCTAAGGTAAATTCTGGGAAAAAGTGAAAGAAAATTACTTCCCCATTTCTACAACTTTAGTTTATTATGTTTGCACAAAGCGCAGGAAAAATTAGCATAACAAAACTGCATCGCGCACTTTCCTCTTAATTATTCATAAAACTACGAACACAGTCTAAATCCATAAAGAAACAATGAAAACAAATCAAATTATATACTATACGTCGATGTACTAAAAAAAACATTAAATTAATTTTTTCTAAAGTAAAATTAATTCTTGTCAGGAAAACAAGATCGTCAACTCGACAGAAAAAAAAAAGAAGTTCAAATTTTTTTGCAAGTCCGCAAAAGAATAGAGAAAATCCACAAACAACTTGCGAGCTCATAAAGTTTTCGCTCACTTCTCGCAATCTCCACGACCAAAAAAAAAAGTAAAAGAAGAAAAAACAAGCGCGTCCCGCTTTAAATGTTGCGGCGAAACTTGGTCCTCCGCTCGCGGGCCTCGTGTCAATTTCGCCGAACAACGAGTCGTGCGCGCTCGCGAATACGCCGAGTCGCCCGTTAATTATTCAACTTTGACAGAGGCAACTTTCCAGCCACGCGGAAGCGCGATCCTCTGTTGGGGCTTTCCCCAGATGCGCCGATTCTTTTTTTTTTTTTGTTTTTTCTATTGTCCGCTTTGACAGATTCGATGAAGTCGAATCCGCGTTTTCGGTCTTCCGGCTTGATGGTTGTTTAAGGAGTGAATTGAATTTTATCGATTCTCCTTTATTTTTTTACTGTGAGGTGTAGCTTTTTATTTTTTTGTGGACTACTGCCTGTAGGAACTCATTCATTCGCTTTGTGAATGCTGGTGGAAGCAAAATGTTAGTGGGTTAATTAAAGATTTTTATTGTTAAGTTATACACTTACTTACTGAACTTTTAATTGAACAGTTTGAGAAATTAACTCTATTTTATTATCGATTTTTTTTTTACGTCGAGGCTTAGTTTATTTTTAGGTCGACACTACAGGCTGTCTGTAGACACTCACGGGTTTTCTTAATGAACTATTTTATAAATGAAAATTTTATTGTTAATTATGGATTTCAATTTTACGCGATAAGTATTAAGCACTCCTGCACTGAATTTTGAAGAGAGAATTTTTAAATTAGTTAGAATCCATTAAAAAGAAAGAAATTAAGAAGTTTATACGTAAAAGGCAATAGGAATTATTTAAAAATTTTAAAAGGATGCACGAGATGGAGCTTAGTAAAATCTCCTTGCTTTAAAAAGAGAATTTACCTTATTCGAGTAGATGTAAAGTACATGGAGCATGTTTAAATCGTTTGAATCGCGTACTCTGGTTTAATATTTTATCAAGCTAACTAAAGGTACTTTCTTTACATTTTCCGCATAAGATTCAGTGCAGTAAATATTTGCATTATAATTTTAAAATAACACGAAAAGAATTTTCTCAAAAAAACCGCTATCTTGTTTTACAAAAAAAAAGGAAAGGAAGAAAATGAAAAACAGAAAATGTGAAAGTAAAGTTAAAAAGCAAAAACTTGTTTCTCTACACGGCGCAGTACGAATCGGGGACATATATTTTTTTTTATTTATACGAGAGAAAGGAAGATCGATCAAGTAATAATTGTACATTAAAATGTACTAATTACGTTAAGGTAGTAATTACGAAATTACAAATTTTATGAAACCAGAAAAATTTACAAAGAGTAAATTGTAAAGAAGGTTAAGTATATTATTTGTACAGAGGCTGGTATTAGATTTAAAAATTAATTAAAACTAGTTTGCATTGGCTAAAAAAATTGAATATGATATATAAATGTTAAGTTTTTAACAATTGAAGCATGTTTATTTATTTATTTATTTTTATAGAAAAGATAATTATCCTTCGTGTTATTAAGATCGCGTGTACGTTCGATAACAAGTGGTTCTTCAGAGTGATGATTATCTTATCTAAATTGCAAGAATTTCCGCGACCGAATTGGAGCGCATAAAACGATCTGGAATTATAAAGCTTTTGTTTTGCTGTTTAATTAAATCCGATCCGACCGAACGAAATTTTCATCAGATTTAAGTATACTAATTATAAAAAAACATCTGTATAAATTTAATTTCTTCATCCAACCCCTTACCTACGCGAAAGGTCACTGTAAATCCAAAATAATTAACGCGCACACACGCAGCAACAAAATAAAAAGAAAGTACCGAATGAACGAGTTAAAATAGCAAGTGTTGAGGCTTCTCTTACTTTTTAATTAATTAAGTGCACGAAACGAGCAACAATACTAAAAAAATAATTTCGCCGAGAACTGGTTTCGCAGGCTAAATAAAGGCGAGCCCCTGAAATTCCTTCTCGCCATTATCCTCGTCGTCCCCTGCGCTTTCATTTCGCTCCTCGGCCAGTCCCCGCCAAGATTTCGTGGGGATTCGCACGCATCCGCGCGCCGATGACACCTGAGATACGTCGAGTGGAGCCAGGTGCAAAATAGGCGCGAAAAAGTGCAGACCTTTATGTGTAAAGCGGGAAAATCGACGGGAGAACGGAGGGTAGAGTAACGAGACGAGGTCGGCGCGGGGTAAGAACAGGGGGGGAGACCCCCGCAGGGGAAGGGTGGCTGGGGGGAGGGCAAAAAACGAGCGGTAGGACGAATACTCTCGAGCGAGTGTATCCGGTCGTTGGCACGTTCGGTGAGCTCGTCCACTTGTTTCCTCCTTTCTCCCCCTTCTTTTCGTCTCCCCCGCGCCCTTCTCGTCCTTATCTTCCCCGCGATTTTAGGCCGCATTCGCGTGTGCACGTACCGGTCGATCCTAAGATTTCTCTTTCATGAGGTAGTTTGAGTGATTTATTTATATATATTTTTCATAATAATGACTTGTGAGAGACTTTTCATTGTCTGAATTTTCTAAATTCTCATTGGAATTTTGTTTCACTCTATGAATCGATTGAAAAGATTATGGAAATGTGTTCTAACGAGTCTTGTAAATTTTGATGAGGTTCAAGTAATTTATTTATATATTTTTTTCATAATAATGATTTGTGAGAGACTTATCATTGTCTGAATTTTCTAAATTCTCATTGGAATTTTGTTTTGCTCTATGAATCGATTGAAAAGATTATGGAAAGGTGTTCTGACGAGTTTTGTAAATTTCGATGCGGTTCGAGTAATTTATTAATAAATTATTTCATAATAATGCCTCGAGAGAGACCTGAATTTTCTAAAGTTGGAATTTTATTTTGCTTTACTACCTGTAAATCGATTGAAACGCGGCAACACAAACGGCAAGTATATTTTATTTTAAATGAAGATTTGTTTTCTTATTTAAAATTGTATATTTTTTTATTACATTATTAAGTTTTTTTTTACATTTATTACCTTTATTTCCTCCGTTTATCTTTCTATTATTTTATTGTGAAAAAGGGTATTTATTTATAAATTATTAAATAAGTTAATAATGTGACACGGTGACATTGGGATTCTGTGCACGTTTTGACTGGATATGAGGGAATTATTGTTGCGCGTCTGCATAAATAGTTGCTTATTTGTTGTTTGGGTAACTTTGCGTCGTGGTTCCTGAACATTTGAAAAGTTAGAATAATACGTTTCAATAAAAATTTCTCCGAGTTAAACTAGTTTTACTTGCTTATTTATTTTACGAGAGATTTCTTCTTTTTTTCCCGTAGCCAATGAATTTTTAAATTTTTTCTCCCATTCACAATAACAAACGTTTCATAAATATTGTTACTTTTAAAATATTTAATATTAAATTCTAAAGCTTTCTGTCCAAAAAAAAATTCAATATAAAAATACAACATTTTGGAGATTTACTTCGACGTGCATATTGCGTGGGTCGGTTCAATATTCATAATAAAAATTCAGATAAAAAGACTTTATAATCTGCATTTTTCCTACTTTATTACGAGCAACAAAAAAATGATTAATATTTCCTTTTTTGTTAATTTACAAAAAAAAAGAAAGAAAACGTACCACATAATAACCCGAAATATACTCGAATTCTCGAAGTTATTTACATTCTACTAGACTACATTTCATTTTAAAAATTCTAGACATTTATGTTGAATACAAAAATATTTTCACTACAATCGATCCTTTAAAACCTTGAATTCCTCTAATCCAATAAAGAGACTAAACCAAAAACATACAGATGTGCCTTTAAAATCCTATCTTCTCGAATCAGTATAAAAATAAAAATTATTTCTCGAAAACCATGAAAAAAAAACAAAGAAATATTACTCAAAAATTTCCCCTGAAGAGGATGAATCAAGAGTTGGCGGGGGTGGGCAAAGAGGGCATAGGCAAAAAGATTAATCAACGTCCTCGTTTCTTTTCCTTTGCAGGCCGCTCGCGCGCCACCGGGGGAATATAACCGTTCGATCAATATGGAACACCGCTCGGTATAACGTTTGCGAAGTTTCGCCATCGGCCCTCCCCCGCGCTCGCTCGTCCCGGTCGATAACGTTTTTCAGAGCAAGAAAGAGAGAGAGGGAGCGAGCTTAGCCGCGCCGCCGAGGCTTCAACGAAAATCCGCTCTCGACTGCCGCCGCACCCCCGCATGAAAATTCAATTTCCATTGGGATGTTTGTGTTTTGAGTAAGGGGTAATTGCTACCCATCGAGCGCTGATATAGCAGCTTCTTCGGCTTTATTGCCGTCTCTCATATTTCCCCACGCTAATTTGCACTACACCGAGAGAAATGTTTTGGAAAAATTACTACTATTCTGATAAAAATTACTATCCAGTCTGAGAGTGGAACCACAGACTGCATTTAGTTAAAAAATTACTAGAATTAGAATATTACTAGAATAGTAATATTTACTAGAATTCTAGTAATATTTACTAGAATTGTAGAAATATTGACTAGAATTCTAATACTATTTACTAGAATTGTAGAAATATTTACTAGAATTCTAATACTATTTACTAGAATTGTAGAAATATTTACTAGAATTCTAATACTATTTACTAGAATTCTAGTAAAATTTATAATACACAATAATAATTTTTTCACTAAGTGTTCAAAACTTGAATTAGTAAAAAACTACTATAATTAGTGAATTTTCACTGAAAAATAGTGGAAAGAGCTTCACTACTTAGATATTAGTAGAGCATCTTCTATTAATTTTATAGTAAAATGTCACTAATTTAAATTTAGAAGGTAGTAGATATTACTAGAATTCTAGAAAAATTTAAAATGAATTTCATTACCTGAGGCTCGTCTCAAATAGGCTAGTTGTCAACATTTTGTTAAAATTGAATTTTGGAAGAACAATTAATTATGTTAGCTGTAATTGTAACGATAAGACAAATAAATAATGGAAAGGAACAGCTTTGTTGCATATTTTTTTTATTAATTCTTTTGAAAATGATGGAGAAGAATTTTATTTTTCTGCAAAGCTCTTTAATTTAATGAGATGTAAAGAGTTTTTCAGTAACGACTCTTCGAGATAATTCTTAGTGAATAAAATGAAAATAATTTTATTTTCAATGATTCTGAAATAAAGAATATAAGGAGCTTTAAAATAAAGCTTTTTAATAATACTTAAAAAAAAAGACTAAATAATTGTTATACAAAAGAAAGTTAATTATATAATTACCTTCAAACCCTTATTACAAGTTTTTAAAATAACGATTATTTAATAAAATTTAGTATGCAAAATTAGTTATTTAATAAAATTTTAATACTTCATAGAAAATATTCTTCAAGATAATATTACTGAATAAAATGAAAATTTTATTTTCAATGCTTTTGAAATGATAATTATTTCGAGTAAAATAAAAGTTTAATTTTCTATGAACGTGTTTTTGAGACTATAATTTTTATTTTAATAATCTCTTTGGAGTTACGAACGTTGAAAATTTTTGTGCAGCACGAAACTTTATTTCCGTTGTTAACAAGCAATGGAAATTCTCACGGTTGCCATGGTTCGAGTGAGGTCAAAGACCTTATTAAAATTTTATTCGCGGAAAATACTGGTTGTCATATAAATCGTAAAACGTTATGCGTAGAAATTTTAATAAAATCGTGGTAATTATTAAAACAGTATATACTTTAATTTTTATTGTAAACACGTCGACGTTTTTTAAATTTTTACGTTAAAACAAAGAATTCCATTTCACTTGTTTGTCAGAATACTTTGGAGAATATTAATTTAATAACTTAAATTTGACCTTTCTCCTTTCATGCAATCAAATTAATTTTTCAATATATTCAATTACTTAAGTATTCTCTCTGCTCGGTGTACCTTCATCGATTTTTCAATAACTGGAAAAGTATTAAGGTTTACGTCCCATAAGACATTTTACTTGTTTGGTCGTATATCTTTTTACTGCGAGTATGAATGTTATTTTTAAGAAATGGTTTGAAAATTTGTAACACTTTTAAAACAAAGCCCCGTAATTATTTCGTTAAAAAAATGAGTTAATGTATATATATAGTAGATATGATGTAAATGTATATATATACATTAAAAATTTTTATCGAATTAGAGATAAAATATCGTTTTTACATTTAAAAAAAATATCGGTTTTGATCTTTTGACCATGTAGCCGCTTCCTCGTTCCCCCATGCAGAATCGAAAAGCCACAGCTGCGCGCAGCTGCAATCAAATTTCGAAAATCAATGAAGAATGCAGTAGTTCGCCGGAATTCGCTCGGACATAATGAACCATTAGACTATAATCGTTTCTCTTTAACTTACTAAAGTAGCGCGATTAGCTCTGTAATTACATGTAACCCTTCCGCCAATTGTACCGATGTGCTCAACTATGCTCGTATGCAGTGAAATAATTATTATTTAATTACACCCTACTTAAAAAGTTTCAATTCGCTTCGATGTGCCAAGTTGCAAATAAGTGCAGAGAATTCAATTTGTTATCCTTTAAAATTTCTAAAATTAAAGTATTGTCTATATTCATAATTAATGCAAACTGTTCAACATTCAAAAGTGCAAATCTATTTTATTGATTACATCGATCGTAGCTAATATACTACTGCGTTAATTTTACAGGAAGAAATTTATTAAAATTCTTTCAGTATGCCAGCAAATTTTAGATGGAAATTTCTGTTTAATCTGCTTGTATAACTTATCGAAGAAATATTTGTAACACGAAAAAAAAAATCAATTCACCTCGCCAAAAGAAGCATCCCTTAAATCTACTGGAATCTTTTAATGCAAATCAAAATTGATTCCGTAATTCAAAAGCGCGACTATTTTATTAATTATCCGGTAGCTAATTAACTGCTCTGTTATCTAATTTTTAATTAAAACTCTTCGAAGCGTTCGAGCACACTTAAGTGGTCATTATTAAACATTTCCACACTTTACTCTAGAGTACTTCTACTCCTTGCCAAAAAAAAACAGAAAAATTTCGACAAACACTTCGCGCATCTCTCTTTCCTAATTTTCTCATTTCTTTATCGCGCAGCGGCTTTAACGCATTTACGCTGCTGACTTTCCCAACCCACCCTATCCTGAATCTACTCCAGTCTTCTATCCTAGTCTCCACCCAGGCGATATATTACCGGTTTTCAGAGGTTGCCATGGAGACGAAAAGAGCATATCCCCAGTCACCCTCAAACTGACTGTTGTCAAGCTTTTTTTTTCAGGCTACGCTCATATACGCGTGTAGTTATCTCATCAACCAGTTTCTCCTCTTGGCCATTAATCTGATGGGCAACAATTTGAGTTTTCCGTGTTTGAGTTTCTATTTATAGCAGGATCCTAATGATTAGCCGCACGTTCCTGCAAAAATTGTTTTCTCCCGAAAAATGAAGCAGAGATTTTTATCCTTGTTGTTTTAAAAACAAATCTATTACCGCCCTGTTAGAAACTTAACTTTGATCTCTTTGTTTAATTTGCTTGAATTACTTATACGAATACGTAAAAGGATTTTTCTTCTCAACCTACAGATTCCACTTTTGTGATTGTAGCAATCCATTTCTAACTATAGCGGTAAGTTGGCCACGTCATTAACATCGCATTAACGCAAATGAAAAAAATGTATAATAGAAACATCAAGTAAGATTTTATTCGTAATAATGGAACTTTAAGTTTGATTGCGAAAAGTTTTCGCAGCAGCGGCCAAACTTCTCGGTTCCAGCAACTTAAAGAGCAAGCTCGCTGCGCGTGTATGCACTGTAACGACCGAGTCTTTAGTAACTAGAGCTAAAAACTTTCTCGAATATGCCCTTTATGAAAATAAAAATACTGTTCTCCTGAAATAATTGTCGGGGTGCTACGTCCCGATCACGAGCACTCGTATTCTAAAAGCAGAAAACCTATTATCGAATTAACGATGAATATTTCAAAGTTATAGCATCCAGAAAAAAAGTTTCGTCGATGAAAAAAAAACAAACAATTCTCTTGCTTCGCAAAAAAAATTGAAATGGAATATCAGCAGGAGGGGCTATTTTTCGAATGAAAGCAAAAAGTCGATCGCGATTATTCAAAATGACAGAATTTTGAGCGAAATTTGTAAACGACCGAATTGGAGTAACTCTCTGAATCATTGGAATTGATATTGTTAGCCAGACTTCTCTGAACCAATATCTGATCGGTTCCGGGCCAGCACTCCTATAGAAACTTCAGTACTGCGAGTGAATAAACTAGGTTAAAATTAGCAATATTGATTGCTTGTAATAGATAGATATTACACAAAAGCATAGTGCATTAAATTTAAAAGTGCATATATAAGCCGGTCTTAACATTTATGAGATAATATCGTGCAATTTAATTTAAAAGACGAATAGTGGTTGGGTTTAACGTCAATTATGGAATATTTTGTTATTGACATTATGCAAATGCACTGTTAGTTATTATTACAGTCTATTCTGATCGATATAATAATTGCGAAATTCTCTTCAAATTTGTGTTTGTATTGCAAAATTACATTATTGCATCTCTGCTTAAGTAGATTAAGTTCCTTATTAGAAACTTATTAATCAAAATCTTATCAATTCGATAATAAGTATTTAAAAAAATTTTTAATTAATATTTAATACTATTGGCTACTTTACTATTTTATTTAATATCAGTAGTATTTTATCAAATTTATTAGTCGCAATACTGGGATAAAGTTCGCAGTTTTACGCAAATAGAGTATACAAAAAAAAATTCATCGTCAAAATTGCTAGATAAAAAAAAAAGTAAATTACAAAATCTTCTTCATGCACGCATATTGCTCGCTCCCTGCGTTCTCCTTTAAAATGCATCATTTCAATTTAGCGCGGCAACAATTTCACGAGGGATAAAATTCGCAGGACAATCATTTGTCGGGCAATTGTTAATTACGGTTAAGTGTTCGAAAAAAAAAAAGCGGCGAACTACTCGCTTCATTACAAGGCATCTATTTCCCCTCTCCATTTCGCTCCGGCAGCTTTTGTTATCTTATACTTACACCAGCGTCGGGAGATATATAGAAGGAGAGAGAGATGGTCGTGCGGGCAACTTCCGCGCCGGCAGCGCGCGAATCAAATTAAACTTCAAACGAACAAGGCCGTGTCGGCGGCTGCCGTCTCTCTCACGCGGGTCTCTTCCATCTCTCCTTCCACCCCCTTCAGGATTTTTTTTTCACCCTCCGTTTCTCATTGCGCTGCTTTGCTTCGCTCGGGGACGCGAAGTTGGTCCCGGTATTTATCGCGATTCGCTAACGACGTTTTGCGGCATTCCTTCTTTACCTTTTTTTTTACGGAGATCGAGTAGAGTTAGAGGCACGGGGTGAGCTACTGCTAATTTTGAACTTTAAATGGTGCGTGTTCTTATTTTGGTCACCTTTACTTTGATTTATGTACGCGGAGAGAAATGTTATAGTGAAAATTACTATGTTTCGTAGGAACAGTGGGATATACTCAACTTATGAAAATTTTTACTACACGGTAAAAAATAGTACAGTCAGGACAGCAAGGTAGATATTGCTAAATTGATTTAGTGAAAGAGCTTGTATATTCGATCAAAAATTTCGCTGCAATTATTATATTTTGTTTTTCAAAAGCTTTTATGTTAAATCTAGCAATCCGATAATTGCTGCATTAATACTATTGAAAAATCTATTTATAGTAACTACCCAGTTTGCTGTAGTAACGATTTCTGTTCAGTGATTTTTTCAGTGATGAAAGAACTGCTTATAGCACGGTTTTAAAAAACTGAAATATTTGTGTCGGTGGTTGGCTAAATTATAAAACTTTTTTAAAATAAAATTTTAATAAATCTTATAAGCTTTTTTTTCGAGAATTCATTAAAATTTTCAATTAAGTCAGTCTTCGACGACATTAAGCTTGCCTATTTCAAGTTTTAGTAGAAAATTAAAAAATAAAAACTTCTACAACTTGTTAAAGAAACGGTTTTAGCACATTTAGGAAAGGCTGAAATATTCGCGTCACTGCGGGCTTGTTAAATCGTAAATCTTTTTTAAAATAAAATTTCCAAGGGTAATAAAAACGAAGCTTACAAAGTATTTTCGTTATACAGAGTCCCAAATATTTTTGTGTCACGAGAGAAAGAATGCCATAAACTCTTAATATAAACAAATTTCATAAGCAGAGAAGTAACTCGGGAGAATGAAAAGTTGCCGTAGGTCATAAAGCCGGTAAGCATGAGACCTTCCCGGCTCTATGTCGTGCAGGTTATGTAGTCCGCTTTACGATCAATAAGTCACTGACACTTTGAACTCTTTCGCAAACATGCCTATGAAATCTCGAGGATACGCTTAAATTCGAAATAATGAAATAACCAGCGCCTGTCTCAATAATGATCAAATTGCAACTTTTTAACATTTTTGTTTTAAAATTATTTGAATTTAATTATTTCCATTCGACAATGTATAATAAGTTCTGTTTGTTGATGCAGGAAATGAGATAATTTTGCTCTCTTAATTAATTTGAAATATGTCCCCAAATTAGTTATGAGAACACAATAATAAGCAGGAGGTAACATTTTATCCCGAACAGTAAATTGCAAAGGAGCGCGTTCATTAAAATTTATGGTCATTTATAGATTGCAATTGCAAATGGTTCATAGATTTCAAAGGTTATCCTTTGTGAGTTTCCGAAAACTCTTAAAACGTTGAAAAGGAGAAAGTTTTTAAACTTTATTTTCTCTGAATCAGACTATTTTTTGCTTGAAAAGCCTCGGGAAATAAGGTCGCTTGTGAAATATGTCCACGAGAGGTAGCCTTGGATCTGAATGAAACTTTTTCTCAACATTGTTTTGGCAATTACTTAAAAGATAACAGAAAATTGGAATATAATACGAATTGCACTTATTCTTTAAAAAAACAAACAAAAAGTATTTTCTATTTACTTTTAATTCTTTTATATTCGTAAAAAAGCTTCACTATAAATTTACATGTGAAATAAGCTTTTAAAAAAAGCACAATAATTTCAGGAAATGCATCCAAACTCTAAAATTGTCATTTAAAATTCTAGTTGAAAGCTTCCCTGCCTTCATTTATTATTAGTGTTTAGTTTTTACATTCGATTCATTTTATATCTTAATTTGTATTTAAGGACTACTTAGTCCGTCGAATTGAAATGAATAAATAAATACTCACAATGCAGCAAAACTCAATCGAATCTTTTATACCAAAATTTTGATTCGCAAACTTCTCGGTATTATTAAAATAAGTATCGATACTTTTATACAACAAAAAACGGAAAAATTCAAATGAACGAAAATAAACACAAAAAAGAGCTTAACCGAATTAAATCAAGCTCAAGATAATTAGCATTAATGTCAATTTATTTTGGATATATAGAAATTTTGTTAACACAATTTGTACGCTGCATAATGAAAATAATGTCCATTCGTCGAACGTATTTGAATAAACCCCTGCAAACATAGTGATTGAGTAGAGTTAAGTGATGCTGCAGCTTGCATTCGTGTTTCACGCAGATATAGATATATATTTAAAATGGATCGTGCAAACATTGACAGAGCCCGAAAGGCTCCAACGCGTGCACAGCCGTTGCTCGTCATCGAGGGCTCGATCGATGACTGCACGGATATGTGAGTGTATTTTGGGTTTATAACGGAGAAGCAAGAAACAATCATTGACTACGTTATTAATTAAATATACACCAAATACTCGACTGAAATTGAATAATTTACAATTATTTGTTTAACTCGCAATTGAGAAGTAATTTACATTTTCTGTAACTTAACGTATCAATCTTTTCGTTCTGTACAAGTTGATCCTTTCAAACCAAATGTACAAATGCACTGGAATGTACCAATCTATCTTTGTTTTTTTTTTAATTTCACAATAGTATATTACGTGTAATATAAGACAACGAATGTACACTTGAAAATCTGTCAAATTCTAAACATTATTTTTGTGTTTAGAATTGAACTGGACACGACGTAAATATAATTTTTGTGTATAAATTACGAAATGACACAAATATACGTTTTATTTTAACTGCTCTAGTAAACTACACATAAATATCTAGTAAAAATGCATTTTAACACAATGCCCGCACTAAAGTGTGTACTGTATCGCCAGAACGTACACAAATAATTTATTGATTTAAAAATACTTTCTTTTATAAATTATACTTTATGCATTAATTATGTATTCCTACACATAATTATTAGAATTTTGTGCAGTTTCCAAGTAGAACGAAAAAAAGTATAACTTAAACACAATCTTTGTGTAATTATTTTTCAAATATCACAAAAACTGCGTAGGTACGTATACTATTTTTTTGCTCGACAGTGCCGGAAGACGGCAACTTTGTTTCGCACAGCAGCGGAAAGTTGGCGCTTTTCCGCCGAAGGGCAGAAAAACAAAATCGTGATAGCTAAAAATAAATACGTAGGTCAGATTAAGTGAACAATGTTTCATCTTATACTGGGGCTTTAAATTATTCTAGACTTAATTGAGGTTTAGAAAATTAGCATAAAAAGAAAAAGAAAAAAGAATTTTTAAAAGTTGAAGAAATTGACTAAAAGATTATCGCAAATAAATACATACACTCGTAGAGCATCACTGATTTGTTAAATTATTTACTGATAATTGCGTGACACTTTTAATAATGAATACAAAAAATGTGTTATTAAAGCAAATGGCGTGAAATCTACATTAATTTGTTTATTGCATATTTAATGCAGTCTCGTGACCGCAGAGTTCTGTGAAAGCAGCAGTGACACTCTGTAATTACTTAAATGAATGTAGCACTTATGCCGCGGAGATACTGAATAAATTTCGCTTGTTTAACTAAGAAAATTTATACATTTTATCTTAGAAATTTAAGTAACGGCAATTTTCAAATTCCACCTTTTGAGTATACTACCACGATATTTTTCCTCAAATAATTTAGTGGAGCCTAATATTTTATTTTATTAAACTAATTTAGCTTCTCAAATGAATACTTTAATTAAATCGCTTAACATTTTGCCAAGGTGCAGTTAAATTGATATAGAGGAGACCAAAAATAGAAACCGCAAATGTAATAAATTAAATTCTAGTTAATGTTTCTCAAAACAGTTATAATTAAACACTCTAAGACTGGATGATTTCTTGCTTCTGCATTTCCTTCTGGATGTGAAAAGAAGTTTATAGATTTAAAAAAGAAATACTTTTAAAATAATTCATAAAACTCGGTAATTAATTTTTATAGTTTTTATAAAAATTATAAATGTCATAAAAATTATGTTGGAAGCAACGGATTTATTGACTCTTATCCGAACTGCGAAAGAAAATTTCATTTTACAGGAGAGTGAACGCCGACATTGACGAAGATATTTTCGCCCTCGATATATTTTCATGTTCGGTCGCGTGCGCTGAGGTCACGCGATTGAACTTGGCCGTGTTTTAATGAGATTTCTAATTTCTATTGTCATTAAACTGCTGCCCTTTATTTTTTATGTTTTTCCTTGCTGCGTCATTGTGCAAGTCGATTACGAGGATTGGAGCCAACCAATCAGCGGCCAAATAATAATACTTTGTCTCATCGGCACATTAAATTTTCTCAAAGTGCAGCGTCGCCAAGAAACAAAGAAAGAGAAAAGGGAACAGAAACGAGCACAAGTTAGTGTGGGTGGAATAAAAGCGAGGAAAAATGAAAAGTTGAGGCATTGTGTAAAATTCTATTTTTTTTTTTATAATAAAATTTAATAAAAACTGTACGCGTCGTTATTAAATGCACACCGATAAAATTGTTAAAGAATAATCAATGTGTCATGTACAATAATTTTGCAATAATGTATTAACAATTGACGCTGCAATGCTTGCCCAATTAAAATATGTAAATTATTTTGAACTCTAACGCATTCTAATTAAGTATAATTACGTGCAACTTATTCAGCTTTATATTCAAGCTGCGTTACTCGCCTAAGCACGATAACAACTTAAGTATGCCCTTAAATAGCAAATAAATTAATAATTTTTAAATGATTCAATTTTTCTTCGCTTAATTCAACGCTTGTTAATAAATACACCAAATTAAACCTCACTGCGATTATGACGTCACCACGATGCAGTGTATCTATACATTGAAGTACAGTGAAGTCGCACAGTAACTTCAAAGTGCAATATTCTTTTAAATATAAAATTTGAATAAAAAAAGAAGAGAAAAAAAATTGTCGATTTACTACTCAACATTCTATAGTTACTAAAATCTATAAAAAAAATTTTCTTCGCAAAGGACCTAATTAAAAGCTGCAAGTGATCGGTGCGCTCGAAGAATGCAAGGCGAATGAAAAATTATAAGTCGCCGAGGTGGACGCGGATTCAAAACGAAAATGATAAACGAGAGAAAAATACGGGGTAACGCTGTGAGAAATTGTGAAAGAAAAACGGGCGAAACGGCAGAAAGATCCAATCTCGGGATGGAACCCTCATGTCGTTAACGTCGGCGCGACACTTTTGACCCGCCCATCCCACCCCCTTTCCTCTCTATTTCTCTCTGATGTCATTCCCTCCTGTTCCTATCTTTGTATCCGCGATATTTGCACATCTGTTATGACGCGAATCTTTTTACTGCGCTCATCCAAAATTCCATTGAATTTTTCACCGAACTCCTTTTACAAGTGTAACGCGTACGTTTTGAATTTTACGAATAAAAAAATATGCTGTTTATCTTTTGCATCGCGTGATAATATTTTTTTGGCTTTTTCTATATCTCAATTTTTTTTCGGATAATCTTGCAATAATTTTATAACCGTATCTATTCCAAAAAGTATCGGAGTAGGGCTACAATTTATTGAGAGATATACAGACAATTTTGAAAAGCTCCCAGTTGAAATGTCCGAAGGCGGAGACTGAAGATTTCTTTTTTTATTCGAATAAAAAAATTCTACAAATACAGCGAAAAACCAGTTTACTTTGGACAAAAAAAAAAGCAGTCATTCCTCGGGCGCAAATATTTTTATTTTCCATTTCAGGCACGTAACGAAATATCCCACAAGAGGATCCCGCTCAAAAATTTCTGAAATTCTGATACTCGCGAAAACATCCGCCAGCGCTCCTCCTCCGTCCCGTGCTACACCATCCAGTCGCCGATAAAAAATTCTCCACCGATAGCCATCGCACGTACGAAGCAGTTATATATATACCCGCCCGGCAGCAAATTAAACCCTACGAGTGGAAATCGCTCAGGAACGATGGCCAACTCAAAAACTGCGAGTGTTAGCCTGCTGCGAAATTAACCAGAAATTCATGAGGATGTAATCAACTTTATGATGATTGATCAATTATTTAGTGACAATGAAGAAAAAAAAATCATTAATTGTACTCAGAGGAAATGAAGTATTGTTGCTATCAGTCTGAGGTTGTGATAACGGATTGAGCTCTCTGATAAAGATTACCATTCTGTTTTGTTAAATTTATGCCACAAATATATATGGAAATATTGCTGGATAGTATTGAACGTTATCCTACAATGATAAAAAAGATCCTTTGACTCAAAGTCAGTGTCTTTTTCTCAATTTCATTTAATTAAATTTTTCTATCAACGTATACGTAGAGAGGAAAGAATTACAATTTTAAAAAGATTTTACTACAGAGTATAGTAGTTAGGTCATTTTTATGTGAGATCAAGTTCAGTCTGTTGTCACATTCCGAAAGGAATAATAATTTTTATAAAAAAAAATTTTAAAGTGTATAATGATAAAATTTCTTCGTAAAAATTTTAGTGAAGCTCCCCGTAAAAAGTTCGTGAAAAAACGTAATCGAGAGACGCTTAGCAAGTACTGAAAATTTTGACGAGAAAATCTCTGCAATTTTACCCAAAATTCGTGGACGTTTGGAGAGTCTTTGTAAATTTTACAAGTATCCTAAAGCTCCACAATTTTTACGCGTAAGTTTTAAGAAGCTTCTTTAATACAAATTACAGAACTTCGGTAAATATTGCAGTATTCTAGTAACGTTACAAAGTTAATTTACAAGTAAAATTTTTCGGAGCTTGCAAATCTTTTTTCTTTTATGTAATTTTTGTGAGAAAACAGATTTATTTATACGATGGCAAAGACAATGATTTATGTGAAGGCAAAATGACGATATTGAAATGTAGCAATTGATGGACTAAATTCTGTATTATAAATCATTTATAGCTAATCATCAGATTTCCGTAGGATTTTCGGTTAATAATTTCTCATTAATAAATGCTTAATAAAAACCGTTCCGGTCATTTCTGGTATATTCACGCTAAATCAGCTGAAAATAGAGTGAAAATTAATTCTATTAAAGTCAAATTTTCACTCTAACTTTAAAATCAATTTACCTCCCTTGATGGAGTTATTAACCCAGACTTTTTTTACTCAAGTAGACTCTCTAATATCCTACTCTACCTTAGAGTGAATTTGACTCGACTTCAAAATGAAATTAAATTACTCTATACCTACATATTCAAATTTGACTTTATTTGTCTCCATTGGAGTCAAATTTGACTAGAAATACGTCAAAAATGGTTGGGATGAAATTTCACTCTCAGATTACAGTGAAACCACTCATCAAGCCAATGTTTGATTAATTTGATTCTACTAGTACAGCGTAATTTAATTTCACTTTAAAGAGTCTCCACTAGAGTCAAATTTAACTCTACGAGTGGCTTTCATATAAACTAAGAGTGAAATTTCATTCCGCCAGTGTTTTACCGCATTCCTAATCAAATCCACTCAACAATTAACCATTTCGAACGAGTCGATAAGAAAAACTTAGTTTCCCACCGGAATAAAAGAAGCCGCGCTTCGGATAGACCCGCAAAGTAAAAACGCCTGCCACGAAAGCTTAAAAAATTTATCAAAGCAGCCCGCCCGCGTAAACCTGGTGCGGTCGACTCGCGCAGCGCGTAACTCCGCGGAATCCGGCTATCAAAGGGAGTCGGTAACAACCGACGTTATAAACTCCGAGCGATAAAGCGGGTCCCACCGAAGTATATAGCTCCTCCGCGCGTCGTTCAACGACGAATTAGCCCGGCTCGGCGAGAGCCTCGACACAAAACAACGAACTACAACAACAACAACAACAACACAACAACAACAATAACAAAAAAAAAGAAGGGGGCAAGTCATCGCCCCGGGGGGAAGTGTCCCGAATTATCGTCATTACTCGGCGGGATTCTTTCCTCGCGAACGAGGCGCGGGAGAAAGGTGGAATTCGCCGTGGCCGGGGGTCTTTCATGCCGCGAAAGTTGGGAAAAATGAAAGGCGTCCGGGCGATAAAAAAGAAAAAAAAAAAACTTTTCAGAGCCTTCCCCGCTTTCCCCTTTCATGGAGCGCGTCAACCCGGCCGGATGCGTCTTCTTCCCGGTTATATACACTCGTAATCAGGCGACGCGCGTTTTGCCATTATCAATCTCTCGGCGCGATTTTTTTTTCCCTTTCGCCCGCTGCTTATCTTGTTCTCGCTTCTAGCGGCTCTTCTTACTCTTTTCTTTTTTTCTATGCCCAGGGTTCATTCAAATCGCTTTCGCTCGGCGGGGCGTAATTAACGCGGTACAAAAAGGTTTTCATGGCAATTTGTGCCTTAGATTAGTTTAGCGGAATTATCTATCATTGAATTAGTGAGATTAAGTGTTTGAGTAACGTAATATTTACTTTAATAAATTGCCATAGTAATGAAATACTTTTTAATGATAATATATCAGTAAGTAAATTTAGGTGGAATTCTTTTGTTTTATATAAAATTTAAACTGATTATATAATATTGATTCAATAAATTCAATCATTGAATTTGAGTAACGTAATATTTAATTTAATAAATTGCCATAGTAATGAAGTACTTTTTAATGATAATATATCAGTAAGTAAATTCAGGTGGAATTTTTTTGTTTTATGTATAAAATTTAAACTGATTGTGTAATATTGATTTATGAAATTCGACTTTCAATAATGTAAATTAGAGATTAGAATTACTATATTTATTTAGATAATACATTACCTTAGTAATTAAATACTTTTTAATAATAAAATTTAACATAATTTATAAAACTTCTGTAATTCCCCATAAATAAACTTTAAACTGCGATCATAGTGTTTGTTCACTAAATTGAACTCAATTAATATTCAATAGAAAATATACTTCTATTAAATATTATATAAATAGTCTTTAATGATAAAATTAAAATAAGGCTTGGAACATCTGCAATATTCTTTTATTTTAACTAAAATATAAACCTACTATAATATTTGTTCACCAAATTAAACTTTAGGTAATATTAATTAATGTTCAATTATTTAACTTCAATTAGATTGAAATCGGAAGTAACGATAAACGCGGGCAAATATTCATTGTACTATACTCTAAATTCCCCGTTCACTATACATTTGTAATGATGTAATATTAACACTAATGGAAAATGTAATGAGCTTTCCTAGCTGCAATCAGATTCATTAAATATTCACCGAAGTTACAAATTTCCCAGAATTGTTTATGCTTAATCTGCGACCTGGAATAATTAGTTATTTCTCCGAATGGGTGAATGTTTCAATTATTATCTTTTCGCGAGTACACCATTATCGAGGATTAATCGGTGGTTACGCATGTACGAAAGAGAAATCACAAAACGTGACTTACAATCGAATTGTACGTAACAGTTAAAAGGAGACTTATTTTTAAAAAAGAAAAAAAAGTGATCTAAAGCATAATGCGACGAGTAATTTATTAAAGCGCACACCTCCTTTCGTCAGAAAAATTTCAATTTGCAGTGAGCACGGACAAAATGATCCATTCGCACAGGTGCATACATACACATACACGCGGAGATAAGAAGCGGATAAATCTCACAGCGACGATTGAAATTACCGCGAATTTTTGCTCATAGCTTAATTTACGCTCTTCATTCCAATGAAGTAATAATTTTTTTAGCCACGACAGTAGAAACAATAACGAGTGAGTACAAAAAAAATTAGCAAATTTTATTTTAAAATTTTACATTGTTTTAATTTTAATTCTCGTGTCGGATTACTTTATTTACTATTTTATCTGTGCATAAAAACATTTCTCAGAAAAAGCATTTGCGAGCGAGCATAGCTTCTAACGTTCTTTTTTTCGCTAATTTCACGTTCATTAAAATAATTGAGGTCACGCGAATGCAGACGCTCTTATCTGTCGGTTAAGAGATTCGTCGGAATATTTTAATGATATTATATCCGCCGGTTCATTCCAAATTTTCGTTCGGTCTTTAAAAAATTAGGCAATCATTTATTTATTATTATTTCTTAATATCCGCCGGTTCATTCCAAATTTCGTTCAACGGTTCAAAAAAATTAGTCAATTATTGTATTTTTTTCTTAATTTTCAATTCAGGACTAATTTAGTCCGTCGAAATGAAAGTAAATGGAAAAATATCCGGCGGTTCATTTCAATGTTCATTCAGGCCTTCAACGAATTAGTCAACTATTTATTTATTCTATTTATTTATTTTTTTAAATAAAACTCGCGTACAAAAGAAGAAAAAAAATAAAATAGAACAAAAATAACACTACGCACAAAAGTGAACAAGTGGACGATCAGTTCACGAGGAAATTGCCCCGGCCCGACGCGCGTCGGTTAAAGTTTCAATCAAATTTCACCCGACCCCGAGCGATTTTTCCCGGAAGGTAATTTTCGCGATTCGCCAAGTGCTCAATAGGCGGCCCTCCGTGGGAGGGGAGGGGGGGAGGGGGGGGGGGGACTTAATGCGCAAGGCATATATCTTGTACGTGCATTATGCACGTGTGACGAAATAAACTTTCCTTTCGTTCCCGGCGGCGGTGCATTATGATCGCCGAGTTATAGCCTATTAGACGCGCATCGTTTTTAGACGCGCGCACTTTTGCCTTTGCACAAACTGTTTGTTTAATTGACTCCAAAACGGCGCTTAATTAGTCTGTCGTGGTGTTTGGGCGCACTATCGTTATGAAAATTTTATTCTTTTTATTTTCCTTTTGCAATTTGTTCGTTTGTTTGTTTTTTAATTAATGCCAACTGCGGTGTGGGTTTATTCATGGACGTAATAAAATGCACAGTGCGCTTATTTATAGACTGAGGAAAAATTATTGGGAAAATTATGAGAATTTCCAGTAAAAATTGCTTGCTATCCTGGACTTGGAAGCCAGCCACATACTGTCATTTTATGTTTCTTACAATTCAGTCCTTAAAATTTACCATTCTACATTAAAAATGTTTCGAGATTTCTAGTGATTGAAACAAAAGTTTATGTGTTTATTATGTATTTATTATTTATTTATTATTCATTTATTATAATTACGTAAATATTCATGAGAATACCTGTTATGCCACCATACTTAATTTTAATATGTATAATTTTAATTATATTTTTACTGCACACAAAAAAAATGGTATGAATGTTGTCGCTGATTTTTAGAAAATTTTATTTATTTATATTGTTTTCACTCTCGTATTATATTCTTTTTGTCTGTTGACGAATAAAGGCATCTATATCTACCTAACTTGTGCAATCTCGTTTAATCAAAATGATAATTTTGACAGTGAATTCTGATAATTTTTTCAATAATTTTTTCTCAGTGCGGACATTGTCGCAGTGACTTAGAGGCATTCATTTTTAAATTGTATGGAATTTTTTCGAAAGGTGTTTCCGCGCAATGTTTAAAAAGCAATTACGTTATGTGCACTTAGTTCGGCTGGCGTTGATTGCAGCTTTTGAAAGTATCGTATAATGTTTGAAACGCGATGTCAATCTCTTGTGATAGTTGATAAATGAACGTACCATCTGCCTCACATTTGACTCATCAATTCTGAAATTAACTCCGCTCGTATTCGCCTCGTCGCTTCTATTTCAGATATTTTTAGGCCTTTCGTAACCCGCGGCCAAGCCACTCGCTATGATATTTGTAATTTCAATTTTTTTTTACATCCCGTGTTTCAATGTATGCGGAAGGCTTATTTGTTTAAATATTTTATCGTTGGATGTAGAAGGTTTATTAAATAATAAGTAAATATTTTCTGCACTGTGGAAAAAAAATTTGTACTTTTCAATAACTATTGTTAAATATTTCTTTAAAGCTGAATCCATTTATTATTTTCTAAATAAATTTAGTAATTTCGAAACAAATAATTACTTGATTCAAAGAAATATCTAACAAGTACGCTATTGAACTACTCTATTGAAATTAGTAAATTGGTCTCTCAGTATATATTTTTATATGTACATAATAAATGATAAATATTTTTTACATTTTTTGTGGTTTAACTATACTTGTAATTTAGTACGAGTAGTTTTTCGATTTAAAATTCAGGGAAGTAAACAGTGAGAAAAAAAATATATTTTTTTTTAATATTGGATTTTATTTTAAGAAGAATTCACAACGGTTATTGATTTTCTGGCTTCGCGAATTGCATTGTTCAAATATTTTCAAAGGATTACAGGAATTCCAATTTATACGCAAAGTATTATTATTCGCTTCCCAATGAAACTTCAAATATTTTTATAAAAACATATTTCTCGAAGATAATTGCAAAGTTTCATTATTCTATCAAACGTGTTAACTAAAATAGTTTAAATTCAATATAATTTATTATTTCAATGTACGATGTATCGGTTTAAACAAGAAATATATACTTATTTTTAATTCGTATAAAATATTTGTATATTTTTCCATAATCAAAAAAGTTGAAAAATAGGTACACTACTTCATAATCTAATCACAAGCGTATAAATAGTGCTTTAGCAAAGTGACTATGTCGGCCGTAAAAGTGATTAAATTCTTTATAAAATTTAATGAGTTGAAATGTATGATGAATACGAAAATGTTTAAGAATGGCCAATAAAAAGCAAGTACATTTTGGATTACTATTCCTGACATTGATTACAAAATTCTACATTTGCACATAGAAAAATAATTATGCAAGCTTTAAAATTTATGAATAATTTATTTATTCGCTCTGAAATTGCAAAATGTAAATTTCGTACATTTTTATATCAAACAAAGTGAATGTGTTGGTAGGTACTTATCATCATTAAAATATTCAAGAGAAAGAAGAAAAAAAAGGAGTTTTATTCAGCGAACGCATTGAATGTCAGAAAGTTTCCCCTTTTATAAAAATACGCCAGAGAAGGTCGACCAAAGCGCACTCCAAAAATTTGATTAAAAAACGCTGCTATTGCAATGCGCCGCAAATGTAAATGTCGACCTCTGTTTTCGCTCTAATTTTACAGATCGTAGCTGAAAATATCGCAGAGAAAAAATCCTACTTTACAATGCAAATAAAAAAAATGATTAACTTTTTCAAGTAATTTATCACGAATGCACTTATTCATCTGATTTACTGCACCTTCCTGCAGGAAGCCTTGCGACAGTATTCCCTTTTATTCTTTATCAGAGAGCCATCGAATAAAAACACAGTCGGAAGAGTAATTTTGAAAATTCATTTTCAACAAAACGATCGCAGCTACATCCAATTTCTCAAAATTTTTACATCTTCGAGAAAAATACCCCGGTATTCATTCTTCGCGTCTTTTTTTTTTTTCTTTTTTTTTAACTTCCACTTTATCGCACCCTCCCACAATCCCTTCGGTTCGCCGTTTTCGTTCTTATCTCTCCTCTCCCTGCTCTTGCTTTGAACCTTCCACTCCTTTTTTTCTTCCATTTTCCGCGTTCCCTCTTCTCCCTCCTCGTCGGGCTATATCTCACTTCTAGTTCGCTCGCACGAGCACGGGATCATGCTCGAGTAAGTCAAACACAAGCATGACAGCAACCCACCCCTCCCATGAAGTAGAACGGGGCTAAGTTGTGCGCTTTTTATTCAGCAATTTTTACTATCCTGAAATTTCGTGAAATTCGCACTTTTTTCACCTCGGTTTTCATTTAACCCGATGAATTTTTTATGCCATGCTTTTCTATGTATCGCATGAAAACTTACGTTATTTGCCTTCGCAATTTTGGGGATTATAGCAAAAAACAACTGTCGATGATTGTCACTATTCCTCGAAAAAATTGTTTATTATTATTTTTCAAAAACACATTTACAACAATATAATACGTTTGAATTATACATGGCGATGTCTTCACATATCTGGACAATAATTTTCCAGTACCATTTGTGATAAGTACTACCCGACGAAAACTTTTGAGAATTTTTACACAATTACTTTACGTATTAATCAATATGTAGAGGCTAAACGATTGTTAAAAGCTTTATTTTTTTCGCCATGTTTAAAAAATATTAAAAATTGTCAAAGGTAGTTTCTTTGTATTTGGTACACATAAATATATTATATCTACGTTGAAAAAGAACGTAATATGTCCTAGAAAATGACTATCGGTTAAAAGAAGGTTACGTAACTAGTATGCTACTTTTAAAATTCTTAAGTTAAAAAATTGCTCTACTTAAGCAATTGAAAGACTGAAACAAAATGTCTAAAATAAAAATTATGTCATGTCGTCTATGAAAGGGTTAAAATAATAAAATTTATCAAATAATATTGAATTTTTTTTTATCAATATGTATACTGCAAATTTTACTATAATGTAGTAATTTTTTTAGAATATCAGTCTAATTATTTTCCCAGATAATTCGCTAACTTTTACACGAACACAATTTTCCAACTGAATACATACATTCGTAAAGTCGCGTGTGTTTTTCCATCGTTCGAAAATTCTTTTCTGGTAAGCATTTTCGATAGTTTTTGCAAAGCGAACGCTTATTCTGCTGAATAAATGGTTTTACATGTTTATTAGCTCGTTGTTTACTGTGATGACCTCATTAGAAATTTCAAAGTGCACAGAAAGTTTTGCTAAAATCGAGGAAAGTTTGTTTAAAAACACGAAAGTTAAAGCCCGCGGCTCGCAGTTCTGGCCAAAGTTTCACTTTTTATTTACCTTTAATGCGTTCCAATATGAACTTTTAATATGTCTTTGGGTTAAAGTTATTAACTTCATACAAGTTAATTCAGTCTGAAATTTAGCCGCGACCCTCTCCCTACGTACGTCTCTGGTCGGAAATATTCATGAAATATTCCGACTGTAAATTCCCTCCAAAAGCTATAAATTTTTGGTCGAAGCAGAATTAAATGAGCAACTATATAAGGGCTTTAGAAGCGGATCATAATTTAAAATTACTCCGCGAATGTACGCGCTTTACATGTGAAAAACGATAATTTCCAGTTACGTTTAATCTTTTTTTTTTATATGAGGTCGACCAACTTTAAATATTTCCGTACAACGCACAGAAATTGCAAATATTTTTTTATTTAATTTAAAAAAAAAGTGTATAACCTTGTAGCTCCGCAGAATCTTTTGAGCTTCATCGGATTTTATAAATTGAACTCTCAAAGCAAAAACGTCTCATAGCCTCCGGGCACACTGCTTTTAGTCGGTATAAAATATCTCTCTTACCCACGCGCTTTTTTCTCTCTTTGAACTGTAATTTTTTTTATTCCACATGTAATAATTTTTTTTTTTCGTCTCACGTAGGAGTCCATCTCCCTGCTTCAATCCTCGCCAAAAAAGAAAAAAAAACTGCAGAATCGCAAAAATATTAGAGTTTCGGAACGAAAACGAATTCGAAAGTCGGAACACAATATTTTACTGCTTACTATTTGTGTCGCCTTAAAAAAAAAAAATAATGAAAAATAATAAGAGCGTAGATTTTTGTACTGCGCCCTTAAATTTTTTTCTCCATTCAAAGGGCGAACCCCACTGTTCTGCCGTCGTCTTTGTCTCCTGCGCTTCTTTTGTGCCTTGGCCTCTCTTTCTAATCGCTGTCGCGTTCCTTCGTCTGAGCGTATCCTCTTTCATCTTCCTCTCAAGTATAACACGCAATCCCAACTACCCTCTCGCTCCTCCACTCTTCTAGAGACTGCTGCGACTGCTCTTCGCATTATTTATCACGGTAATTATCAATAAACCACTTCGCCTCTACTCTTTTTCTCTAAACTAACTTCCGCGAGCGCTTGACGAAACAATGCGCTATAAATTCGAGCGAGACTTCCACTCTATGATTTTTATCGAATGAAAAGAAATTACTCCCGTCATTTTTTTTTTTTAATTAATTAAGTTGATATTTTAACTCTCTATATAATCACGAATAAGTAAAATTCACATAGAATAAGTTAATGTACCTTAATTCTACGTGATAAGCAGATCACTTAATCAATACAATAGAAAACAATAGTCCGGTGTTTACTGTAAATTACAGATTTTACAAAAGTTTAAAGATTCAGAGTTAAAAACAAAATTTAAGCAGTTATTACTGACGTTAATGCATTAGTTAAAAGTGATATGACAGAGTTAAAATTAAAATGACTAGAGAAGATTCATAAAATATAACAATAAAAAAATAAGAAAAATAAAACACACTTGAAATAAATGAAGGATACTTAACGATGAATAATACAATTTAATTAATTTATTTAGAATTGTGCATAGTAAGTGAGGCGCATTTACTTATTAAACAAAAATATCGACTGCAATAAAAAGTATAATTTAAAAATTTTCTTGTTAATCAATAAGAATGGTATTTATAAACTCTAAAAATAGAAGTTACTAAATTAACTGAAAGCAAAGTTTTTCGAACTATTCAAGTGAATTTTGCGTTAATTTATTCATCATAATAATGTCAAGCGCCCTCCGATAAATGCAAGATAATTCATACGCGGCGCCTGGGTGTATTGGAAAAATTAATTGACACGCGCACAATTCGCGAGTATGTATAATAATTTAGCAGGACATATCCGTTAAAACGTCGATAACAACGCGCAATCCTTATACCAGCCGACACACGTATTCCTGGCTCGTTATAACGTTAAAGGAAATCGTTGCGCGAATTTTATGGGAAAGTATAAATTTAAAAAAAAATTTAACTATATTTTACTCCGGCCAAGTTAAAGAAGCTTTTCCAATTTTATTTATTAAAACGCGTTTTCATATATTTGAAGTATATACTTTAATACATTGAATTTACTCATTTGAATTTCCTGCTCGGCAAGTTATTCTCGTTTTTATGTAATTTTATAAACAAAGAGAAATTCTATATAAAAAGAATTTTATTTATTCACTAATAGTTTTTGTCCGTCCGTTTTTTTCTAAAATAAAGAATTTAATTTATTTAAAAAATGGTTAGTTTCGCTTACGTACGAGCATATAGGAAACCGAGGTAAATAAAGAACGTGACCTCATCGATTTTGTGCTTTTATTTTACAAAAACAGATGGGTCACAGACTAAAAAAAAAATAGCGGTAGAGAAAATAGTAAATTGTTTAAGCCGAGTATTTTCATTACTCACACAATTACAATTTAACGAGGAAATGTTGTTGGAAGAAATAATTTCAGAAACTTAGGGAAGGATAATATAAATAGGTCAGAGTGTTCCAGAATCAAGATAACTTAACTGAACTGGTTTTAGTTTACGTAATGTGAGTATTTCCCGTACATATCGCGGAAAATTATCTTCGCGAATTTCACACAATTCCATAAGAAGTTAAAGCGCGCCTTTATTATTTTTAAACTCAATTATTTCCACTCGGCATTGTATTAAACAAACTTCCTATTAACTTTAAGTAATTTCGAATTCCATGTGTGCAGCTTCGCTTTACGTAACGCGACTGTGAAAATTTAACGACCGCTTCAAAAGTGGAGAACACGTATTTACGAAAATTAAATTTACTTCGATGCATTAATCTCTTAAAACTCGAGGATACACTACAAAAATAATAGTAATAATAATAAATAAAACAATTTTAAAAAATGACATCGAAATTGCTAATATTTATCAACATGAATTTAATAGTTTTATACTGCTCTTGTTATAAAAAAAACAGCACGAAAATTAAAGTAATTTTCCGTCAACAATTACATGAAAAAACGTAATAATCCTTCTACAATAACAAAATTATAATAATTGTTCCTTGAATCTTGGACAGTTGACTAAGCTTTAGAAATTAAAAAAAAAACTTTAACTTCTACGTGAAATCCTCGTAATTTTTACAGGGGTTATATTAGAAAATATAAAAATACAAAGAAAGCATGAACAACCGATCAAGATTCGGATAAATGTGACGACGAATTTCGCGCAAAAATTTGCATTATTAAATACAACACGATATTGCTTTTTTGCACTTAATTTTTACGAGAAAATTTACTCATTGTATGTGTACACCTACACCCGCAAAGTCACAAAATCGAAAATTACCGTCGCGTTGTCGGCAAGTCGATATAAAAATTGACATTGTTTCACAAAAAAAAGCTCTTAAGTTTACAATTGTTACGTAATTTTAAGTGTATATTAAAAAAAGGAGCTCTTCAGCGTAAGACATAACTTTTACAGGTAATAAATCACTATAATTTTTACTAGACTAGAAAATTCTCTCAATCTGTATGTGTAGGTATATATATACACCCACGACAAAATTCCACGTGACCGCAAAATCGAAAATTGCCGCAATCCGGCAAAAAATGTCATTTTTTTACAAACAAAAAGAACTCTTAAGCGTAAAACGCAATTTTTACAGGAAATAATTCACCATAATTTTTATTACACTATAAAATACTCTCCGTATGTCCACAACACATACATACATACACCCAGTCGAAATTCCACGCGACCGCAAAATCGAAAATCGCCGCCGCCACGTCGTCAACCCGGCAAAAAAATTATCACTGTTTTACAAACGCTCTTAAACGTACAATTTTTTCGTAAGTTTACGCGTAAATTTTAAAAATAGAACACTTAAACGTAAAACAACCATTTTCACAGGAAACGATTCACCACACGGAGAGAAATGTTATAGTAAAAATTACTATGTTCCGTAGGAACAGTGAGATATACTCAACTTATGAAAATTTTTACTATGAAAAATACTAAAAATTCTTATGTACATAGCAATTTCTACTTTATAAATAGCAATTTTGGCTATGTACATAGGAAATTTTAGTACTCTCTAAATCTGAAAACGTGAAATTTACATGGAAAATGTGTATAGTGACATATTTTATGTGAAAAATCGTTCACATATTTAGCATGTGAACGGCTTTTTACTTATTAAATGTCACTATTCACATTTTCGGATTTAGAGAGTATATATTTTATAGTAAAGATCATCATAGGTCGAATATATATGTTATATATACTCGACCTATGATGATTTTTAGTAAAAATTTGAGTAAAAATTTGAGTAAAAATCGTCATATGTTGAGTATATATTTTATAGTAAAAATCGTCATATGTCGAGTATATATTTTATAGTAAAAATCGTGATAGGTCGAGTTATATTTTATAGTAAAATCGTGATGGTCGAGTACATATTTTGTAGTAAAAATCGTCATAGTTGGAGTATGTCCAATTGTTCCTACGGAATATATTAACTTTTACTATAAAATTTCTCTCCGTGCATAATATTGACTAGACCAGAAAATACTGCCAGTGTGTCCACACACACGCATACACTCGGGCGAAATCGCGCGCGGCCGCAAAATGGAAAATCGCCACCGCGGCGCCAGCGAATCGATAAAGAATTGACGTTATCCCCGCTCGGACGAGGCGACAGTGCACCGCGCTATTCTGCGGGGCCGTGCGTCAGCTGGCCCCGGCGTCTGCGAGCCTGGAATTTCGCCGGGATTGATCAGCGCACGACCCTTCGCCGCGGGCCTCCGCGAAACGTGATACTCTCCGAGCCCCGGCGCACACGCGCTCCATCTCCCTCCTCCTCGCCTTCTCTTTCCGTCCCGCACCTTGGAGCTTCCTCGTCTCTGTACCTCTCACACGGTGGGCGATGAGCCCGATTGCGGCTGCGCTCGCTGCACCCAGACTGGCTTGCATTAAAAATCAAACCGAGTCGTGAACACGCTGAATCGGCTGGAGTCAAGTAGAGTGAAAATTAAATCTATTGGAGTCGAATTTTCACTCCAAGTTTAAAATCAATTTACCTGCCTTGATGGAGCGAAATATAATGATTTTTTTCAGTTTTAAGGAGAACAAATAGTACACGGAGAGAAATGTTATAGTAAAAATTACTATATTCCGTCTGTGTCTGCGCATATATGCGTCTGCGTGTCATTTTTTTCTCTGTGAAACGTAGATTAGAAGAATGTACCGAAATAAATTTTGCTTAAAAAGTTGAGTAAACTTACAGCCATGTAAAATTTCATGCAGTAAGTAAAGTGTACTGAATTTGTTAAGCTAATAAAATGTAAGTTAAAACGCCAAGTAAATTTTACTTAAAACTCATTATTTTTAGTGCAAGCCTTGCTCCGTGTAATGTGTAAACAAAATTATCAAAATTATATATTATGCGTCTGCGCATACCTTTGTGATAACTTACAAGCTAGTTGGTAAAAACTACAAGTACAGCTGTTACACATTACTGTTCATTCTTTTACAAATTAACTCGCTTGTAGTTTATACATGTATTTTATATAAATTGTTTATTACTGCATTCGAATTTACACAAATTTTATTCAATGGAATACGCAACGCGTGTACAATTTTACTTTACATAAGACTCGAGAATTTAGACCATTTTACAAAAAAAAAGAAGTAGTTTGTAAAATTTACTAAAGAATTTCTCCTTCTCCGAGGAATTAACCTACAGTCTCATTTAAATTGCGATCTTTTTCTATTTATTAATACAGTTACTTTATCCTTTCAAATTGTTACTTTTAAAACGTACTTTGAAATTATATTTGATCTCAATAGAATTTCAAAAAATTCTACTAGAAAAATGTCGCTTGGCTCTTTATTTGCTCAAGCAGCGTTGTAAAAATACAAAGCAAAGGGGATTCCAGAATGCCGGAATTCGTATTCGCGCGCAGTAAAGCGCAGACTTTACCTACACGTTAGAGCGTGTGTAACTCCACATTTGTCTCCTTTTTTTTTTCCTCGTGTTTGCGTTTCCATCCGCGGAATCGCATCCCTTTCAACTACATTCCCGAATCATTAGCGCCGCGAGGACGCGTATATCGTTCATTTCGCAGTCATTGCACCTGAAGAGTACCCTGACTCTTCCTCATTGATCACGTGTGGCATATATACAGAACTAACCGCTCTCGCAAAGTAGAAGAGCGGATTTCTCGTGAAATTGCATACAATTGATACGAGATTACGATCGTTTTTATAAAAAAAAAAAATTTATTGCGTAGAGTCTTTGGAAACGATTGCGCATTTTTTTATTACAATTTCTCTTTGATAGAATGAATTTAAAATAGTTGGATTTCAAGTGTGCTTTACTTAAAGTGCCTTGTAGATCTTGGGTTTCACGGATTATTCAGTTTTATTTTATCTTTAAAAATACGAATTTTTAAAATTCAGTCGGATTGTGCACAAACTAAACATAAAATGTAATCTCGCACTTATTTCTCTTATCTTAATTACTATCATACAATTTCTGCAATTCGACGCTATACATTTACATGGAAAAAATGAATTTGTAGTAGAAATTTATCGAATAAAGAGATAAGTAAATGCAGGGCAAAATAAGTGAAATTAACATTTTTAACAATGGATTTATTTGAAAAGTTAAGATTATTATCTCAAAAAAATAGAATTATATTGCAGTCTCTTTTCTAATCTAATCTCAAAAAGTATAATCACTTTTTTAATAGAATCTACTCATTAGTAAAGTATATAGATCTTGTGATTATTGAAAACACACGTTTCTACTTTTTTTAAAAAATTGTTTCTGTAGATCGTTTAAAAGTAAAATTAACGATCCACTTTACAGTTAAATCCATTCATTGATAAAGTAGATACTCCATACACAATAAAATAATTGTCACCCTTCAAAATAAACGTAGATCTTGTGATTATTAAAAAAAAAAAACACGATTCTACTTTTTTTTTTAAAAAAATTGTTTCTACAGGTTGTTGAAAAGTAAAATACTACCAAATAAATTAAAAATCCCTCGTTCTTCGTAAAACAATCAAAACGTTCAATTATCATTTACACTCTTGCACACAGTAAATAAATAAATCGACAAAATAATCACAGCAAAGTCCGAATTTGATTTAAATCCAGTTCCCAAGCACCATCCCTTAAAAATGCATCGATCCCCACTCCCGAGGGAAAATGAGTCCTTCCGGAAATGTGTAGCTTATGCAAACGACACGAGTGTCCCGTACTCGTTTGAAAAATGTACTCCACAATCCAACGACACCTGAGAACCACTGTATCGCGGACAGAGAGGCAGGTTGACTGCCCCGCGCTTCTCTCTGTCTTCCTGGGCGCACGACCCCCTCCTCTGGATGCTGGCTCCATGTTACAGGATGCGAAGAACCAGAGCGAACGAGAGGGACAGAGAGGGTCTATCTGGCGTGCCAATCGATATGCGCTTAATTAATCAGGCGTTCTCTCTCTCTCTCACTTTTGCCTCACCCCTCCCGGGAAGCACCCTCCTTCCACCCTCCCTCCCCCTCTCCTCGCGTCGCTTGGTTGGCTTTAGCGTATTTTGAATGATAAGATTTGGGTGTAGTACGAACGCGGGCTGCAGCTTTTGACTTTTCATCCCGTTTTAGGGAATGTATACTCGTATTGTTACGGATTTTTCCTTCAAAAAATGATTTAGAAAGAATCTCAAAATTAAATAGGCGAAAGCATCAATTATTCACTCTAAAATGGTTGGAGTCAAATTCCACTCTTAGTTTATAGTGAAACGTTAGTAGAGATAAATTTGACTCTACTCTACTCAAAGTGATTTAAATTAACTTTAATTACAGTAAAATTCATACTAAGGTAGAATACCATATTACAGGGTAAATCACTGCCTTTCATGTCAATAATAGTAGTTTTCAATGCAAGTGCGTAAGACTTAATTCTCACGTGTAGGAGAGTTTGTCGCACTGAAAAAAAAATAAAGAAGTTCTTACTGTTTCGCAACAACGATATCTGGTTATTTCCGACTAAATCAGAAATTTATCAGCGGATATAATAAAGGATTAATATATCTGGATGCGGACTGTAGCTTTGACTTCTCATCCCGTTTTAGGGAATGTACATTGATATATACTTCGATGAGTTCGTTGCTTACCTTTATAAAGAGTGGCGTGTAGTAATTGAAATTGTTCAGCTGTACATCTGAAATGTAGATATATATATATGTATCGATAGAATCCGTAACATATACATCTATGTAAATATATATACATATATACGTAATATAGTAGGAATGAAATTTATCAGAAATTCGTGAATTATATTGAAATGTCAATAACATTTAATCTCCTTTATGTTTCAGGTACGTTTCGAGTGCACAATAATCATAAATTGGCGAATATTCCATGCACTTGTAAGTTTATTTATGTCGAATATCAACACAAATCGAGCGATCAAGCCGATAAAAAATTTTTTTTTTCAAACAAACAATACATTTTAGTTTTGTTTGTTTTATCAAAATGAAAAATTTCTAACCAATGAACAGCAACGGCATAATTAAAGTAAACTGTACAGAGACAGCCGCGATTCACGGTGCAGCGTTATTGCTATTAAAAATGTTGTAACGGTCGCTTCATTTCTGCGTAACTATCAATTATACTCCAAGCAGAGCATCAATTAAACAAATGATTTTGACAGTGCACCGCGTAAAACGGGATCTCCATTAAATTAATTGAAACGTCCAGTCAAACCATTTGGAGCGAAACCCACTCGCTTATGAATTTGTTTGTTCGAGCTGTCTCCAACGGTAACGAGCGGCTGAAAAGCTTCCCCCTCCCCCATACACAACTTCGCGACGTCAGAGTCTTCATTCCGACCAACCAAAAAAAAAAAGACAAAATTGAAAAGGCCAAACTTCGTCAATAACCCAACGGACGGCGAGTGGAGCTTCGCTTTCATGGAAACTCGCGAAGAAATGGAGCATTTACCGCATCCGCCGATGCGCGATGTTATTGAAACGTCCATGGATTGTGGAAGAGGGGGAGGACAGGAAGGAATATTCGGCGGCGCGTCCCCTTCGTTATAGGCGACTGCGAGGTGAAATCTCTCGCCATCTAGAAATTGGAGACTGTCTCGGGGTCCTTCCCCCCCCCCCTTCCCCCTTTAGCTCTTTGACGACTCTAATTACCATCTGAAGAGCTGACGTTTCTCCCCCCTCTCTTTCTTCCTTTCTCACTTTTTTTTCTCTCGCTCAAAGTCTTGGTTCGTTTGGCCCCGGCGGGCTTAATATGCATTGATCCATTTTGAATGTCGTCAATTGACTTTGAATGTCGGAACGCTAACTTGGCGCCAAATGAAGTGGATCGCGGCAACGCGAACTCGTGTCGGGGGGGGGGGGGGAGTATATACATTTTGGCGAATTTGTAAGTTTGTTAAGTTTCTTAAAGGCGGAGTTCTCCGATCGAGTGAAATATTCATGCTATTGATTTTCATCAACGCCGGGCATAATATAATGATGCGGTTAATTCCCGTCGACCGAGAAGTTCCCGACGGGGTGAAAAAGAAGAAGTAACGAGATAAGTATCGACGCGAAACGAACTATCCCTTATTCAGAATTAAACAAAGCTCCGTTTATTTTCGTTTAAAAGTTGCTCATCTGCCGAGCTAATTTAAAATTCATTCGATTCGCTAATTTTCAATTCCGCCGAAGGACTGTCAATTACGTCAATTAAAAACGTACAGCCGCGGAATTAAACGAAATATTATTAATAAGCGAGAAAGGGAGATCTTAATACTGACAACGCGATTAATAAACGGCACTGTATGTGTGTGTGTGTGTGAGTGTGGAGGGAAAACTCGAGGAGAGGTCAACGCCCCCGTTGATCCGCTGGATTTGAAACGTCGCCCTGCTTACAAAAAAAATTAAGTTAGGATAAAGTTTACCCGAAGTTTTTGTTTCGTGGTCGTTGATACAATGAGACTTTACACTGAAAAATATAATAGGGCAAAGTTTACAATAACTTTTTAAATTATTTAACAATAAATAAAGAACAGGATTAACAAGTTAAGAAAATCGCTTATTTATTTACTTGTAAATTCGACGGATGATATGTCCTTAATATAAGTGAAAATTATAAATTTATTATAATAAACTTAAAACTAAATTATAAATTTTAGTACTACTATAAACTTACTGGAAACATTACAAGTTTTATAGTAAAATTTACTAAAGTTGTGGCAACTTTTAAAAAAAATTTCAATTCTGGATTATATTCCACCTTTAACACCTTCACCTAATAATTTAAGGACCATTGATTCTACTGATCAGTTTAAAGCCTCTTTACTTTCTTTCACTTATATTTTTTTAATTTAGTTGACATTAAAAATGTTAAGGTACTTTAAGTATGTTATTATTTCTAATTTGTACTTAAGGACTCTGTAATCCGTTGAATTATTCATAAATAAATAAAATGTAGAAGCAAATTCAGTGCAATTCTCAATGCTCATTTCACTATCGACGATCGCAAAACATTAACTTTGAATAAACTTTATCCTAACTTAATTTTTTTCCGCAGAGTTGCCCGACTTACAATTCGCCGCTCGTAGAAAAGAAAAGTTTTCCGAATTAATAAAGTACCGATTGAGGATCCATCAAGGGAGTGTATTTGACGACTCCGTCGAAGCATCGGATTTTTTTTTCTTGTTTGCAAAATTCCGCTACTTCTAAAAATATCACTATATGTCGAGTTCATCGGTGCGCGCGCCGAGGAGTAGTCTGGCGTAATATCTGCTGCTATCGCGTGTACATCAAAGCATTCAATGTACATATTCAAAGCAAGTTTTGAAACGCCGCAATTGCAGTGTTATTAGCGCATTCGTCTTTACTACGCCGCGTATTAACTTTATTAACTTTTTAGCGTGCGCGTAAAGCTACTCGTTACATCGCTGTAAAAATACTTTTTATTCCCATCAAACGATTCGAGACAAAAATTTCCACGTTGTGTTTAAAAGGGATCGAGTTTTACATTACGAGCTTTTATTCGTTTTATTGATCCATTAGTGTATTACGAGCTTTATATACATTTTAATTAAAACATTATAAAATCCCCAATAACAAAAGAAGACGGTTTTTAAAAAATAATAAGTAATTATATGAAAGTATAGTATTAATAACTAATGAAGTGACTGACTAAAGCCTGCTGTGAAAGTATCGTGAATATAATTACTAAAGAGTTTTTGGGTAATGCAAAGTGAGAGAAATCTAGATCGCCGCGGATATTTTCCAAACTAAAACGAAGTAAGAATGAAATATAGAAACTAAAGGAATCGAAAGAAATTCGAAAATAAAAACTCCGATAGCTACGCTTTCCAAAAGTAAATAAAAGCAAAATCGCACGCGTCTCGAAAACCACTTAGCGTTCGACGCGCAAAAAAAGAATCACGTTCGGTTAAAATAACGCCGGTAGTAGCGCAACCAAAAAAAAAAAAAATCCGCGCCCCTCGAAAATTACACCGCGTTCCGAAATCGAAAAGTTGAGAATCCCGCTTTGGAAAATAGTTCCACCATTGTTTGTGTAAATAAACCGGGGGTGGTTACTACTGGCTGGAGGGAAGGGGGAGGGATCGGGAGTAGGTACTAGGGAAGGGCGAGTGAAATCCCGCTGAACACAGACGCGCCCGGGGTATTGAAAACGATAACGAGAAAATCGATTGAACGCCCTGTATATGTATATAATCCCTTCGCCGTAGCAGAGAGGGCCACCGTTCTCCGCGCAAACTTTTGGAAAATTAAACCCTCCGCTGCCACCCCCACCCCTTCTCGCTTCGACGAGCGCAAGTTTTCGAATATCGCGCGCGCGAGCGGCGAAGTTTATTCAGAGAGGCGAAAAAAAAAAAAGGTTATCTCATGTGTGAATTCCGTTTCTCTCTCGCTTGTACAACCCCCCGCCCACCCTCCAGCGTCAGCTACTTGGAGCCCTTCATTCCGGCCCCGCGAAAAACTTTTTCCACGAGTAATTATTTCGGCTGGGGGTGAGGGCGAGATTCCATCCCACTCCCTCTCGATGCCAATTATTCGTTTTACTCTGGCTTCCTGGCGTCTTGACTTTCGTTTTATTGTGCGCGAAATTTGATTGCCTTGTTGGGCGATGTTTACTCTGCTCCCGCGATGATACTCGTAAAGTGCGGCTCGTCGAAACGCGTATTTAATTACCTTTTGCCGATGTACTTTATTTATTTTTTTTTATCTTCGTTTTATGAGAAAATGAGCGGACGTTTTAATTTGAGGGGAAAATCGACTTCGGAGACGACGTTCGATTAATGTTTAAAGCGTACAGCGTTCATGGAAGCTCTTTATCTCTTCCTCGGGAAATAAATGGCTTGTCAATATAATGCTAATAGTCTGGTATCATAGTGACACGGGCGATAAAGTCTGCTGGTGAAAATGTGGAAAGTAAATTTCATCTTCTATCTCGATTGCTATCAAGTCCAAAGCAAACATAAAATCGAGTTAATGCGAAAATAAAATGTGTAACTACAGTGTATAAATTAAATTAAATTAACGTCCTCGTAGATGAACACTGAAAGTGTATTAAATAATTGATCGTTAATTTTATATAGAATTAAAAATTTCATATTAATATCATAGAAGACAACTAGTCTATTTTAATTTATAAAATTGTATTTCATTCCTATCGTCACTTTTTCAATTCACTAAAATTATACATTTTTATGTTTAATTAGCATTTAATATTTTCTCTCTCCATTTTATTGTAATTTTTCTCAAGTCCCGATTGATTAAGGCTCGTTATCTGCTTTTTTTATCATTACCGTTTATCAGACACTTCTAATTGCAAAAAAGACTCTGATCTACTAAAGCAAAATAATGTATTCTCGGTAAAACTCAAGTAAGCGAAGAAAATATTTTTAATAATACATTAGCGACGAGCTAAAATTAACTGGAGTACATTCGTTCATTACTTAAAATAAAGAGGTTGAAATTTACCGCGAATCCATTATCGGAGTAATGAAATCAGGTCGGGCTCGCACGTTAACCCCTCACCCCCTCTCCCATCGCACTCGGAGCATCCGAACTAGTGTAGCTCGGGCTCGTCGGAAATTCTGATGCCACAATGCTGTTCTTTTGACGGATTTGCACGGCTTCAGCGTCGCAGAGCATAGGCCAATTAAATTTACGTTTGACATTTTAGAAGCACCATTTGGGCACTACTTATTCACTTCGCCTATATTTGCTAACAGAATTATAGTACAGATTATCGCTATAGCGACAATTACTTATTTTTTAATTATTTCATCGTGTATTTATTTATTTCTAATAGGACTGACTATTTTTTTTTTATTTAAATGAACGAAATAATTTTGTTTTTCTATTCGTCCTTTCAAATTTTCCGACCGGGAATTTATATAAATGTATATAAGTGATCGTAAAATTGTCTCTAGTAGAAAGCGATTTATTTGTATTGAACGAATTATGTATATAATTGAAAAATTTTCTTTTAAATTTAAGTAGCAATTACTTTAATATCGTAAGTTACTTTTATTATTTAACGTATATGACTTTCTATCGACTTAGTAGAGCGAAATTTACATAGTACGCTCCTGCCGCAATTTATCGATATAACTAAAGTTCCTTTTACTAACCCCACTGGTAAATCCTTTGGGATCTCGTTCTCCTTAAAACTTCAAATTGAATATTATTTTATTTATTTTATTTCAAAATTTCCGTGAGAGTATTTAAATTTAATTCGTTACTATAATTAAATATGTAAATTGCATTATTACTTTATTTATTTATTTATTTATTAGAGTAATAAGCAGGTTATTACATTATTGTACTGGTTTCTCAGTTTGCAATAGTAACCCTGCAGAAAGAAATAAAATTCCCCATCGGAAAGTCTGGAATACTAACACGAATTACTTACAAACTAAAATAGAAATTTCATTTTCAAAAACAATACAAATTTGTATAAAATATTTAGTGCCTATAATATTTACATTTGAGCCTTATGACATTCTGTATTCGATACCTAATCAGTATTAGTATTACATATTTTCAAAATGGATTTCCTATAATCCACGTTTTTAACTTATAATTAGAAGTTTTTTTATTCACATCTGAAATTCCGAATTTATATGTTAGTTTGTTAAAAATTTTAATTGTTTTTATGTTACTTATCGTTTTCTACATTTTTCGTAAGTTAACAAATAGCTTAAATGGTACGTCTAAAGTATCATTGGCCAAAACAAAATTTTATTTGCAAAAAATACTGCAATAGTCTTTTTATTTATATTTTTAAATAAGGAATACATTTGAAAACGTATAATTTTAGCTTTACGAGATATTGATCCGTGACCTCGCGCACTATACTCAACATTATTACTGTCTCTAAAATCGTATTTAATCTAAATCTACTGAAAATTGGAAACAGTGTTATGCAAATTAAACGTCAAAGTTTATTGCGTCGTTTAATTTGCAAATTGAAAATTTCTTTTAAATTACATCGGAAACTCTAGAAATAAATCGGAGTAACAAATGAATTGAATAATTCTCCCACTCCAGTCGCCTTTTTTACACTCGAGGATGCTATAAAATTTTGTCGTTCATTTAAAATTTAATCTCCGCACGAAAAAACTTCATATTTATTCAAGTGTACGTATATATGCACATTCAAGAGATTGCGAAATAAACTTGATGAGAGAACTTCTCTTTTCTTTCGAAACTTCCAATTGAATGCTGACAAATAGTGCATTTATGCGAATTCTCTGAACGTTGAGCCAATATTTCTGTATACATTTGCATCACTGTACAAAATGAAAGGCGATTCATCCATTCACGTTTTATAAATGCTATCGAAACTGGTAAAGCCTCTTCAAATGTATTTTATATGAAGCTTTTTTTTTTCAAAAATCATGCAGTGAAAATAGGAATAAAAAGCCTTTTACATTCGTTAAAACAGAAGACAAAATATTGATTTTGATAATCTGTCAAATAGTCTTTTGCAATTTTCATTTTTTTTTCAATAATATTTAATAAAATATGATGTAACCAGTATATAATCAAATAAACAGTATATTAATTAATAGAAGACGATATTAGTATAAAAATTTGTTCTGATATTATACACGTTTTTTACATAATATTGTAATATAGATGTACCTTTTGATTACTAAGTCATTTTCAAAATTGAAATAATTATATTTCAAGGAATACTTGGAAAATATGGAGTAGTCTGTAAAGTGGAATAAGTAAATTTTCACTTATTCTGATAGTACACATTTTAAGAAATTAATAAAATAATATACACTAATTATTAGTTTATTAATTAATTAATATTATTTCTTCATTAAAAACATTTACTTAGAGTTATTATAAAAAAAACAATTATACTCACTTCAAAAAAGTGCATAGTTAATGTAAAAATTAGTCTTTATAGTTAATATTTAAAAGTAAGTAATTCCTCGGAGAAAAATGATTAGTAAAATTTACTGAAATAGTAAATAAGTTTACAAGTAAATTACACTGAATTTTTTAAGCAATATTCACTTACTAATTGATTAAGCAGGCACATATAGGGTAAAGCGCCAATTAAGTTATGCTTAAATATTTAAGCTAATTTTACTCAAGTAAAAATCAATACTTATCATCTGCTGCAAGCCTCAAAGTAAATTTTACTAACAGCTGTTCTCGGTGCAGTTTTTATTTCGGTCATTTTTCAAAGTAAAGTGAAACTTATCAAACAAAAAAAAAACAGGATAAAATTTATAACTAAAAAAAAATATAAAAAAGCACAGTTTACGAGAGCTGAACGACGGAAAACAGATGTAACTCGCAAAGAGGTTCGATTTTATTAGAATCGGGGCAGGGGAGACGCCGGAAACGGAGAGGGGACGAACTAATCGAGCGACGAAGCACCAGCCAATTAACGTCGTTCGAAGAGATGCACTAGGTTTAATTGAAGGAAAGAATCGGTCGGCCTTTTTTTTTTCGTCCGAAAGTCCTCGGAGACACCCTCGTGGCTACCCGTGCCGAGGCTCTATAGACGCGCGTGTCCCGTAAAGAAGGTCAGCCTGAGCAATGATTTCGCCTGGCGAATACTACCGTTTGTCATGAAACGCGCATTTGAATAAAAAATGCCTGAACGCGCCGCTGCTCGGCTTATCTGCGGGTGTGTAAATTATCGTCGCAGCTGTTTGTTTAAAAATTGAGCAGATAATTAGAAACAGTGTAGTGCCATTTCACACGGATGTATAAAATTAATTATTTATTTCTGTAATTTATGTTTATCAAGATTGAAAAGGAATAAACTCTATAAATTAAACTCTTAAGCGTGCATACAAAAGAAAATTCAATAAAAATAAAAACGAAGTCATAATACGTATGTGATTATTATAATTTTAAAAGTCTGATTATTTCATTAAAATATTTTGTTCGAGTTTATAATTTGGGAGTAGAAAATTATATTACTGTATTTAAATAGGAGGTAGTATTCTACTCTATTCACTTGCGGAGTAAAAAGAAAAATTATTTATTTATGTACTTATCCTAATTGTTTGTCAATATTAAAAAGGAAACTCTATAAAATAACATTTTAAGCGTATACGCACCCAAAAATTGTATTACAATTTTAAAAGTCTGATTATTTAGGTGAAATTTTTTGTTCGAGTTCATAATTTGCACGTAGAAAATAATATTACTGTATTTAAAGAGGAGGTACAGTATTTTCTACTTTACGCTACCTTATTTACTTATGTAGTAAAAAAAAAGACTGAAATTAGTGAAATTGCACTCGAAGAATTAATGTTAAATGCTACGCCATTTAGAAATTTTTCGATCGACTTTTAAATAATTGCGCTTTAGAGGCATTCAACGTCCTCGAAATTAACAAGTTGAATGGTTCATTTTTCAACCTCGCGTCTCGAAAATAATAGTGCAAATTGGAGATCGTCCAAAAATCCGCGGTGATTGAGTGGTTAAGTATATGTGGATTCCCTTAGCAATAGTAGAGACTTGTTCTTTCATAATTTACAAAATGATTCAATATTTCCGTATGTGTGTATGTATATATATAAAATACATACGAATATGCAACATTTACAATCCGAATAATCTAAAATAATCCCGCGATTATTTTAGATCGATGATGCACACGAACAACGTACTTCATAGTGCAATAAAAATTATTTCGGAAATATTCGAAGTTGCGCAGTGTACAGTCGCAATTCATTTAATCATATATATACATACGCATAGTTCAGAATTTCGCGCAGTCAGCCGTAGCGTATTGATTTTCCCGTAAAAAAAAAAGTTTTTTCCATTATTTACTTACTAAAATGGAAAATACGCGTTGGAAAAAAAAATTCATTTGCGAGATGTGATACAAAGTATAAAATAATTAGCGCGATCAAATTGAATCTTACAAAAAGAAATGTGTATATTCATTAATCAAACTGAAAAAAAAAATAAATCATAGGATAATAAATAAACATTTAAATAACTGAAAAAAAAAAAAGAAAAGAAAAGTAATTACCCCAATAAATTTTCGAGTGCGCGCGCGATAACAGCGGCAATTATTTAAGAGGTGCGTAAAAAAAATCTAAAAGGGCACGGCAACCGGAAATATTTTCACTTTAAATTTCAATTAGCTCGCGATGCATAAATCGAACGCTGCCAAGATAACGCGCCAGGGATTTCGGATTTCAACGCAAATATCTTCGCGCGGTCGAATGAATAGTGCGAGAATCAAGAACACTCGAAGTTACATATTTTCACACAATTATCAAATTTTCTTTTATCTCGGACTCTCGACTTCACCTGTGATTATGTATACACGTTAAATTATCTGGAGTAAAACAGAATAAAATTTATAATGAATTTAACTCCTTTCATGGAGTGATTTTTTGAGTCATTTCTTAAGCAAAGCAAAAGATAGAAAATATTCTACTCTGCCTTAGAGTGAACTTTATTCTACTTTAGACTGAAATTAAATCAGTCTATACACAAAGAGTGAAAATTTAATGTAACTCTGTTGCAATCAATTTTTTTCTGTATGAGTAGTTTCGATATAAACTAAGAGTGAAATTTCACTCCTTCCGCTTTAGGATGTACAGAAGACGTCGTGAGGTATTATTTTTAAATTCTTTATTGGCCGATAAAAATTCGATTGAAGATGGTGCCTTTTTAAATATCGTTCACTCTTTATTGATTATTCTATTATAAATAAATATATTTTTTAACTATTCGGCTGTTTAATACGTGATCTATGTTTAGCAAACATTCGATCAATCCGAAAAGTCTGAAAATAATTAAACAAATGTACACCTTTAAAATACAATCTCTCTTAAAATCGTTATCTCATTCAGTATAATCCAGCTATTTGTATACTCAACCTTTTTCGTTAGTATTTGAAATTGAAATTTTATCGCAAATGAAAAAAAAAAGAAGAGCATATTTTAAACGAATATATAAACGCGGCTAAAACAAATCTATTTTTACAAAAGCTTTTTATTTTTTTTACACGCTTTTCCACGGCACGCGTAAAGCTCCGCATTATAATTTTTATTTAAATATTGATTTTCCAGCCTGATAATGCCTGCATGAAATTTAAATTTTAAAATTACTTCCATGTGCCGGAGGAAAAAGCGTATAACTAAATTACAGCGAATAAAGTGAAATACACGAAACGCATTCTGCGCGTGCGTAAAATATTTTACGCGCCCCACCCGAGAATAGGCATTAGAATATAATCAACTTTAAAATTACAAGATTAATTGCGGGGGATACGCAAGGGCGTTAGTGCATTGAGCAAATCACTGCCGCTGCCACTGAGCGCGTGCAAATGAATAAATTATGATCGATACTCGGGCGGTACAAAGCAAATAACTATGTAACGGCGCTTTGACAAGCGGAAATTCCCATTAACGCTAAACAAACAATATTTCGATTCGAATATTTCTCGCTCGCGCGAAAATTAATGGCGAATGATTTCTCGCGCCTTAAGGCTAGTAACTATTATATTTATTTGGAGCTCGAACAATTTTGTAATACCATTTGGCTCGAATTTCCTTTTTACCGTCTTCTTTCGCCGACGCAAAATTTACGTTTTCCCGCGTAGCAGCTACTGCAGCTTTTGTAATTATTATAATTTCTCGCCGAGGAGGGGATAAGAATTAAAAAGTTTTTACTGCTTATTCCCGTAAAAGCGAGTGGAATTTTGTACGGGCGGAGAAGGTCGCTGTCTCTTATCGACCTACAGCCTTTTACCGTCGAGCTTTTTTCCTTTTTTGTCGCTTTTTCTGTGTGAACTTGTAGAGGAAAAACCCAGAAATATATACGCGTTGGCGGTACAGTAGATTTTCTCTCGTTAAAAGTTAAAGCATTTCAAAATAACGCTGCACTTTCTATCAATATTTTTATTTGCCGAAGTAATCGTACTTTTTTTTTTTAAATTAAACTGAGAAATTGAACTTTCTTCGTTTTTTAAATAATTTATTATTGTGCCAGAGTACAGAATGTACAAATATAATTTAAGTACAATTGCATATAACGTATAAAGTTTTTTAAAAATAATCCAGCAGAGGAAAAGAAACTTTCTGAAAGCTGGTCTGGCTATAAACAAAAGTAAAATCTTAAAAACGTATTACTTAAAACTAAAATACTTAACTATTATGTCTCTGGCAGTATTACTGCTATAAGGGTAAAAGGCAAAGGTGCTTTCCATGACTTAATTGTAATAAATTTAATAATTATATTTAATTATTATTTTGAATAATTCAAAATATTCTTAAAAATGAATACTTGTAGAAATATAGAACGATCGTCGATTTTATCCGACTATTTAAGAATTAATTCTGATTTTTAAATTTCAATTTAAGATTTCATATTAGATAATTAGATTAACTTGAATATTTTTTTTCAAGATTATAAAGACCTTTTTGATCCGTTAAGTTATTTAAAAAATTAATTTAAGAAGAGTATTAAAGTGTTTAACGGTACAACCAGATTTTATAAAAAAAACTAAACTAATCTGCATTAAAAATGTGTAGTTAAAAGAAAATGATGAGTGCTTGTGTCAATAAGACTTACTGTTTTCTTGACATTGAAAAAAAATGTCTCTAGTCTTGCACGATAAACTAGAGCGACAAACACTTAGCCTCAATTGCACATAAAGTCATTGACACAACGTCCGCTTCAAATCAAGTTGATGCTACAATGACTCGCTGTTTACAAATGAATTAAACTCTACAATATTTGACTGACATTATTCACTGCTGATTAAGATTGAAGGGATTCGCGGGAAAATGTTCGATATTGAATTTCCGTTTATTTACGATTTTATCGTAATAAAAGTTCCTTTCTTTTATCAATTTATTCACCTCGCGCGAAAATTTATCTCATTCGCTCTCGATAAAAGGTAAAAAATTCAATATTAAAATTTTAATTCGTAGGATTCGAATCGCCCGATAAAACAGGATAAAAAGCTCTTTCCCAGCGATAAAATAGAGGATTCTTCGATAAATTAAAAGAATTATTTTAATGGACCAGTAAAACCGTTAAAATTTAGATGAAAAAAAGTACTGAGAGAAAAAGCGCTCGAAGTGGATAGACGGGCGATAAAAAAATAGAATGAGAAGATACGCGGAAGGGGGGAGGGGTGCGGGGGATGATATAAGAATGGGGTGGGGTAGGGATAGCACGTCCGTGTCAGGGAAGAGAAAACGGCGAAGGGAGGAGGGTGGAAAGACCAAAGTTTCGGTTGTCGGAGGGCGTGCACCGACAGCACCTTGGTTGAGGTTCGCATCTAAGCTGGAATTTACTTCTTTCCGCGCGTTTTACGCAGCCACGTATTTTTAACGTCGATTGATCTTACTCTCCTTTTCTTTTTAGGGGATCGGTGAATGCTTCGGTAAATTGGCGTAATTAATTTTCCCTCTGTGTTTTTTTTCTTCAATGTACTCACTTAAATCGATAAATAACGTCAATTTCTTTTTCACGCTAATCATCCTTAAAGTCCTTTTTATATGCTCTGCAGGGAGTGAAATTGTATTTTATTGTCTAGACTTATTTAGCTCCACTTTTTCACTCTAATTATTTATATAAATCCACTTTATTTGATAAAAAATCAAATAAAATGTGATATAGAGGGGCAAAATATGTCTATGACAGCTAAAATGTGTTTTCAAAGGATAGAATGTGTCTTCGAAGAATAGAGTATGTCTTTGAAGAATAGAATGTGTCTTCGAAGAATGGAATGTGTCTTTGAAAACTAAAATATATTTACAAAACTTAAAATATGTTTGCAAAAGCTAAAATGTGTCTTCGAAGAATAAAATGTGTCTTCGAAGAATAAAATATGTCTTCGAAGAATAAAATGAGTCTTCAAAGAATAAAATGTGTCTTCGAAGAATAAATGTATCTTTGAAGAATATAATGTGTCCTAAAATATATTTAGAAAAGCTAAAATGTGTCTTTGAAGATTAGAATGTGTCTTCGAAGAATAGAAATTGTCTCCAGAGAGTAATGTGTGCCTGCAGAGAGTAACATGTGCCTCCAGAGAGTAAAGTACCTTCTCCAAAGAAGAGTAAATTTTCTCTCCAGGAAGTAAATATATTCTCCGAGTAGTAAAATAAGTCAAGACAATAAAATATGATTTTACTCCTTCTGAAGTGATCAATAAAATGGAACTTTACGGATAATTAAAGTGAAAAAGTAAATTATTCTTTCGAGGAAATTTCAGCCTTCCCTTCGCTTGTTTTTTTCTTTTCCCTCGGGGAGTAATACTGCACTTTCCACCCTTATCTTACAATGCACTAGTCTCTATATAATTAATCAATGTTTCAAGTAATAAATAAAAATGAAAACAAAAAAAACTTGAATACAGGAAGATAAATATTTTCAGTAAAACTATATAGCCACGAGGTGCAGTCCTTTGTCGCTGAGCGGTATTTTAATAATTGACCGGGATGCGTGTGCATTGTGCGGGTACGACAAATAAGCGCATTGGCTAGCGCGGGTTTCCAGTTTCCAGATGACAGGATCCCTTCCTTTTCTACTTCTCCCATGCCCCCTTTTATTTTCCCTGCGCTCGCCTTTTTCCATCTATTCAATCTCACCGCCTTTTTTTTATCCCCATTCGACCGCTTCTCGCTCTCGCTTCTCCTCGTTTACCAGCCACCTTTTTTCCTCGTTTTTCCACTTTGCTCCACGCGGGGTTTTATTTTTCTTCGCTTCATCAACAGCCTCGGCCTAACTTACTTGTCTTCCTTTTTCTCCCGAGCAGGTGTAGAAAAAGGCAAGGAATTTCTATAACAAATGACAATGGGAACATTTGCAGAAAGAAAGTTCAATTTTGAAGGGCGCCGTTGTAATTGAATGAAAATAATTGTAAGCTTTCTTCAACTTTCATGTGAGAAAATTAAACAAATTTTATTTTCTTCTCGTTAAAAAGTATATTTCACTCATTCCTTCATTTTTTTAAAAAATTGCCCATATATTGCAAAAAAAATTGTTTGCAAAATTGAAATAACGCTGAATTTTTGTAAAAAAAAATTGTTATAATTTAAAAAAAAAAAAGCGTCTACTGTATTCATTATTTAATTACTGCGGCGCAAGAGATGGAGGCGACAGGCGCGTTTCGCGAAAATAATTCGCGCGACCTCGCCGCCAAGCCCAGCCGAGTGAATTACTGGGTTGCCCCGGCGTCGGTGTGACCTCGATAAATGGCTAATGCAGTGACAACAGAACGCATGTCGAATCGTTTATCAAGAGTCATTATTGAAAAGACGCTTTTTTCATTTACCGTAATCCCGTTTGAGGAAAATCCTCAACTGATTTGTTCACTGAGTCATTCAATCAAGGGGGTCTGAGAGTCAATTAAGAAATTCAAATTTCGAATAATAAAGAGTATAAATGAAATATCGAAGAACCACGAAATACTAACCCTCCGTTAGGTAACGATTTATCATTTTACAAAGTTACAAGTTCATATAACAATACCTTGATGAGAAAAAATTGAGAATGTAAACAAATTAGATTAATCAAACTTTTCTCTTTGAGATGTTGTTATAAGAACTTGAAACTTTATAAAATGATAGATCGTTACCTAATAGGAGGGTTAGTATCTCGTGATTTTTCAAGATTTCATTTATACTACTTGTTATATAGGCAAATTAAGTGTTTTTTGTCTGCTACATTATGGCGCGAAATTTGAATTTTTAATTGACTTTTATAACCCCTTAATAGAGTAGACATACAAAATCGATACGCTAAAACAGATGGAGTAAAATTTCGCTCTACATGAATAAAGTGATTTAAATTCATCTCTAAGTAGAGTGAATCACTATAAGGTAGAGTAGAAATGACTCAAAAAATCACACTATTTCACTCCATCAAAGGTGTTGAATCCACTATAAAATTAATGCGAAAATTCGACTTCAATAGGGGTATTTTCTACTCAACTTCACTCCAACTGATTTAGCGTGGAAGCAGCGCGCGAAATTTCGATGAAAAAAAAAAATGGAAAACGACGGAATTACAAAATTTATGGCGTTGCTAGGCTCCTGCGCGCGTGAACGATATTGATTTTTACATTTTCCATGCGTGGAAATGCACCGACAAAGTTAAACACTAATAAAACTTGATACTTTAAACAGTGGCCCTCTCCCTCTCCGGCGGGTAATAAAAACTTGATATTGGTGCGTTTTATATGCTCTTGAAATGAAAATCGTTTCTAAGTTAAAAACTTTTCTCATTAATCAAAGTTTATTCGGTAAAATTCGCAATTTTGCTAAACTTTATGGATGTTTCGTAAACTACAAAAAATTATATGCCTGGTTAATTATTACTTTTAATTAACCCCCTCTGCGCAGGCGAGATAGAGTAACCTGACGTGAATGTATGTAGTTCACTTCGTAATTACAGGGTTGAAAGCGTGTAACCTTCTACAAAAGCAATTAAAAATTATTCCGCTGAAAATTGAAACATTATTTGACAACTAATCAATTCAGCGATCGGATTTGTTTCAATATACTTCGCTCTTGTAAATTCGGTAAAATTATTAATAGCAATTTTAAAATAATTAGTAATGAAAAATATATTTTCTATACCTAATATACTTCTTTTTATACTGTTTTATACAGATTAAACAAAAATTATTTATATGCAAATTAAACAGGCAGAATTTACGTTTGCAGCAGTTCTATAACAACAATATAATGATATTTAAAAATATAAAGTCTAGAAATTGCACACAAGCAAATGCCCATTTACAGCCATTTTATAAGAATAATTTAATAACGTACAAATGAAAATAATAATATTTTCTAAAATAAAATGTAAAATAAGAGTAGTAAATACACGCGAGTAAAGTTACAGAAATAAAATTTACTTTACGAATGGTATTTGAATAACCACCTTAAAGGTGGAAACTCAACGAATCCTAAGAGAAAAATAGTTGCACAAAGGGCGTTGCAATTCCCTTTCCCATATGCTCGTAAAAAAAAAGAAAGAAATACGGCACCGAGGCCGGCGGAGGATAAGGAGGTTGTTGCCTTTGCCCTCGTGGCCCCCTCCTCTTAATTTTGCATATTTAAATCCGCGCGGCTCGAGGAACTCGGCTGGTTAAACGCAAAACGCTTCGCATGCGGGATTCGGGTAATTCAATTCTCGTTTGCTCTTCTTTTTCGTCTGACGTAAATTCGATAGGAAACGCCGCTATGCTCCCAATGTGTTTTGCTCTCTCGTATTCTAAAATAAAAAAAAAAATAAAAGAAAATGAATGAGCGACCAAAGCAAGGAGTTCGTTAGATTCGCTAAGAGAATGCACTGCCTCTTTATTATGTAAAAGTTTAAAATAAATAATTTGGACCTTTAACGTCATGGGTACCTTCTTCCGCATCAATGATCATTTGGTTTATAAAGAAATTGAATTGACAACATGAAAAATCCTGTAAATTGTATATAAATATAAAGCAACGAATTATAGTCATTAGTTGTTATTATATACAAGTTCAATAAAATTAATTTAGATCTTTAACGTTAGTATACTTATCTCTGCAACAACGATCAATATTAATTAAAAATAACTTAATTGATTTAAAATAAAACATTCTATAAAGAGGATAAAAATAAAAATATGAAGCAATAAATTAGTATAATATGTAATTAGTCTCTTTAATATATAAAGTACTTTTCTCTGTATCCGCAATCATAAGTAAAAGAAAATTTAATCCATAAAACGAAAAATCATATATAGTATCAAAATATAAATACAAAGTAACGAATTAGTAATTGAAAATGTATGAATTACTTATTTTTACACAAAGTTTAATAAAACTAATGCGAATCTTAAAATAAGTATACCTTTCTCTGCATCAAGAATTATTGAATAAAGCGCACTGGATTTTGTCCGTTTAATAAATAAATTTAATCAATAGAACGAGAAATCCTGTAACTTGTACAAAACTTTTTACTTTATCAATTCAATTAAAAAAAAAAATATGTTCATTAATACAGAAGTCCATTGATTTTCAAAGACTAAAAAGACTCCTCTGATTCCAATCAGCTGTTAATCTCAATAGATTTATCGAGCGAAACGAAAAGCAGCATACTGTCGGTATACGACAGCCGCTCAAAACATTTATCCCTCGCAAGTGGCACTATCAATTCATTACAGCAAATCGATTATTTACGACGACGCGCGCAACTCCTAAAACTGACAGGGGCCATTTTCACGACGCCCCTATTGTTTTACGCCCGAAATTCCGCGAGCTTTAGGGACGCGCGTATATAGATATACACAAAACGAATCGCTCGGAACGATCGTCCGAATAAGAAGCAAAGAGACGAGCCGGACAATGAGCCGAGGCGTCTCCATCCGGAGGGGATTTATGGATATCGTCTTTCCAGTAAGCGGTTATCTGGCGGGTGCCGGGCTCGCGGTCCCGGCTGCACTACCCCCACCCCCAACCCTGCCACCCTGGACCCCAACCCTGCCGCCCGTCCGCCCGATAGATTTGCAAATCGATATTTCGCGCCCGTCCCGGGCCTGCTAATAAATTTGAATAATGCATCGACGGACGGACGCTTCGAAATAACACGAGCAAATTAGCGCGACGGTACCCGCGCTACTTCGCTTCGAGCTTTTTCTTCCTCTGCACGAACGTCGTGATGTACATTGCACGAAGATATGGATTTGGAATGATAATTAACTCGTGATCAGCTGGCGAGAAAATTTTACTGTAAATTTTTATTTTCACACTGAGAGAAATATTTAGGAAAAATTACTATTATTTTAATAAAAATTACTATTCAGTTTGAGAGCGGAGCCACAGACTGCATTTAGTAAAAAATTATCCTCTTCTGTATTATAAATTTTATTAGAATTGTAGAAATATTTACTAGAATTCTAGTAATATTTGTAATACAGAATGTTAATTTTTTCGAAACATTTCTCTGCGATCATTTGTTATTATTTTTTTTTAATATTTTTAACGGACTGGACATTCTTTGTACAACAAGTGTTTAACGAGAGGATTTTTAAAAACTAATAGTAAATTAAAATCGTAACACTGTAACATTTAAAAGTGGATAGTGAATCTATTATGATTTATCATTATTATTATATTGTATTTACTTATGAATTTTGATGTAATTGCAATTTGATTTTTTTTTTAAACGAGAAATAATTATATTTACATGTGCATAAACTTTATCGCGGAAAAAGTAAAATACTATAGATTCAGCTGTTTAAGTATACTATAGATTTAACTGTAATATACGACAATTTAATTTAATCATTTTTATACTGAAGTATTGATACTTTTTTTTCTCAGTAGATTTTATATTTGTAGAACAGTACAATTTTATTGCTTTCGTGTACATATAAAAAGTGAAAAAATAATTCAACAAAATCATATATTTTTTATATGTTGACTACGTTTTTCTTTTTGCTTCGCTTAAACGTCTTACAAGAAACCCAAGCTTTTGAATACTAAATAATGAATAATATACAAATAAAATACATAATAATAAATAATGTACAAATGCAGTATATAAATATATAAAAAAAATAATCTACTTTGTATCAGCGTATCATACGAAAATAAATATCCTGCAATTAAAGGGTACACTATATAACTATAACTACGTGAAGCGAGCTTGAACCGATCGATGGGCGCGCGATCGCAAAGGCGAAGGAGAGAAGAAAAAAAAAAGGGCGAGGCCCGTATAAAGCGGAAGCTCAACGATTTACGCGTGAGACAGTGATAGTCGGGGTATCGCGGCCGGAGTCGCGCACACAGGTGTAATAACTACGACTGGAGGGGGGCGGGAGGATGAGGCTTGCCAGGGGAGGCGGGGGCGTGGAGGGCGATCGCGATATATGGGTAATGGGATGTGCGATCAGACGTGCAACGCGATAGGCGGCCGCCTAAAGGAACACTCGTTAACCCGGCGACCCTCCCCCTCCCCTCCACCGGACGTCTCCGTCTTCCCGGCCGAGATACGCGCGGCACAAGGTGCACGGAGAGGACTCACACGTGCCCCACGGAGCATTGACGCTGCGCCGTATTACCTCTACAGGGAGACCATCTCGTATACGCGATCGCTCGGAATTTTGTTAATAGACGCCGGATTAAGGGGGATTTTTACCTGAAAAATTTCACAAAAATTGATTTTCTTTTTATTGTATAATTAATTAGTAGGCACTACATTGGAGTAAATTAGCTGTGAGGCTTTTTTTCACCGTCATCGTCGTCATAAGACTTATTTTAGTAGACTCTTTTTTGCTCACTGGAGAAGCACTTTACTCTCCAGAGAGTTACTTTACTCCCTAGAGAGAGATTTTACTTCCTGGATGCACATGTTACCTACGGAGGCATATGTTACTGTCTGGAGACAATTTCTATTCTTCGCAGACACATTTTAGCTTTCGTAGACACCATCATATTCTTCGCAGACACATTTTAGCTTTCATAGACACCATTATATTCTTCGCAGACACATTTTAGCTTTCACACACATCATTCTATTCTTCGAAGACAAATTTTAGCTTCCACAGACACTGTTCTATTCTTTGAAGACACATTTCAGCTTTCACAAACACCATTTTATTCTTCGAAGACACATTTCAGCTTTTACAAACACCATTTTATTCTTCGAAGACACATTTCAGCTTTTACAAACACCATTCTATTCTTCGAAGACACATTTCAGCTTTCGCAGACATTATTCTGTTCTTCGAAGACAAATTTTAGCTTCTACAGAAACATTCTATTCTTCGAAGATACATTTTAGCTTTTGTAAACATATTTTAGTTTTCCAAGACACATTTTAGCTTTCATAGACCTATTTTGCTTCTCGTAATCACATATTATTTGATTTCTTGTCAAATAAAGTTAATTTATAAATGATTAGGATGAAAAAATTTATATGCACCTTGGTAATAATATGTGATTATTCCCTTGGTGCATGCATAAATAACTATTATGGAAAATATGCATGGATTGGTGCATGAATTTTCATTTTTTTACGAGTTTCCACGCCCGGATTTCTGGCTTTTTGCAGGGGTGCGGTTTTTTTTCGCATTTATTTGGACTGCGGGGAGGGGGGATGTATTTCCAATTTGTTAATTTGACTGCAAGCTCGATTTGTATTTTATGACGATAATTTCGATTAAATTGCTTGCTCTAAATTTTATTTCGATCAATTTGAATTAATTTTGTTGATTTTGTATTTAAAAATGTATTGAATTAAATTTATTGTATTACTAGTTAAAGTAATTATAAATTTATTGTATTAGTAGTTAAAGTAATTACAAGTTTCTAATTAAACAGTGCCGACATTCAAAAAGTTTCAATGGGAATTTAGTGCTATAATTAAAATTAATCAAAGCAGTTTACGTCATTTTAATATCATTGACGTACATTAATGAACATGAAGTTTTTAAATGTTTTGAAATTATTATTATTATTAGTTCTAAACATTCTGTATATTTTATTTGAAATAAGTATGTTTCTATTATTTTTAAATAATTATCATTACTTTTCAACTTTTCAATAATTACTAGTATACTGATATAAAATTAAAAAACTTACAGTAAAAATTAATACGAATTTAAATATTTTTCCCCACTTATTCTTCTCGATACAATATAATAAGTAAATGACATTCTAATCGATTAGCGAACTGAAAAAAAATAAGCACGCAAAGTACACACGCATTTTTCTCATCATCACTGAATTATTACTAATTGATTGCAAATAATTGATTGCACGGTACCAGTCTTAATTTTTCTTTTTCAAAAGAAGCAAATGAAGTACACACGTAAGCCTAATGTTTTACATAACCAGCAAAAAAGAGAAGCGTGCGTAATTCCAATTAATTAACTAAATTGGTCGTCGCGATCGCTCGAAGCTGAAGTTTTTAACCCAATTTTAAAAATAGAGATCGTTTACCGCGCAATTAAAATTAGTAGCTGGTTAAATAAAGTGCCGTCGGCAAGGGGAGGACTCGGTGAAAGAGCAATTTGGAAATAGTTGCTCGAAGACCAATTTATATATCTGCAACTTCTCGGCGAAGTCGGTAAAATGTATGATAGTTCCGGAAGTATTCGGGACGTTCGGTGGGAGGTAAAAAAAATTGTTTGAAATTCTAGCCTTTACGATAGCGCCCCCCGCGCGGTCCTGTAAGTCTTGCTGCCTGTCACGAGAATAAACTTTAAAGAACTACTATAAACTTACTCCCATATACCATGGAAAATTCAAAACTTTAAACAAAATTTATCCTCGCCGAGAAATAAATTATTCATTGCCTTTCGTTTTGTTTTCATCGGCTTTTCTATTGTTCGGTCGTTTAATTGTTTTGCCTTTTTACTTAAAAGCATTGTTTGCAGAATCTGTGTAAATCTGTGAAAGAATAAAATAAATTAAATGTCTGGAAAATTCTTTCAATCCTTCCTTTAAAAAATGACGATAGGAAGTCGCGAATCATTTAAAGAAATGATTTGGTTAAAGATGAATTCCTGGTTAGATGATGATAGAATTAAATATTGCAATTTGATAAAAAAATGTTCGTCTCTCTAATCTTAAAAATAGACTAATCAAAGTAATAATCATTACATTTTTCTAATTATTTAATCACAATTTACTTACAATGTAAATAAAACGTATAAATCATGAATGTTTCAAATGTTCCAAATGATTTTCTAAGACCTGACGCGAAGCACGATTTTGATAGTTGAATTAAAAAAAATTAAGGCAATTTTAATTTTTTTTTAAAAATGTTTAGCAGTGTATTTACAATAATTCACAATATTTATCGGAGAATTGTAGGAGCAAGTGTAAAAATCCCTTTCGCATTTTAATAAATATTTCGTGCGCGAATCAGAAGACGAAATATATCGTCAGGCTGCTTTCAGGCCGCCCTTATGTTTTCCCGAAAGCACAAATTCGCGCCATTGGCTAGATCAGTGCTCCGCGGGCTTTAATCTAACAATGATTTATGACTTCCCGAGGCTTTCACGCTTAACTCGTGAATATCGCCCCTCCTCCGTATTTCCGTGTTCCTCATTCTTCGCCGTCTTTTTATCACTTTTTATGTACATCTCCGGCGCAGGCTCAATAATAAATCGTGAAAAACTAACTGCGGTCGTTTTCCAAATTTTCCTCGATTAATTTCAATTTCCTCGCCGTACGATTGACCATATATGGTGGCACTTTATTCATACTCTTCTTCTTTTTTTTTGTGCTTGTATCATCGTCCCCGAGAATGTAATAGAAATAAAATCATTAAAATCGCCGGGTGAAGTCAATTTACTCGGCCTTCCATTTGCGCGCGGGTGAAATCAATGCGCACAGTATGAACACAACGATGAAGCTTCAAATTAGCTTCTTTTGATTAAATAAATTTCATTACCCTACTTCCTACTTCTGATAGGGGAGATTTGATTTATGAACGTACACTAACAAGTTGAATCGCGTAAAAACTTTTTCACTCACGAAAAGCATAAGGCACCTAAAGGATTAATTAGAATTAATCATTTAACTTTGAAAATGTAGAATTAGTTGAAAAAATATATCGAATAATTCATGCAAAAATATTCCTTCGTTTGTTTAATACACAAATGATTCATTACAAATATTCATTCGCACTTTTATCTTCTTGATTTAGGTTGAACCATGCAGTCTAATAAGTAATTCAATTATTTTTATATTTAAAATTTCCTTTTCACTTAATTAAAATAAGCGTACTGTTCCTTTTGTGCCTTATGATAAAATATCTCTAATTAAAAGTTTTCAAAAGCTCTTTAAAAGCGTTGAATCAACAATTTGCTAATTTTTTAAAATTGTTTATTTATATTAGTATTATCATCATTCTTACACAAATTATCACATAAAATACATTTTAAATTAATTTTATTTTTTCAGTACTACTTAATTCGTTTTAAAAATCTTTTTTATAAAAATTTGTATCCAAAACAATATTCACGCAATATTCCAAACACTCGTAATAACACAAACATAACATTTACAATTATTAACATATTCTTCAACTTTAAATCTACATTAATAATAAATTTCTGAAAAATTACTTCACAAAATTACGATCAAACTAAAAAACATAAAAAATAAATTAAATCTATGAGATACGCGCGATAATGGGTTAAAAATAATAAAAAAAATAGAGGAAAACGTTCGAGAGTAAAGAAAAAGTCAAAGAAACGGATGAAGCGTAAGGTTTAAAGGTGAGAAAATCAATTATCCGCGATGAGATAACGACGCAAATACAATAACTGTCGCGGCGATGAGCAAGGGGGTGGCCAGGCACTCCAGCATAATGACGGGGATGCCGGGGGGAGCGGCAACTAAGCGGACTTTTAAAGGTTGAGCGCCTCTGCCGTGACAGGCCAACATGTTCCCGTCTCTCGACTATATACTTCGCATAAATGTATTATACGCGCTTGGCGAGCATGTCAACTGCAGCGACTCGTGATTTTGGCTTCGCCTATATCCCGCCCGAAATCTCTCTCTGCCTCCCCCCCCCCCCTACTTCTCTCGTTCTCCTTCTGTTTCTTGTCTCCTAAATTTTAATTATTCTCGAATTGCAGCAATGAAACGTCATTTAAACGTTTTCCATGAGTTACGTTCTATAAGGTCCCATTGAATTTTGAAGGGTAGGCAATGCGTAATTTTAATTGGGGCTCGCAGTAGCTTAATCGCCACTTGTTTGGTGATGTGTTTTTATTTGCGCCACTGCGGATGCTGCGTGTTGTTACTTTTCGTGGGTAATTGATGCATTAACAATTTTTCTGAGATCACTTAAGTATTTTAATGATAAGAAGAAATGATAAACTCTAGATTGGATGGAAACAAAAGTTTGCACAAATTTCTTTCGCTGTAAAAATGTATGGCAGGATAATATAAGTAGTATTTTCAAAGGCGGTTTGATTGGGTTAAACGTCGCCAAAATTTAACATTGTTATATCATGCAATATTTTAATCTGAATAATCAAATGTAATTTAATTTTGTCTAATTTCATTAATCGATTAATAATCATTAAGTTTTTCATATACAGCAAATAAATATGCATTTACTTCTAAAGTTACTGTAACAATGTAAATTACATTGCACTACTCATTACACGATTAATAATTATTCCAAATTATATACGAACGTATGAGCGAAAGCACTATACCGACAAAAAAAAAATGCTATTTACCCCCCAAAAATCCACTTGTGTATAAAAAAAATCACAATTAACAGCAGCGTACCCACGTTATAATTTACGCGCGCGTATCAACGATACGTGGGCACAGGCGAGTTATCGCTGCGCGCGCGCTCGTATAGTCAAAATATTCGGCGTCGCGATAATTTTCGGGCGAAAACGCGAGAGTGCGAACGGCTCGTGCATTCGTCCTATCAGAAATCTTGCCGAGATGCAAAATTAATGCCTTTTCATTAGGGCCCGGCCACCGCCGAGCGGGGAGGGGGGTGGTCACGCACAGCACACGCTTGCGCCCATTGATTTCCGAAGCGAATTCACAGGTGCGCCAGTTGATCAAGCACGCGGCTTATTACTGTTTTCGAATTTCATTACCAGCTTTGGCCCGTTGCACAAGTGGCGCTATGCGTTGCCGCTAGCGCGTTCATAACGCACCCCACTAGCGAGTACACCCACCCCTTGGCCTTTGTAATTGTTTTGGCTAAATACGAGGTGGTTTCTGATTGTCGACCGGTGTGTGTACAGTTTGGGCGATGACCGTTTGTTTCTTTTATTCGATAGTAGAACGTTAATCGTGCATCGTTGGTGCCTTGATTAAACGGAGGCTGATTATTCACGCTAAATCAGCTCGAGTAAAATAGAGTGAAATTTGACTCCCTTGATGAAGTGATTTTTTTACTCTTACACGGAGAGAAATGTTACAGTAAAAATTACTACATTCCGTAGGAACAATAGGACATATTCGACCTATAACGATTTTTACTATAAAACATACTAAAAATTCCTATGTACATAGCAATTTCTACTATATAAATAGCAAATTTTGCTATGTACATAGGAATTTTTAGTATTTTTTTATAGTAAAAATTTTCATAAGTTGAGTATATCCCACTGCTCCTACGGAACATAGTCATTCGTGTAAGTAAAGCGAAAGGTAGGGACTTTAATTCACTTTAGAGTGAATTTAAATTGCTCTATTCGTGTAGAATCAAATTTGACTCCAATTTAATCAAATTTAGTGTTTCACTATAAACTATAAGAGTGAAATTTGACTATAATCGTTTCAACGTATTTCAAGTTTCAAATTTACCTTTGTATTTTTTTCACGGGTGCATTGCAATGTGCTTAATAAAATTTGATTTTTATTAGCCAAAATATCAGTAACCGCTGTAGGTCAATTAAAAATTCTAATTTCGCGCCGTAATGTAGCAGACAAAAAAACTATTAAAACAATTGAAGGCCAGCATCTCTTGGTTTTTCAATATTTCATTGTCATGCTTCGTTGTAAACAAATTAATTCTTTTTTCGTACACTATCTGAATTTTTAATTGACTTTCGGACCCCCTTAAGTTCATTCAAGACTTTAAAGTGTCGATCGTCCGGCAGAATTTTTCAGAACTTTTGATGTCGATCCCGGAAAAAATGAAGAGTACCGAGGGGGGGGGGGGGGCAGGAAGCGCGATACCCACGTATATACACATATCCGGCCTCCGAGAGTACCGACGTAGGATGCACACATCCATGCACACAGGCTATATATACCTGTTAAATTGATAGGTTATCGATGTGTTTAGACCGCCAGCGAAATCTCCATAGCAACGGAACAATGCACTTTCCCAAGTCCGTGAGGTTTCGCACTCTCGTCTGTGTGCGTGCAGCTGCTTCTGAAATATTTTTCGATACGATTATATGTACATACGAGCGAGCCCGCAGTTTTTTTTTGTTCGGATTCAAACGAACTCTTTTTTTTCTATTCGAGTGTAGGTTGATTCTCTTTGCGTTTTTTTGTTTTGTTCGAACATACTGGTGTTTTTTTCTGACGTTGCGTGGGTGAGATTGAAATTTGATAGGGTGGAGTTAATTGCGGCGTAATGGCTCGTTTATTACTGTACACACAGTCAGTGAATAGCAACACGTAATAAAATCTTTGAAAAAATTTCATTTATCAATTTATTTATCAAAATGAAAACGGCAGAGCTTTTAAAATACAATAAAATACAACTATTTAAAAAAGAGAGAGAGAGAGAAAGAGAAAAGGCAGAAATTTGCTGCTCATAAAATAATCGAAATAATTTTTTGTTTTTTTAATAATTTCATTATTCAATTCTCAACTTTTAAATTAAACTGACATGTCCGTGTCTAAGCAAAATTAAAAAAAAAAACTTTAAGAAGCAGCGACATTTGCGCAAACGGTACGAAAAGAAAATTCGCAAAATTATTGCAAAACAAAAGTGTACAATTTAAAAGTCGCTTATGCTCGCAATAAAACACGGAGCAATTACTAATTCGCCGAACAAGCTCGAGTGCACGGGCAAACCACAGGCCTCTTGTAAGAAGAAGGCGCGTAAAAATTAATTTTCGTAATTCCCGCGCCGTGCGAAAGTGCATACATGCGCACCGCGGGTGGGGCGAAGGTTCTCCCACCCCCCTTCCCCCCTTTTTTCTCTCTTTTCGCAATCAACGCCGCTCGCTCGCGCCCGAGAGAAAACGCGCGGGGGCGGGACGATGAGGGGGGGGGGAGCAGGCGAGGGAACAATGGAGCGAGAGCAAAAGTGCACGAAGCATTGGGAGGAGAAGGAGAGCGAAAAGAGACAAGATTATTCTCGACTAAGATGAATTAACTATATTTTAGAGCTGTTTGAAAGTTCAATTACTCGAGATTAAATGCGTTTCCAGTTTGAGCTATTCTTTTCGGCTTGCATATCGAAAATTGATCTTGATAAAATTTTCGAGCGAATTCATTAGGTAATCCGCGAATTAAGCGTTTTTTTTATTACTTAGGAATATCTGTATGTACAGGGAGAAAAATCGTTAGTAGAATTTACTTAAAGGTTTACAGTAAAACAAGACTGATTTTTACTTAAGTAAAATTTGCTTAAATATTTACTTGACGCTTTAACTTTATATCTGCTTTGTTTAACTTATATCTTCTTTGCTTAATCAAATAAATAAATATTACTTAAAAAATTAAGGATATTTATTTGCTGCATGAGTAGATTTTATATGACTGCGTTCGCTTAACTTTTTCAGCAAAGTTTATTTATTATTTTAGTAAATTTTACTAATCATTTTTCTCCATGTACACGGAGAAATGATTTCAAGTTCAAGATTAAATAATTAATTAATTAGATTATGTAGGTGATTACAAGTGACCTTATGCGACTACTTTAATCGTATCTGGAAGATTTTTAGAGTAAGGAACAATGGAAGTGTGGTGGTAAGCGAAGTGGAAAAAGGCAGTATACGCGAGACAGTCAGAAAGGGGAGGCAGTTACGGAAATAGTGTCTCATTATGATTCCATTAAAAGTGATACCATTAAATGAAAAATGTATTACGTTTATATTGCATTAAAAAATGGCATTATATTTTTATTTTTTCGTTTATTTATTTAATTTCATTAATTCGATATTATATATTAAAAAAACTAATTAACCTTCTTCGAATATCAATTAGATTCGCTGCACTAGAAAAAATTCAAGAGTAAAAACTATATACTTATACAAATTATCCGTAAACTAATAACTTAGTTTCCTTTAAATACAAATTCTATTAGATTAATAATGATTTAATAAACCGTACATTTAAAAAGTATTTAATTATCTTTAAATATCAATTACATTAGATTTACACACTACGTTTACACTGAATTAAAAAAAAAAATTATTCAAAACATTCTTCAAGCTAAAATTAATCTTGCCGCGCTAAAAAAGATCCAAAGAGAAAAAAGAGCGTAAATGAAAAATTACCCGCATATAAAATTCTTACATAAACAAGCCAACACATTCGCGCGCTCGGAAGGGAAATAACGCACGCCTGGATTTTCAATCACGATAATGCAAACGGAAGCGTCAGCCAGCCGGAAGCATGGAAATTAAAGCGCCAGGGAAAATCTGAAAGCGCGTGTCTAAGCCAACTTTTAAACAAAATCATAGATTTATCAACGTTAAAGTGAAAGAGTACACTTGCCGCCCGAGAGGCAGAACAGAACAAACGAACGAGAGGACATAAAAGGAGCGAGCATAAAAAGTCGTATAAAAAAAAGGAAGCAACAAGACATGAAAAAAAAAAAAAAAAGAGGGAGAAGCATCAGCGAGAGAAACAGAAGTCTCGCCGAATACGGCGGGTATATTGAAGCGAGCTCGGGGGGATGAACGGCCGCTACTCCTGCGTGCGTGGGTGTGAGTGTACGCTCTGCGGTGGGAGTCTGCGCGCAAGGACCAAAAGATGAAAGTGTACGACGCCAGTGACTCTCAAACGCGATTATCCTCGGCTCGACGGTCAAAAACTTCCGCCTCCTCTCTCCTCCCTTCAAAATCAGCTGGAGTGAAATAAAGTGAAAATTATCTCTGTTGGAGTCAATTTTTTACTCTAATTTTATAGTGAATTTAACTCCCTTGGTGGAGTAAAATAGAGTGATTCAACTCTACTTTAGAGTGAAATTAATTAACTGTACATTGAGAGAAAACACTTTATAAGAATTGCTATTGTGGTAAAGAAAAGAGAGACGCTCTTACCAAGTGAGAAGTTTTATAGATGAAAATAAGTAAGTTTTAGAACCTGAAATTTAAAAAATTACTATTTTAATACTAAAGATTGCTATTTTGAGTACTAAGAATTCTTATTTTCCATACTAAAATTTCTCGCTTGTCAAGACTGTCACTCCTTTCCTAATTACAATAGTAATTTTTATTAAGTTTTTTTCTACTAGTGTATTCATGTGGAGTCAATTTTTAACTCTATCGGAGACAAGCTCCAAAAATGTGACTTTACACGAATATTCATTTGAATCTATTATAGATAATGGAAGCACTCACTTGACTTTATATCGAAGTGGTTTCGCTGCAAACGAAGAGTGGAATTTGACTTCAATCGTTTTAACGTGTTCTTTGATTCATTTTATTTATTTTATTTATTTTATTTATTTTATCCATGAATGCAGGGAGCAGAGAGATTTGTTCGGTGACCGGAATCGCGGCTTTGTGGATCAATGACAGCGCGCCAGCGGACGATTTTAATTTTTTATGGGCAATGATTTCGAATTTATGCGCGCCCTCGGTGGCTTTGCGGAGTTATTTTTCATGTTTACGTAGGGTAAAGCTCATTAAAATCGCTGGAAAAAAGTCCGCGGCCGAGTGTAAACTACGCTTGAATTACATCGCGGTCGGAGGGTTTAAAAGGATTGTGTGTGTACAGCTGTAATTACGGGTTTCTTTTATTTTTACGCGAATAAAATCTAACAGCTTCATTTTAGCATTAACATTCTGCGTTATAAAACTTATAAGTCGATGATTATTTTCTTGGGTAACGTGCTTTTAATTTTTTTTTATTACTTTAATGAGATAATTAATCGCAAAAACAATTAAGTAACTGGAGATTTTTAGTGCTTTAGTAAAGTTAATTATTAAAAGTTCGATATTATCTTCTTTAACATTTTTAACGTTTTAGAAATTCTTTTAATTAATTCGCATCGTTATTATATTGTGCATTAAAAATTTATGCTTATGATTGGGAAAATGTTTCACTCTGTATAGAGAATTTTAATGTAACTATTTTTCTTCTTTTTTAACTCAAAAATCTTTGAATTCAACGAAAGAATAGTAAATCCACTATCCAGCTCAATTGCTAATAAAAAAAATTACATTAAAATCTCGTTTAGAAAAGCGAACGAAATTTTCACAATCGCGTACACGCGAACAATATTGATTTTTCAGTTTCAGCCTTTCAAGCGCTTATTCACAAGGCTATGCTTCGTATTGTTTTTTTTTTTCGAAATCTCACGTATACGTACATGTATACATACACATACACGCGCGCACGGTGAAATCGCAGTACGCACGGAGTGCGGAGCGAAGACGCAACAATATTGCACTGACGTAACGCGGCCGAAGCACTACGATATGAGGCGATAAACTGACGTAAAATATCCTCCGGCATTACATACTTTAAGCTCGACTCATTGCCATTCATCTTTTTTTATTGCGAGATCTTAAAAACTTTTCTTTCGAAACAATAAAACTTTGTTTCGCGTTGCAGCGAGTCAATCTCTTTTTTTTTTAACTTCATCCCCATTGATTTGGTTAAAAATTACCATTTATTTATGTAATATCTCGAGGTATTAATTTTGTTGATCGTCGCATACTATGTTTATTTATTTTAATTTTATTTTTACAAATTCACGGGTTTATGTCTAAAGTGAAAAAAATTTCTTTCATTCAAATTAATAAAAGCAAAGGAAGTTTATTTGAAGTATGTACATTAATGCAATTTTAATGAGAAAAATTATGAAAACGCGAACTCATTAATTTTCACACGGAAAATGAAGTTTTGGTAACAATTACTTATACATACTGATTTGTAAAGCAAGGATACGCTAAATAAATTAAAAAGTTTACTAGAAAGTACAATAAAATTTAACTAGTAAATTTTACTATGCATTCTAACAAAAATTTTTAATTATCAAGTCTGTCCTTGCGTTACAAAACACTCTAGTAATTTTGACTACAACTTCTCTCTTCGTGCAGTTGAATAATCGATATAAGCTTCATAACATTTTTAACCATGTATTTACAATAATTTTTGTAATAAAACTGTACAAATTTCCATTTGCAAATTTATATATTACTTGCCCGAATTTCGCTATCTACAATTTTGAATAATTTTTAAAAGTAATAGTACATTGGCAGGCTGTAATTCATCATATGTAAACGCAATTACGGTAGAGCCGCATTACTAAATTGCGATCGCGATGCATGAATTTAATGTACAGCTAAATCTGTTTAGCATTTCTCCTCATTATCGTTTACAAGTTATACTATTACAGAGCGAATGCACGTTAAAGTAAAGGCTACTCGATCGATGAGGTCGACTTAAAAATAAAAGACCCTGAATTTTATATACTCAATCATCTTTTTAGTCCTCCCGATTTGAATAATAAGAGGCAGTGCTTTTCTTCAAAAGTATTAATTATAAAAAAAAAACTTTATTTCGTAACACGAAACTCGATAAAGTTATATAACACCTCTTAGAATAGCGACGATATATAAATTTCATTTTATCTCTTTATTCTTATAGTGCAGTTCTTTTCATTCAATTTGGAAGCTTTATAAATTTAATGTTTTTTTTTTGTAAATATAAATCTAACGAATTTCCGTTAAATTATTGTTTTATTTATAACAAATCAAAGTTAATTGTAGCAGCGGAAAAATAAATTTCGTATCATTTAGCATCCTATGAAAGTATAATAATTACCGGGACGCAAGTACCCGAGTATACCTATAAATATATTTGTAAAATTAAGTCAAGAATTTTCACAAGAATGACAGTGTACCGACATTCATAACACGAGGCTCGTTTGTAAACAAGTTTACTCAATTTTATATTGAAAAGTTCAAACTGTTTACCTCGCCATATCAAATTTGAAATTCCAAGATAATGAATTTATGAATATATTTATCGAGGCTCCCTTAAATTATCAGAACCCCCAGGCTTTTGCACAAAATTTAATCGACCCTTAAAATGTTTGCAAAAATAACTCTCAACGTAATTTTAATTAATTCTCTGCTGGCAACTTTTGCTTTATCGCCAACTTCTAAAACGATCTTTGCAATATTTCGCCTTTTTAATTAAAGATTTAGTAACAACGGTAGTGAAGAAAAAAAAATAATTGAGATCACATGTACGCGTGTGCGTAAAAAAAAATTAAATAAAATCATTCATAAAATATTACTGTTTATAAAGAAATATAAAACAGATGAAAAAGCAACAACAAAAATTAGGATAAACAAATTTAATAGCAACAATAGATAGTAAAGTAAAATGTATAAATGAGGTCACATTTTAAAAAACATCTACTTTTATTTGACAATTTTAGAGCACTAAACAAAAGTAAACTTTTCCAGACCTTGATACAGTTATAGTATCATATGATATTCTGAGTTTATCAGGTTTTGGAAGAATTTACTTTATTTCAGTGCCCGAAAAAGTAGATTTTTTTAAAATTCTGCTTTTAAAATTGACTTAAAAAGGATCTTAAAAAGGAGAATGTAAAGAGTTCGCCACTATAGAGTTTACTACTTAAATAGAATGATACACGAATAAAAAAATTGTAAAAAAGAAGAAGAAAAATCAGTAAGAAAATAATCCTAAAAAAAATTTTTTTCTTCACAGGACGAAGTACTGACGATCTCGGAGAAGGTAGTGGTGCGAGTGCACGACCTGGTGACATGGCTGTCGCCGTCGCTGGAGTGGTCGTGGGGTCGGGAGGTGTCGTACCCGCCGACGCCGTCCTCGTCGCCGGAGAGCAGTCCGCAGCCGCAGGTGCTGTCGGACCCGGGGCTGGACTTCTCGGACGTCGAGCGCCACCAGAAAGACCTGGACGCCCTGACGACCCGCCGGGGCGAGCACGTCAGCCAGACGAAGGTCGTCGTCCTGTCGTACGCGAGGTACTGCCGCTACAGAGCCCTGCTCCGTCGCCTCGAGGGCTCCGAGCCCTCGTGGCTCTGCTCGTCCATCGCCGCCGCCCTCGGAGGATTCACCGCCCTGCCCGGCACTCGCGTGCTCTTCTGCAGGGACACCTTCGACTACCCCGACCTCGAGACGCACGAGCTCCTCTGCAATCATTTGGGTGAGTTCGCCGTCTCCCTTTTTTTATGTTTTTTAATTTTAAAAGTTTCTTAGATTTATAATTATCTTCTATGTTTTTAAAAAATGAACAAAGCTTCTCGTGTGATGTACTTAAACGTCGTGGCGCGAGAATTCGAATTGTTTAAGAATTTTTATGTCTGCTGAGGAAAAAGTGTTGTAAAAAATTATTTTTTTGTTTTTTACTTTTAAAAGTTTCTCAGATTTATAATTATCTTCTATGTTTTTAAAAAATGAACAAAGCTTCTCGTGTGATGTACTTAAACGACGTGGCGCGAGAATTCGAATTGTTTAAGAATTTTTATGTCTGCTGAGGAAAAAGTGTTTTGTAATAATAAATTTTTATAGTAAGGCTGTTAATTGCATTTACAGCCAATTTCACTGTACGGTGTAGTGTTATTATGTTTTTAATTGATTCAATTCTAGGGTTTTTTAAAAAAAAATAACAATGTTCATTAGAAAATAAACACTGTAATTATTTGTTTATTATATATCATCGAAAGTTAGGATACTTCACGAAAAAAGTGTGTATAAAAAGAAGAGAGAAATTCGACAGATTTTTACTGGTGTAATTACCTTTTTTTTTAATTAAAAAGTACTTACGAAATTATTTCCCTCCTGTAGTTAAAGTCCATCGATTAATTAGCGTAAATTAGCTAAGGCTTACTTCTTGAAATTGAAGGAAATTCATTTTCGCAAAGTACACAATAATGTGACTTAAAATTCTTATCCATAAAAAAATCATCGAAAAACATTCACCTGAAAATAAAGAAATTTAACGCATCAATTGAATCTTATCTCTATTCTCAATGAAAATTTATTTCTCACTATTTACTAAAAGTCCGTTTAACTACAGTATTTCAAGACAAAATTTCTGTGCAAACAGTAACATATTAAAAAAAAATACATGAAAAATGTCTAGGAAAATTAAACTAATTACTGCAAAGCAAAGCCTACTTTTATGTCGTTTACATTAAATAATTTCACCAAACATAAAAAACGTCCTCCAAGAAGAAACAATATATTTTATATGTCAATTCGTACTCAAGGACTAAGCAGTCCATCGAAATAAAATAAATAAATATATTCATAAAAAATCGTCATTCATCCGAATATCAAAATACACTAGTAAAAACCATGCAACTTCAAAGTATTAATCCAATCGGCAATCGTAAATCAATCAAGCCCGACTTCCCCTTCAAAAAAAAAAAAAAACGAAACTACGAAAAAGTCATATCCAGCAGAGTGCAGCGTCAATCGTACTCCGAACAAACAAAATACTCGCGTTCGGTATATACACAACGCGTGTGTACACACATTCGAACCGCCGCCTTTCCCGCGCCTCCGCGGGGCTGGTCGCCGCGCAGCCACGTGACGCTCCCCTCCCCCCACCCCGCCCGCCGGGCGCAAGAGTCGCGTGTGCATGGCAGCAGCCGGCCGGCCGGCAAACCACCGGCGCACGTGGTGCGTGTGCGCGTCGAAGTCGCGCCGCGCTTCGTAGTCTATAGTACTCGGCGGCCGCACTCCCGCCAGGACGGGCCTTTTGTCACGTGCTGCGCGTCTTCGCGAACCTCCAGGAGTCCCCCGTGAGCCTTGAGGTGCAGTACCCCGCAGTGCGTCTGTCGTCTCGGATCATTTTTAGCTGGCGAGTCTACCAGGAAACATGGCGATTATTATGAGAATCATTAACAATGAAATTGTTAAGCTTCTTATCGACGGGCAAGAGCGTAAGGATTTCTTTTTAGCCTTCGTTTTTATTTATTTATACTCGACTCTTTTGTTTTGTTTTTGTTAACGCTAATTTTACTCGACGATTGTTCGAGTATTTTTTTATTCATTATTTATATATATGTATTTCTTATAATTTGTTTAAGTTTTTTATTCAAATTACAAGTTGTATGCGTGCAGGACTTTTCAAAGTGCTGTCAAACGCTTTTTCAGCTAAAAGGATGTGATTAGTTAATTTATGGATAAATAATGCTTCTTTTTTTTACACTTATCATTAATTAAGCGTTCGTAAAATTAATATTAACTACTCGTTCGTAAAATTAGTATTAACCACTTGATCGTAAAATGAATATTAGTGCAAAGTTATAAAGAAAAGTTGAGAGAAAAAAATTTTTGAAAATAGATTATAAAAACGCGAATAAATAAATAGTGTCGTTAACGATTTAAAAATCAATTATTCACCGTACAAAGAAAGGAAATAAAAGCTTCACAGGGACGAATTAAAGCATTAACAATTCAACAATTAAATATTTAAACAACTATTTATTATTCAAAGAATGAAAAGAGCATGATTGCGAGGAAATAAAGGTTCACGTCAACTTTGTTTTTTTTTTTTTTGCTGCATTTGGAACGTACACGCGCGCACAACGCACACACACCTATACATATAACTATGCGTAGCCGCGGCATTTCCCGAGAACTCGGGAGTAAACAACCTACGATGCGGCGTTTCTATCCGTAAGGCGGTCAATTTCCAGAATTCGCTTTTTAGTAATATAGGGCCTGGATATTGGATTCGAGCCTTTGTTCTCTGAGCATTAAACGACAAGATTTAATTTTCAATGTTTATGCGCGTCTGCTGTACCTTTCGGGGGAGAAAAATATTATTATTTTCCTCGTGTATTATTATTATCAATAATACACGAGGAAAAAAATTATTAGTAAAATTTACTTAAAGATTTTTGGTCAAAACAAATCGATTTTTACTTAAGTGAAATTTACTCAAACATTTACTTGTCACTTTGGTTAATTAAGTAAGTAAATATTGCTTAAAATATTCAGTGTAATTTACTTATGCGTCTGCGTTCACTTGACTTCTTAAGCAAAGTATTTATTTTTGTTTACTATTTGAGTAAATTTTTCTAATCAAGTTTCTTCGTGATTGAAAAAAAAATCGATTTGTTTAGCTTCGCTGTTTTCAGAGACTTAAGCACATCGCCGGCGAAAATTGGTAAACGTCAATAATACGTAAGCATTTGGAAGACCGAAAAATGCGATCAAACTAGTCGCATCTGCAGTAGGTAGGCGTAATATGACGCAACGCCGTGAGCCTTCCCATATTTATAGGATTGCCTTATAGATGCGTAACGTGGATAATCCGGTGCGTCTCAGATTTCACCGGCGTCATTAAAAAATCAAGTTAATTAATTAATTACACCTGTCAATTAATTACTAAACCGATCGATTAATTCTAAGCCGATTAATCGATTATTAGGCCGATTTAATTATTAAAAAGATTAATCGATTATTAGGCTGATTATTTAATTAATAAAATCGAACAGATTAAACGAAGTAAAAGAAGTGACCGAGTTTTCGTTAAAATTGTAGTTATCGATTAATTTCATTGATCGATTATCCTAATTCAAGTCTGTTATTCCCACTGGAATGATTGGAATCTATTATCATGCTAATGGTCGGCACTACTAATAGCCAATCAACTGATCAAAATAAAATTCTTTTCTTTCTTCCGCGCGTGTTGGTGTATATATGTACATAAAATTTTCAATGATAGCGAGTCTCTGCGTTTCTCTGCATTATTTTGAAAATCCGCTTCGAGTTCGATAAATATTTACATGTACGTAGTATTGCCACCGCGGACTCGTTTAAATATAGATAGTCAATATAGCTGTTGTACCGTTTACCTAGTAAGCCGCCTGATTACCATGGTGCACTGAATTCCCTATCGCTATTGATAAAGTAAAATTAAAAATACAGAATTTCAAGCGTTATTATTAGCGCCTGCGAGACCCCCTTTTAACCGGAAGGCCTACTTCGAGAAAAATGGAGGGAACTTCGCGGGTAATCGCTATAATTTTCAAACTAAATTTTTACAAACTGCCAGGAGAGATAAAAGCTTTCCGAATGCTTGAAAAACGTCCGAACTAAATTTTTACCGTACTTCAAGCGATAAATCGATAAATAATATGAGTAAATGGAAGCAAACGTTAAGTCATTATAGAATTTATAGTTAATATACTTAATTTAACGTAGACAAATATTTTCTACGAAAACTTGTTATTTAGTAGAATTGCGATTGACTGCAACAATTTAAGAAATTTTTATGCGTAAAACGTGTTATATTAAAAAATTTACCGTGGAAAGTGTATACTATACGTAATTTAAACGATTACATTACAGATACTATGATGACTTTATTTTTATATTATTTTATTTAAATTAAAAAGTTTTTTATAAAAAGTGTATAGTAATTTTAAAAAATTACCGATTACACATTAAAATAATGAAAAATATTGCTACACTTAAGTATTATTGTAAATAACAATAAAATAGTTGCAGAGAGAAAATGTTCAATGCAGTTTTATGTTGTTATTGACAGAAAAATTGCAAAAAGTTTCTTAAAAAATTTATTGCAAATTTAGCAAGCAACTCTTACATTGAAAAATACATTTTGTAGCTCCAACTAAAGATTGTATTGAATTCTCTTTACAAAATAGTTCTATTGTTTTAAAATATTTAATTGGAGATAGTGTTCAATAATTATAAAAGATATAATCGTTTTAAATGTTTAAACAAAAAAACGATCTATATTTTAACTCAAAATATTTAACTGCAGATCGTTAACAGTCAAACATTTTGACAATTCAACTAAAACTTTGCTTGGCTATAAACTAAAAATTTATTTAAAGAAACTAAAAGGGTTTTCGCAAGGAAAATTTATCTACAAGAAACTATTATAACTTTTCCAATAACGTCAATCCACGAAGCCATTAAAATTGACTTACAATTTTTATAATAGTCATTTTACAGGCATCTTAATCTAATTAATGAATAATTATTTAATATAATCTTATAATTAATAGTTATAAAAAAATATTCTAAAATCTTCTGTTCGATTTTCAGCGCCGAAGTTAAAGGGCAGGCCTCGGAGGAAGCGTAAAAAGCGCAGCGTGTCACCGGGCGAGTCGAGCAACGAGAGCGAGGCGTCAGTGGCCTCGTCGGCGGCAGCCTCCACGTCGAAGGGTTCGAGCTCTGGCCAGTCGAGCGCAGGCTCCGCCGCCTCCAGCACCTCCTCGTCGTCGGCCGCTGCGGCCGCCGCTGCCGCCGTTAAACGCAACGACCGCAAGCCCAGCGCCGAGGAGAAGAAATTCGTCAGCGACGTGCACACCTTCATGTCCTCGCGCAACACTCCCCTCGGCAAAATGCCTCTACTGGGGTACAGACAGAGTAAGGATCACTTTACTTTTTTTTGTTTTTTATTTATTTATTTTTAATCTTATGAGAAATATTGATAATGATAATTTTATCTCCCTAGTGCTGCAGTCGTGGGTGTACGGAAGTCAATTAAAAATTCAAATTTCGCGCCACAATAAGTTTAAAAACAATTAATTTGCTTTTAAAAAAAAGTGTGTAAATAATGTATCGAAAAACCACGATTTACTTGCCCTCCGATAGGTAACGATTTATCATTTTACAAAGTTCCAAGTTCGGATAACGATTCTTTGATGAGAAAAGTTTGAAAAATGTAAAAAAAATCATTTTATACAAGTTTTTCTCGCCCAAGTATTGTTATATGAATTTGGAACTTTAAACTCTTTTTTAAAAGTATTTTTTCGTCGGCTATATTATGGCGCGAAATTTAAATTTTTAAATAACTTTCAGACCTCCTTAATACCCATCGCTTAATTGGTGTAAATTAACTAAGGCTTACTTTTTGAAGTTGAAGAAAAATTTACTTTCGCAGAGTACACAATAATAACGTGGCTTAATAATACATAGGAAAATTAAACTAACTACTGCACAAAACCTTTTACGATAATTTTATTTGTCTAGCAAAATCTAAAAAAAACACAGTATAAATTATAGTAAATTGTACTTTTGTTTGCACGTAGTTTAGGGAAACATTAAGTACATAATTATTCGTCTTTTATCATCGTAAATTATTGTTAAGGTATTCAACGGAAATGAGTAATAATAAACTAATCGATATTTTCCAGTCGACCTATTCCTGTTTTACACGAAAGTTCAGGATTTGGGCGGATACGACAAAGTAAGCGCGAATCGCCTTTGGAAGACTATTTACGATGAGTTGGGCGGAAACACAGGCTCGACGAGTGCTGCAACAATAACGAGAAGACACTACGAGAGGTAAAATATATACTCCAAAAAAAGGCATTTATTTTAATTATTTATTTTTTTATCGAATTATTGATTTATTTAGCAATAACTCAACTGTCTGAAGAGTACTTAAGCACAACTTAGAAATAACAAACACACTTAAAGTAAACTTAAACTATTTACCATAAATTAAATTATAGTTTCCTTAATTTTAACCTTGATGTAAAAATTAAAACTAACTTGATTAAAAATTTAACCTTCCAGTTTCTAAATGCTTAATAAGTGTAATTAAATAAATAAACTAAATTAAAAAGTAAAAATTTGAAAGAAATTTGTAACTGACCAATAGAGTCAATGCACTTTAAATTATTAGGTAGAAATTAAATAAAATATAAAACAAAATTTTAAATAGAAACTGTAAAATATACATTTCATTCAATTGATTATTCGTTTGAACGTTTCAGGTTATTGCTACCGTACGAGAAATGTCAGAAGGGTGAGGAATCGAAAGTTAAGCCAAACCAAGCTGGCAGACGTACCAAGACACCGAGTATATCGGAAGCGTCGGAGGATGGGGTAGAAGTGAAGAGAGAGACCGAAAGTCCCCCGCCTTCGGAGACGTCATCTCCTACCGAGACGTCAAACTCCACAGCAGCTACACCCCCTCCTCTACAGTCAATTCTTTCTACTTCGGTAATAAACTTGTTCGATTTTTTTTTTGTAGAGTTTTACGTTAACTCTCGCTCAGCGTTTATAAACTCTTCTATTAAAAGTTTCCCGTGAGAGTTCAGCTTTTAAAGTTGTTTTCTTTTAAACAATTTCAATCTCTTATTTGATTAAGGAATTATAAAAATACTCTTCGACTAAGAGTAAAAAAGTCACTCTATTCGAATGAAAACAAAAGATGACATCGAATAATTTTCATTATAAAACATTCATGGAGCTTAAATGAAAGTTTTTTTTTTCATTCTTCCGAACAGAGTAGATTCAATATTTTCATTCTATTCGTGCAATAAAAAAAAGTTATTGAAATAAATATGAATCATCGTTGTCTCGTTGACTACAAAATTTAACTGAAACGTATCAAATTTTTATTATTAAATATTTATAAAGGCAACTAAATCCTTTTATTCTATTCATGAAACAAAAAAGTATTCTTGAAAAAAATTCAATCCTGTGTTGAATCATTAAGTGCAATATTCAAACCAATTGAATTTTTACCATTCAAAATTTATTGTGTAAATTAAAGCCTTTCATTCTATTTGTACAATGAAATAGCATTCTTTAAAAAGAAGAGTCAACGTTGACTCTTTGAATACAAAATTTAATTAAAAACCATTCAAAATTTCATTATTAAAAATTTATAGATTAAATAAAAGACTTTCCCTCTACTCGTACAATTAAAACTACCATAAAAAAAAAACATACATGTGTAATAGATCGTATTTCTCATTTTTGGAGAGAAAGCAAACAATCGCCTTCAATCTAATCAATCAGCCAACTTCCGAATCAGTAAGCAGCCAGAAGTGTCATTCTCACCGTATCGAAAATTGACGAAATTTTGTTTTGTCGCAGCCATTCCTGCCGGGTGAGAAGCCGCGCGCGGAGAGCGGCAAGACCTCGTCCCTGCGCAGCGTCAGGGTGAAGCCCGAGCGCTTGAAGTCACTGAACACGATAATCGCGACCAGCAACACACCGCCTGCCAGCCAGCAACAACTGCCCACCTCACCGAGCCCCCTGCTGACGACGGCGCCCACGACGACGACGACGACGACGTCGACGAACGCCGGGGCCGCCTCCACGTCGTCCGGCTCCTCTTCGCCCACCAACACACCGCCAGCCTCCACCACGCCGACGAATAGCAGCGTGCTCGAGAGGCAGCTCAATAGTCCTCTAGTTACGCAACAGGTACACTCGATTCGTGTCCCTTTTCTTTTTTTTTACCTTCGAGCCTGACACACTTGACCACCTTTTCTTTTGCAAGTGGGTTCTTTGCTGGTGTGAGTTCACTGATGTGAGAACGTTTTGATTTTAAAATAATTTTTTTGTACCGTACACTGTATGCCACTATGTATTTCATTTTACTGCACTGTCGAGTGCTGTAAATTTGAAAGAACACTTTTTCTTTTAATCAGCGAAGGAATTGTACAATACAAATTTAATTTAATTCAATTTAGTTAATTGAAGTAAAGTTCGCTTTAAGTTTCAGAGAGAGAAAATAATGTTGTTCATTGTATTTAAATGGATTCAAATTACAATTTAATTGTCCTGTTCTTAATTTGATAAAAACAGAATGTAAATTTTTTTTGTATCGTTCCTTGTAAAATGTAAAAATTTACATTTACAAACTAGTTAGTTTAGTTCTCTGGAACTAAATGTTTCTCGTACTTTTTAAACTTTTAATAGGAACGTACTGAAATAGTACTAATAATAATTCACTAATGATTGCATAAATATTCGTTTTGCACGAATATTTATTTATTATAATATTTATATATTAATTTTAATACTTATTATAAAATTTATAAAATAAATATTTGTACAGGTACCGCCATCGTGTTCACCACCGGGACTGCCCGTGAGCACAGTAGCAACGAATGCGACGACAGTGGTGACGCTGACCCCGCCGCCGGAGAAGGACATGAAGGAGATAAAACTGGACCCGAAGCAGACGAGTCTGCTGGCCCAGGGAAAAGAGAACATACCGCTCTTCGAGGAGAAGAGTCCGATGTTCGCGGACAAGCCGCCCATGGTCGCCCCACGTTCGCCCGAGGTCATCGACCTCGAAACCGAGTCCGAACCCGGCACCCGGGACAAGCTCATCATTCCTAGCTTCAAGAAGCGGAAACTTGAAATTTTAAGAGAGGGTGGCTTAGAAGTCACGGCCGTGGAATTGGGTACGACCACTTACCGTCTAACTTGGCTCATTAAATTTTAACCCTAATAAGTTAGCAGTTACGCGGCTTAACTCCCGAGAATGCGGCAATAATATTTTTCTCCGTTGAACAGATTCCCGGCCGAGCGTCATCCAGCCAACGGCGACGACAGCGGGCGTGCCGATGTCCGTCTGCACGACGACAACCTCCTCGTCCTCTGCGTCGGCCTCGCCGTCACCGCTGGCGACGGGTGCGAACGGCGCCTCGACGTCGCCGATGAAGGAGGAGCGGCCGTCGGCGTCGCCGTTCTCCTTGCCGATACCGAAGCTCATCAACGTCACCGTGACCCCGGAGCTCGGTCACTCGATGTCGGCGCGCTCGGAGGAGGGTCGCAGCCCGCGCCTGTCCCCGTCGCCCATCAAGCAGCAGCCGCAGCTGGCGCCGACGAGTCAGAACAGTAACGGCACGCCGACGAGCCAGGCGTCGCCGGTAAACAGCCGCGTGATAAACCTGGGCAACTCCAACAACGCGACGTTGCTGCAGCTCTACGCCAACGCCAATATGCCCATGCCGCACTCGCTTAGCCCCGTGGCGAATCACAGATTTGTGCCGCCGATACCCGCCCCGGTAACAAACGGCAGGCCCTTGCCGAAGGTCACGCAGTCCAGGTCGATCTTCGGCAATAGCGAGAGAACGGTCTACGGTAACCCCAAGGATATAATCGCGCCTAAGTTCTTGTCGCCGGTACTGCCTCACCCGCATGCTCCTAGGACTCCGAGGTTTGTTAAAATTAAGCAAATAAATTAATTGGACAAATGCTAGTATACAAATACTTCCACGTTAAGATTGTATCTCTCTAAATTTAAATAAGTAAAATTTCATTTATTGGAGAGTGATGCCTCTTTTCACTATTCACTAAAAAAAGTACATAATAACTTATTGAAATGTGCACATTAAAATACACTGATTTAAAATGTGTACGTTCACTTATTGAAGCTGTGTGTTCATTCTTTTATTGAAAAAGTAAATATTAACTTATTCTACATGGAAGGACTATGCACTTGACCAATATGTGCAAATGTATGTAGAATAAATGAAATTTCAATTATTCAGATTTAGAGAGAGAAAGCTTGTAGTAACACTGTTTTGTGAAGTAACGAGTGACTCGACAAATGGAAAATTTTAATTCTTGTAACATTTGCTAGGCTTATATTAAATTTTACTTAAAGTTCAACAAATTTTACTGTACTCTCCAGTATCTTTTTTATTTGTCGAGTGTGCCCTGCCTTACAAAATACAGTACAGAAATTTTTACTAGAAAATTTGTCTTCGTGTAAAGTTCTCATCAAAATTTCTCTTCATGTAACGTTCTCATCAAAAGTTCTCTTAATGTAAAATTGTCATCAAAAGTTCTCTTCTTGTAAAGTTCTCATGAAAGTTCTCTTCTTGTAAAATTCTAATCAAAATTTCTCTTCGTCTAAAGTTCTAATCAAAATTTCTCTTCATCTAAAGTTCTTATAAAAATTTCTCTTCGTGTAAAGTTTTCATGAAAATTTCTCTTCGTGTTAAATTCTCTTAAAAAATTCTTTTCGTGTAAAAAATGTATTTGACGGATTGATATTTGTTAAGAGTAAATTGTAATTCAATTTTTTTCTATTTTAGTTCTTTACCGCCTCCGCCAGTAGGCATGTCGCCACGCTGTGATCCAGTAGCTACTGGTGTTCTTGATCTCACGCAAAAGTCACCGGTGCCGGAGCGGCCTAGCATGGCCCGACCAAATCTTGAGATTGTGAGGGTACCAGTGGTACCCAGACCGACGCCCTTGAACCTCGAGGTGCGTAACCACGACCGGCGCGGAGTCATTGGTTCCGTCGGCAGCCACAACAGGGACATGAACAGTATAAAGCAGCAACAGTCGATGGCGGCGCCTCAGCCGCCCTCGGACTCAACGCGGAAGAACCAGTTCGTTACTGGCAGCGTCGCACCGAATCCAGCCGGCTATCCAGGCATGATCGACAGTCGCACGATGGCCACGAATAATCTCGAAATCACCCTCGTTAGTCCGAAGAAGTCCTCCGGCAGCTCTATCGGCTTGCCCCAGCCTAGCCCTCCTATGCGCCAGAATAACAATGTGGTATGTTTTTATTCTTATCTCATTCTGTTAAACCTGCTCGAATGATTTTCATTAAACGTTACGCGACAATCTATTTTAAAAGATTTTAATAAAAATGAATTAACTTCTTTTCTTTTTAACAGATGTCATCACAATTACCTATGCAAAGGAGGCCGCAACCTCCGCAACAACCGCATCCACCTCAGCACCACTTGAACGGTAAATACCCGACGAGAATGCCCGCGGAGCCAGTGTCTCCATACACTCCGAGGAAACCGTCGGGCCCAAGTGGCGGAAACAGTAGTAGTAGCATCCATCATCCGGTTATACCGAACGTGCCGAATTTGAGCCACCTGAACGCGAGCGCCGCGGCGAACTACGGAAAATCCAGCCACCCGAGCTACCAACAGCTGGCGATGGAGAGGAGAAAAACGCCGATCGATGCTATTGCCAGCAGAGAGCAACATCGCAGGATAAGCGAAGGCGACAAGGTCGCTCTGCAGCAGCAACAGCAGCAGCAACAGCACAGACTGGAAGCCGCGTCGAAACCGCAACAGTCAAGGTTAAAAGATTTACCTACTGCGCGAAAATAAATTATACAATTTTAAGAGAGAATTGCAAATGTACTCTGTTAATCTAAATAAGTGAAATTCCACTTGTTTATCCACGTGCATTTGCACATATAGGTCAAGAGTATAGTCGTCCACGAAGAATAAGTGAATATTTACATTTTTAATAAAGGAATGAGTACACAGCTGAAATAGGCGAATGATCACATTTTAAATAAGTTTAAATAAATTTTAGTATGTGCATTTCCATAAGTAATTATGTATTTATTGAATAAGCCATTCAATATGATACAATATGTAGAATAATATGGTTTACTATATTTACTATAAAATTAAAAAAAAAACTTTTACACTATTGGAAATTATGATCACTTACACAAAACGTGAAACTTCACTTACTTACTAATGAAAAGTGGCATCATTCCTCTAATAAGTAAAATTTCATTTATTTAGATTTAGAGAGTACTGAACATTTTTAGTGAATAGTAAAAAATGGCATCACTTTTTCAATAAATGAAATTTCACTTATATAGATTCAAAGACTACTGTACTTTTTTTTAGTGAATAGTGAAAAGTGGCATCACTTTTCTAATAAATGAAATTTCACTTATATAGATTCAAAGACTGCTGTACTTTTTTTTAGTGAATAGTGAAAAGTGGCATTACTTTTCCAATAAATGAAATTTCACTTATTTAGATTTAGGGAGTATTTTACTTTTTTTTTATTTTCCAAATGTACTAATGTGAAATAATCCGCCCAACAGGGAATCGGAGGCGTCGAGAAGGCACAGCGTGCCGAGCCTGCCCACGGGCTTTATTCCGGCAATGCCGCCGAGCAATTCGGCCTTCCTGGCGCACCAACTCGCTGCGGCGAATAACGGCGCATCGCCAGCCGCAGCGGCGGCTGCGGCGGCCGCGGCTGCCGGCAAGTTCCTGCCAATCCTGGATCCGTATTACTCGGCCTTCTACAACGGCCTCTTCCCCGGGCCCATGGCTCCAAACGCGGCCCCGGCACCCTTCCTGCCTCCGGAGTTCAGCGCCTACTACAAGGAGCTGCTCGCCTCATCCTCGGCTCAACAGACGAGACTCGCCATGGCCGCAGGCCAGCAGCACCAGCCCGCTGCGCCCACGTCCAAATAGACGGTCTCTCGACGCGACTTTCGACTGTAGTGACGAATTTTCGACGTCTGTTGTGTTACTTTTTGGTCCGAGATGTATTTACTGATTTTTTTTTCTTTCTTTTTTTTTTTATAAAGAAAAGTATATTTATCGTTTGTTGTTTCTCAACAGTTTTATATTTGCGTGCGTTTAGCATAGATTTAATTGCTATAATTTTTTTTATTAATCGAAATTACGATTGTTGTCGCTGACTCCAGAAGAGTACTGGGCGTCGTAAATTTGTCGCTAAAGTCAGAAGTGCATTGTTGGAAAAAGAATTTGATGTCAATTGAAAAATGCAAATGTGGCAGCGATCTCAAAGCGATGATGGACAATTTATAATAGGACATTCTTTATTCGCCGTTTTAAACTTATTGCGCTAACGAAGAAGGTGTGAATTGAAGTTGCGCCAAGTGTGTTTTACTATAATGTATGTTTTTTTTTTTTTTTTTTCTTTATTTCATGAGAGGTAATTTTTGTAAGTATTTTGATAGCATCAGATGATATAAGGACGGTTCGTTGTTAGAAGATACGGAAATTGAAAAATGTGTTCTGTATCGTTAACTATTTTATTAAGGTTAATTTTTTTAGGAATTCTCGATTAGCAATTTATAATTATTTATTTTAAGTTTGTTTGAAGAACGATTTCTCGTCTCAAATTTCAGTACGGTGATTTTTTAAATTAAAAATTTAAAAAATTCGTCAGTGAATCGTGAGAACGAATTAATAGCATTTAATTTGTACATTAAGTAGGAGTATAAATATAAATATTGCGTACTGATTTCATGCTAGAATATAATGATAATAAATGCAATTTAAATATTTAAGAAGTATATATAACGATTGGTTTAAAAAAATATATATATATCTGTTGTTTTTTCTATTGAAATTTCGAGACGAGCAATTACATTTCAAATTGTTCTAGATTAAAACAAAAATTTAATAAAATAATAAGAAAACTGCTATGCAGCAATGCTAGAAAGATTTTACTGAAATTCCATTGAATGTCATCGGTTTACTAATGCAAAGAAACTGTCGATGCGCCGATAAGAAAACTTCATCGCGCTTACATTTAGATAATTAAAATTCAGAGAAAAAAGCGAATGATTGGAAGCTTTTAATTTGTGTGATTAAACATTAGTAGGAAAATTATTAAAAAAAAAAAAGACATTTTAAAATAAAAAATGCTGTAAATTTTAAGGGTCAGCATACCCGATTATAGACATACCGAAAGAGACGATTTAAGCGCGCAATTAATGGCTAATCGTACTTTAGAGCGCATTTTTTCCTTCCAACTTGTTCTACATGCGCGATGTGATAATATTATGTATTTGTATAATGCGAGAGTGTCACGAGGTCGTCGGCTAGACAACAATAAGAATAAAAAGGCGTCTAACTGTGTAACAGTGTTATTAATTTTTTCTTCTATGTAAGAAAAATAATCGCACAAAGATTCCGATGTGTCCGCCGCATTAATTTAGCCAATATTCACTGACGTCTGCGATGACACTCGAACAGTACACGGATATCGGTCTTAGCTCATAAGTAAATAAAAAAAAGTTCAAAGTCTTAGAGGAATGAGGGGGTCTTTTCGCTGCAAAGTAAAACGAAATTTGAAGGAAAAGACGTAATAGAATTTTTTCTCATCAGGTATATAAAGTGTGTCACACGTAAATACAACAATGAATGTCAAGTGTAATAACCGCCAGATCGTGAACTTTGTACATAGTGTACATACATTTACCGTATAAGCTCACTAGTAAGTCGCGACGAATAATCTAGTTGAAAAAAAACTTCAGAATCGTCTTTGAATATTATGTAATACCTGTAATAAGAAATTAATTATTAAGGTCTTAGGTATGTGTGTACAGGCCGTCCCGAACCTCGTGGATCGCGAGTCTTAGAGTTATGACGAAATTTTTTGGCTGGCCTTTTTTTCTACAGCGAGATTCTGATAGTTTGCGTACAATGAATCTGCCTCATTGCAGCGGTATAATTGTTTTACGATCTGTGATCTAGCTTTCTTTATAAAAAAAAAACTGTATTCAAATGAAAGGAAATATTTGTTTGCTTCCATTGATTTTTCGAGGATTAATTTTTTGCAAAATTATTATACTTTGATTTACGTTTTGTAATATAAAATTGTATAATTTCTTTAAACTTAATTGCATTAGTAATATAAGAATATTTACGTCGGATAGAAATTATCATAGGTCTAATTATCAAAGAGTATAATTTTGCGAAAAATCCACATAACAATAAAAAGTAAACTCTTTACTTTTTGCCTCGAAAAATTTCTTTTTTATATGAATTACTCTTTCAACAGAGTAGATATTATTTTTCAAAAAAAAGCGTGTATACTAATTACGCAGATTAAACTGTATTTTTATTGTATAATTTTTATTTTAATTCAACATCCACAATTACATAGACAATTTTGCTTCACATTCGAGTCGAAAAATTTCGTCGTAAAAAGCGGATGCGCCAAGAAATCCTCGCGGTTACGAAAGACAGAAAAAAATTGATCGGATATCGCAATCGCACGCGACTTCCTTGAAAAAAAAAATTATTACAAGTCGGCCTTCGCTTTTCGAGCGTTTCTTCAAATTTGTTCGTTGTAAAAGTGTTTGACATTCGGAAAGAACACAAACGCTGCTTTTGATGTTTTCTTCATTTCTCGTTTTCTTTTTTTCAAGAAAATAAAAATGATAATACCAAGAGCACTGATAAATTACTATTCAATTCAACAGCGCGTCCTTAACGAATATCACAAATTAATTTTCAAATAAGATCATTGCCATCGAATTTACTATTAGAATTAAAAATCAATGTTCCAAGTAACATCGCAGTTTCATTAAAATCTGCGCAATGTTTATACATACAGAGACAAAATCTGAAGAAAGATCAAAAGTCGGCGCATTCAGAGTACGAGTCCGAAGAATCTTGTCAGACTCAGTCTCGATATATCCGTGTTAACAGTAGCTGTATTACCACAATATGCTTGTTTTAGGATTGCGAGACGAACGAAAATAAAACGGGGTAAGGTTTTTTTCTCTTTTCCGAGGGGACGGTAGCGGAGACGAAGTTATGTGTGTAATAAGGTATCGTCGTAGCGAATTTAAAAAATTCTATAGATATCTGTGTCTTTCACGAATCTAACAAATAAAAATTTTGTAAAAAGTTTGAGCGTTCACTGGCATCGCACGATGTTGACATTTTGATTTTCAACAATTATTTTTTTCATTTCAAAAATATATGTGTATATTGAGGGGAAAAAATGCTTAGAGACAGTCCAGAGCTAAAATTGCGTGAAAACTTGAGCAACGTGTGCTGCCAGCGGACGCCACGTCCACCTACGAAAGAGTAAGAAAAATATAAAGGCAGAAGAAATGCGATTAGACAAAAAAAAAAGATAAACGTGTGTGAAATAAGTGTTTCGGGCTTTGTTACCTGCGTTTTCAAAGTTTTACGATTCTTGTGGTTTGTTATATACGTGCGTTCGGATTTTCTAAAAAAAAATAAAAACTATTGTAGAGAGAATATTGTAAAGAGACGAATGGACATAAGTGAGAAAATTGCAGCATGGTCGACGCAATTAACAAAGATAACGAGAAAACAATTTAATTAATGAGAAATGTATACGTCGAGAAAAGCGCTGGACGACGAGAAATGTGTTTAAAAGCGTAAGCCGAGGGAAGGATGCGAGCGCCGCTACTTTGTCACCGTCGCTTTTACCTCCCGCGGGAGGAAAGCCCGAAGAGGCGCGTGTGCCATACGATTGAAAAATAATAAGTAACAAAAAAACAAACAAAAAGTGGGCGAGATCGCGCGAAAAGAAAATCGTAACGGCGATCGACGTTCCTTTCAGATTTTCAGGCGCTTCTGTAACTTCCCTCGCGTGAAGTCCCGCGCGATAACGATTCATCATTATTAATGACGATTATTATTAATGATAATAAACAATAACACTATTAATAATAATATTAATAATAATAAATGAAAAGTGCAAGTTCCGCGAGGAAAATTTTATGTATCATACATTGAGAATTGTTTTCATTCTTTACTGTAGCAATACCTTGTATTTCTTACTTTTTTTCAGCGTGTAATCTCTTTTTATTATTTTTGCCTATTTGTATGAGAGCGAAGACGCGTGAGATTTTTTTTATTATTTTTTTTTTTCGATCGAAGGCATCGCAGAGAAAAAAGGTGCATGATATATGTTTTTAAATTATCATTTGTGCCCTCGCATCTTAATTTTTAAGTGCGATACTGTCGATTGTTTTCTTTTTCGCGCGCAACTAATGTCCAATAGCGATGGTTCACGATGACTGATGACTTCGTTAGAAAGATAAAAACTAGAAAAATTTATTATCGTTTTCTTTTCGTCCTTTGTTTAACTTTTTATCGTTTACTTTATACATGTCCTTTGTACAGTACTTTAATTTCTTCATTAGATGTAAGCTAACAATTTTTTTTTAAAGCGCTCTTCCATGAATTAATTTTTATATTTAAGGTTGAATTTTGATTATACTTCAAATAGGTACTTCAGTTCCTAAAATTAAAACAAAAAAAAAATAAATAAATAAATCACTTGTGCATACACTGATAAAAATTCAGCTGATTCTTTACTTTCTTTTCACACACAATAAACTGAAAATTACACAAAATTGATCTCAAAATTATTTTTTTTAACATTTTACATAACACAACTGCGTTACATCACGTCAAATAACAAATTATGTTAAAAAATAATGATAATAAGATGTAAATGTAACGTAATCGCTCATATCTTTTCAAGTAGCGTACGCGACATACTCGCTATTCTTAAGCACACACATTTTTTTTCTCCTCGATGGAAAATTAATTTCAAAGAGGATCGGTGAGAAAAAAATTTTTGCTTAATTCACTCGACAATCAGAGGCGAGAGGAGTCGCTTTCTTTCCTTTATCCGCCGCTCAAGGACGAAGCAGCACAGTAATAGTTAAATGCAGATGTTGCGGCTTTGAAAATTGTCGCACGAGACAGAAGCGGAATGGGAATCTCAATTATGTATAATTGTCGCCAAGCTGCAATGAGATTGCGTTTGACCTTAATTGCGATCAAGACGCGCAAATTGCTGCGAAGGTTGCACACGAGGAAATTAAGTATTCTGGGTCATTTGTTAAAATTTTGGCGGAATTTGCATTTGCGGCGCATTAAAATTCACTTTTGTTAATTTTAATTTACGTCCTCGCATAAAGTCCTTTTATGATGCCTCCAATTCGGAGAGAAGTAATCAATTTGTTGCTTCGCTCTTTCCTTTTTCTTTTTCAGATTTAATTGCTGAATTTAATCCGGCGCTCGCGTAATTCTTCTCACACGCGTCATTAAATTTTAAATTAAATTTACTTTGTATCGTCAGCGAATGATTTTAATTGAAGCTTAACATTTTAATGTTTATGCGCGGCTTTAAAGTATGCTTGTCCTTCTTTTTCAAACATTTTGAATATATTTATGGACAATTCTTTAAATTAGAGTTTAAAAATGCGATTGAAAAAGTAAATAAAATGCGATCGAATTGCAATAACTTTGGAGTTTAATAATTCGAACTTTTAATTTAAACGTCATCAATATTTATTCGTCATAAAAGTGTATTTCATTGAAAAAGCTTCAAGATTTTATTATTAAATCAAATAATAAATTATTAGCATTTATTTACGATAGCATCGAAATAAATTTTACACGTATTAGTACAAACAGTATAGTATATTTAGAATAATAGTTCTTTCTAAATATTTTTTTATATTAATTCTTCCAGCGTTACACGCAAAATAAGATGAAAAAAAAAATACGAGAATAAAATTAAGAAACTTAAAGGCGCAGTAGAAAAGGCAAAGTGCCGTCGACCAAAGTAATTTTTCAATAAACTTTTTCCTCAGCAGCTGGTAATAATAGCCCGCGGATAATTAATAACAATTTTTCGCATTTGCAATTTACAAGCACCGAGGACAATATATTATAAACGTTCATATTTAATATAATACGAACCTGTGAAGGTATATATACATATATACGATAAACAAATAAAACAAACAAAAAAAAAAGGTCCGCAAAAAAGGAGCAAGAAAAGTCCGAGTAAGAAGGGGGGGAGGCTCTCGCCCTGTCTTCGAGCGCGTGGAATGCACGAGCATGTGCCGCGAAATTTAAAATCGCTTTACGGCGGCTATAAACTGATAACCTGTTTAACCAGTCCGACGGGAGCGTTTTGCCTTGCAAAATCGTTCTCGTTCCTCCTTCTCCCCCCACCGATTTTTTTCCCTTCGTTTTTCTCCCCCTCGCCCCTCCCCCTACCCCCCTGGCGACTCGCCGGCCGTTTTTTCCTCCGGTCTCTCTTTCTCCGTCTTTTTGCCTCCTTTCCTCTTTCAACTCTGGACGTTTTCCTTTTTTCCCCTCTCGCTCGCGCGCGCACGCACTCGGCCGGTCTTTTTGCCGCGCAAACGATCGCTTTATACGCGGAGCTTTGAAAAACTCACGAGAATATTCGTGTCTGCGTGTGTGTGTATTCTCTTCTTTTTTTTGGCTCGGCGGCTCTTTTTCTTAGATTATAAATAGATAGTGAATTATTGAACGCGGGGGAATGGGAGGGTAGTTGCGTGGATTTCTTCTGATTTGAACACCTTTTTTTTCTCTTTCTCGTTAACGTTTATTCAACGTCCGGTTTTCGTAGATGTATGAGTAAATTCTTTTAAAAATTATTTAGACGCGTTTAAAGTAGTTTAAACAGTTAAAGTATAGTTTAAAATTCTGCGTTGTCATTAAATGTTTCTTCAAGTACTCGTTTATTTATTTATTTATTTGATATTTCAACGGCCTAGAAATATTTATACCAAAAAATGTTTAAACTAATAAAACTAATATTTAAAACTTATTATTTATTTGAAAATTATTAATATCAGAAAAAGGAATAATTAGTTACGTAATCACCCGATGGGGGTAATGATAATAATTTTCCTCTCTTTACCCGGATTGAGGTAAAAAAATTGCCATTTCTAGACTACTTTAATTATGAAGATAAAAAAGTAACGGAAGTCAATTAAATTTCATTTTCTATCTTTTCTAATTTATGACTGAAAGATGTAATGAAAATAAAATTTAACGAGCGTGCGTATGTTCATAAATTATACGAAACATTTTTATCCCGCGCTAACTAATATATTTACAGTTTTAAGAATCGAGTGTACTTACGCGAATTGGAAAAATCTTTTAAGGTCGACTTCATCTTTTAAGGTCGGATGCTGAAACAAAAAAAAATATCTATTATGTAGGATTTCACACTGATCTTAGTGACTACAACAACAATTAAATAGTAAGCAAATTTTTTGGGTGGCGAATAAAATCCATTATTTCTTAAATAATAAATTAATTATTAAAGTTAAAATCCTTAAAAATTACATAATATTATTTCATTTGGGGCGTTAATTTCACTATATAATTGGAGTGAAATTTCGACTCCTATAGAGTTCATTTTCACTTTGTTTTCACTCCAACTGACTTAGCGTGTAGTCTGCTTTATTTTTTTTTCGGTGTGGCATAAGATTTTTGATCACTTCTTTTTCATTTCACATCAAGGTGAGTAATCATTGCATATACATAAGGACATAAATTGAAAATAGAAACGTTGAAAAAAGGTTTCAAATCAACGTTTGCAGAACGTTGTTTATCAACGTTTCTAAAAGCTTGATTATCAACGTTTCCAAAATATTGATCATCAACGTTTCAAAACCTTGATAAATCGTTGATTTACCTAGATTTTCAAGCTTTTTTCCAACGTTTCTCAGCAATGTAAACGTTGATTTTCAACCTTTCCACGGTGAGCAACGTAAACGTTAGTTTTCATCCTTTCCACGGTGAGCAATGTAAACGTTGATTTTCAACCTTCCACGGTGAGCAATGTAAACGTTGATTTTCAACCTTTCCACGGTGAGCAACGTAAACGTTAGTTTTCGTCCTTTCCACGGTGAGCAATGTAAACGTTGATTTTCAACCTTTCCATGGTGAGCGATGTGAACGTTGTTTTTCAACCTTTCCAAAGTGAGCGATGTAAACGTTGGTTTTCAGTTTTCGTTGATCGCTCCTCTGGGAAACGTTTGAAAAAAGGTTTAAAACCAAGGTTTCAAAAAGTTGATAACGAACGTTTCGGAAACGTTGATTATACACCTTCTGTTCAACGTTTCTATTTTCAAGCGAGGGAGCCGAAGGTCGTTAGTTGGAGACTCAGTCCGAGGCGTGCGTTTACCGCTCCATTGCCCGCGACAAGGAACAAACACACGGCGAACGGCAGCCGGTGCATTGTTGCGCGCCTCGATGCTCGGCTCTTCCGGCCGCCTGTGTATACACCGCGAAACCGTACAATCAGCCGGCGAAACTGACCCCGTGGCTACGGAGGATGAGAGCACCGCATTTCTCCCACTGCCTTGGAGCGCAGGATTCGATGCGGGGGTGGTATGGAGTTTTCGCGCTTTTCGGCCGTCGTCGGTGCTCTTCGATCTAAATTTAATGCAGCGAGATAAATTGTAACTGAATTTTAAGGCTGTGACGTACTTTAGATTTAAAAAAAAAGTGAATTTTCAGTTGAAAGTAAAGTTAATCAAGTTAAAAGTACGTCGAAAAGTACTATGGTAATTGCGCTGGATTAAATTTTAGAGAGTTCACATTGCGTTTGAAAGGGGATGTTTTGATAATTTGAGTGCTTCTTTTAGATTGAAATAATCGATGGTTTTTGACGATTGGCAATGGAAAATGAATAAAAAAATTCCGCTGGGAAGTGCTTTTTGTGATTTTTAAATGTTCCGTAATCTCAGAATTTGAAGGAGTGAATAATGAGAAAGTGAATAACTATACTCCTGAGACTTAAAAAGAAAATGGAACTACTCGAGATTTTATTGTATTAGATTAAAAATTTACTTAAAGGTTACCGTAAAAAATATACTGATTTTTACGTAAACAAAATTTGTTTACATATTAAAACAAAATTTACTTGACGCTTGAACCTTCGACTGCTTTGCTTAATCAAGTAAATATATTGCTTAAAAAATCCAGTATAATTTACTTACTGCCGCCAGTGTATTTGTGTATGACTGCGTTTACTTAACCTTTTAAGCAAAATTTGCATTTACTATTTCGGTAAATTTACTAATCATTTTTCTCCGTGTCTGAATATCATTGACCCAAGCTTGTATACAGAAGGATAATTAATTTACGTCGTTTTATGCAAATGAGTTTGGTAGGATTTTCAAATAAAAAGCCTTTTGATGGATTAATAAAATACATGGGAAGGACCGTCGTAGGAAGTGGCATTCATAATGCGGAAGCGGGGGATTGCATTTGTCGCTAACGAACCGGTCCCGCATCTCCATCTCCTTATACTGTGATGCTAATTACTAAATGCGCTTTGGAAGATTGACGTCGCTGCGTGCGGCTCGCGATAATTATGACGTAGGTAAATTGCCACTGTTCCATCGCAGCTCCCGAGCAAGTGCATCCGTGATTCACAAATCATTTCGGCACAAAGCTCAAATTAAATGCGCTTTTAAATTTATTATAAGGTAAATCGGGAGAACTCGCCACAGTTAAGGAAAGAATTGAAATAAAAAAACACAAATATGGAATGGATAAAAATTTCTTGATTGTTTTAGTTCGCGTATGATTACGTATACAATATACATAACAAAGCTACACGTTAAAACGATTTTTAGTTAAATTTCACTCTTAGTTTATAGTGAAACGCGCGTATAGTTAAATGTGACTCCACATGAATAGCGTGATTTAAATTCACATACTGAAAATAAAAATTGTTAATTTTAAGGAAATGATTTGCTTCAATAGTACTTATTGAATATTTCTTTGAATCAAGTAATGATTTCATTAAAACTAAATGATTTTATTTGTTTCTAAATAAATTTAGTAGTTTTAAAAAACTAATTTTTTTACTCAATAAAATATTTAATAAGTACTATTGAAATGAATGTGTGCTTAAAATTAACAAAATTTTTCTCTCAGTGCACTAAAGTAGAGAAACATTTCGCTCTACTTAAGAGTCAAAAATCACTTCTATTTCACTCCATTAAGAGAGTTAATTTCACTACAAAATTAGAGTGAAAATTTGAATCCAACAGTTAACTTTCACTCTACTTCATTCCAGCTGATTTAGCGCGATCTTCTTTATTTTATTTACTTCTTGGATAATTACGTTTTTTAACGAATCATTCACTGTAATTTGTTTATTTTTTCTCTTCTTTCTTGCTCTTTTCCTTTTGCAGTGGCTGTGGATAACTGTCCGTGTTTATTTTTTAATCCAATATCATTTATATTTATATTTATTTAAATCCATATATTATGGAAGATAATTTTCGAGATGAGAAAATCTCTCGAAATATCCGGAAGAAGAAAATCTTCTGGGAAGATTTTTAAACTGCATTATTAAACAGTTATATCCTTCTCATATTTAATGACAGTTTCCGACTTTTTCAGCTCGATAAATAGCTCGAATTTTAATTTTATCACACATACTAATGATAAATAAAATAAATAACTTTCCCCGTCACTGATTAGCTTCAAACAGGAACATAAATATAATAGAGCCACGTCAAATAAATAAATAAATAAATAAGTAAATACATTTCCAGATAAAAAATTGAAATGTATTTATCATTCTTGCATGTTTGTTATACCGGTATATAAATACCAGTATATATATTTGACGTCGCTCTATTATATTTATGCTCCTGTTTGAAGCTAATCAGCGACGGGAAAATTAATTTATTTTATTTATTTATTTTATTTATTAAGTATGAGGAGGATATAACAGCTTAATAGTGCAGTTTAAAAATCTTCACAGGAGATTATCTTCTTCCGGATATTTCGAGAAATTTTCTCATCTCGAAAATTATCTTGCGAATATGGATATAAATAAATATAAATATATATACATATGTATATATATTTATATATATAATAAACTGCATATCCGAAGCCGAGGCGCCGCGTCGAAGGAAGAGGAAATCGAAAAGCGGCGCATCGGCTTCTCGCGCGCCAAGGCTTGCCGGAGAAAAATAGCGAACAAAAGACCGGTGTCGTGTGCTCTCGGGGCGAACAGTGACCCCGGATCGTGGGTTATCGAAAGGAGAACCTTCGCGAGCGCGTCCCGCTCCGCACTCCCTTGCACGTTGTCGCCTGTAAAAAAAAAGGAGTCGAACAAATAAAACGGCCAAGCGCCGATAACAATCGAAGGTCGTATATGCAACTTTGGCGAATCGGTCCGGACGAGCGCGTGCGCAGGTGATTATGACTTTTACGTAGATAAGTTTTATGAAATATTTTTTTTTTCATTTTTCATTTTTTGCTTTTTAGTTTGCAGCTGTTACTAATCAGAATACGTAATTCGTCTGTTTTAACTTGGATTTTAAAATGAATCCTTATATTTGTGTATACAATGATGATAGTGATTATCATTGTTTAGGATCGGATTACTTTAATTAAACAAGAAAATAAAAGTGTATGTATTTTGTGTTCGATATGAATAAAAAAAAGTTTAAATTAAATGAATAATTAAATAAAAGTAATGGGGTTCGAGGATATTGTATAGGTACAAACGTGGGTGTTGATTTATTATTGGTGAAAAAGGGAAACATCATTTTAATGCGTTTAAGGTTGATTTTGGTAATCCTATACGCGAACGACGAATTCCATCCATTTTGGTTTTAATAACAGTCAGGGCAGTGAGCTCAATTTTATTTTAATGAAGCGGTAATGCGATTACTTTGCGCGATACCTTATATTCAAATATACGCATCCAGTTGAAAATTGCTACGACTAGGATTATCATCGAGCTTAATACGATATTCGAGGATATGTTTGCATTTTTAATGCAATCGTAATATAATATTGCGTATAAAATTTTAATGGGAAAATTTATTAAAGGGAAGAAGCCATTATCAACGGCATATAAATTTACTTTTTTTTTATCAATTAAATGAGGATTTGTCAAATTAGACACGATTTCGTCAAGATATTTTTGTTTTAAATACTCTTGCTTTTGTTATAAAAACTTATAGTAATAATCCTTTACATTGTGAAATTTTCATTATTGAAATTATTCAACTAATTATTTAGTTTGTAGTATTTTAATTACAAATTTGCTTTAACACGACAACTTTATTAATTCAGAGCATAATCATCTTAGTATTCGGGGAAATTAATTTCGTAATGTCAAAATTGCGTTTTCCATGTCAAATGTTGAGCTTTTGCGTGATGGACACGTTGAAGCTTGCTTGGTGAAAAAGTTTCATCGGTGTGACAAAAATCGTAATTAGATTTTCATGTTTTTTTTAATCGTAATAATTAAAAGATCGTAAAAGGTTTTAAAACATTCAAAATTATATTTTGAAATATTTTTTTACTTTTAATTGTCGTATCGTGTATTATAACAATAACTTCGGTTTTATCGTACGTTGTAGAAAGATAATTTCGATATAATTTTGACAAATAAAAAACACGATATTCAATTTTTACGTTCAATAGCCTTTTCCTTTAAACCCATTTATTTTATTCTCAAGTTTAAATAATTGTCATTGTTAAAACATATCAGTAATGTACGTCACGTCAACTACTTGCGTTTATCTAATCCCGTCTACTTTCTCAAACTAAATGCTGAATAATTAGCTCATCGTCAATCAGCCAAAAAAGTGACTAACAATTTATAGAAAACATTTTGCAATAAACTGCATAACACTTTTGACGTCACAATTTCTTTCTATACCTAATCAGTCACAAGAAATCGATGGCCTTCATATATTTTGGAATATTTCATAAAGTGACATATGTAGTTATCAATAAACTAATAAACAAAAGAAAGTACTTGCAATTTTTTAATCATTTTTTACAATATTCAGAAAATTATCATAATGAGTACAAAGTATACTTTTATCCGATATTAAAAACTTCGTTCAAACGTGGCTTCAAAATGTTATTCGGTTAATCGCGTGTATAGTAAATTTCAACTCCCTTTTTATTTTACGTTCTTTAATTATATGTTGCCAAAAACGGTAAGTTCACGTTATAACGAATCAATTACTCTCAACCTTGCGTTTACTTTTGTTATCTTATACTCCATCCCTCAGTATCCACGAAGAACCTCGGCATTTCCTTTGACTTCCGAAAAAAATTGTAAAAAACGTACGTGAAGTGAATCTTAGCAAAAAAAAGTATGAGAAATGGATATTGGAAAAAAAATCCACGACACATTCATCGGTCTTGCGACGATCTTTGATCATCCACGCCATCCCCCAGTATCCATGAACCTCGGCATTTCCTTCAACCTTTCTCCTAAAAAAATTGTAAAAGAAAGTATGTGAAATGGATAGTAGAAAAAAAATCCACGACACATTGATCGGTCTTGCGACGATCATTGACCATCCACGCCATCCTCCAGTATCCATGAATCTCGGCATTTCCTTCGATCTTTCTTCTAAAAAAAAAAAAAGAATTTTAAAATATACATCGAATAAATTGCCAAAAAAAATTATTAACACGACGATCAGTCTTAAATCGATCTCTGATCAACTACCCCCATCCGACTATCACAACGAATCTTGGCTCAATCTAAAAAAATACGTCAAATAAATCTACACCTACTCTCTTAAAAGTTGTGAGTGAAAATTTCATTACTTGACTAAGTGAATAGGTTTTCACTTCTGAAATAGTAAAAATTTTACTATTCGACTAAGTGAACGGTTCTTCACTTCTGAAATAGTAAAAATTTTACTATTCGACTAAGTGAACGGTTCTTCACTTCTGAAATAGTAAAAATTTTACTATTCGACTAAGTGAACGGTTCTTCACTTCTGAAATATTAAAAATTTTACTTTTTAATAGTGATTATTCCCTGAGTATAAAGTGAGCCTCCATTTGCACTATACAAGAAGTGAAATTTTCACTATTTCAGAAGTGAAAAACCGTTCCCACATTCAAATAGTGAAATTTCCACTGAGAACTTTGAAGAGAGTATTTTTAAATAAAAAAAAAAAGTCAAAAATACATCGATCGGTGTCGCGCCGATCCGCGAGTGAGGGGTTCGCCTTGCTGCGGTCGGCCGCGCGCGGCGCCTATACTACTAATAAAACGTGGGGCTCGCGGTGGGACCGCCCGCGGCGCGAGTCGCGGGGGTGCACGCAACGCCGGGGCGACGACTGCCGACGCGTTATGCGCGAGAGCGAGGAGGGCGGGGGCGAGAACCTTATTGATTTTTAGGGTGACGCTGTCAACCGCGCGCGCGCGAGCGAGCGTACACCCCCCGTACTTTGAGAGAATGAGCTGGAAGGAGGGGCGGGGAGCTCCGAGGAGGGAGGGTGAGGAGAGAGAGAGAGAGAGGCCTCGCCGAGGCCGGAAAATTTCACCTGCATACCGGCGACCCTCGCCCGGACGGGGCGCGAGCCTCCTCCGCGGGTAGGGTGAGACTTCGGCAGGGTGCACGCTAAATCAGCTGGAGGGAGATAAAGTGAAAATTAACTCTGTTGCAGTCAAATTTTCAATCTAATGTTCTAGTGACATTATCTCCTTTGACGGAGTGAAATAGAGCGATTTTTTTTACTCTTAAATAGAGCGAAAGGATACATTCACAAAAATTTATTCTACATTGAGAGAAAACGTAATTATCCAAGAAGTAAATAAACTAAAGAAGAACGCGCTAAATCAGCTGGAATGAAGTAGAGTGAAAGTTAACTATTGGATTCAAATTTTCACTCGAAATTTATAGTGAAATTAACTCTCTTAATGGAGTGAAATAGAGTGATTTTTACTCTTAAGTAGAGCGAAATGTTTCTCTACTTTAGTGCACTGAGAGAAGATTTTGTTAATTTTAAGCACACATTCATTTCAATAGTACTTATTAAATATTTTATTGAGTGAAAAAATTATTTTTTTGAAACTACTAAATTTATTTAGAAACAAATAAAATCATTTAGTTTCAATGAAATTATTACTTCGTTCAAAGAAATATTTAATGAGTACTATTGAAGTAAATCATTTCCTTAAAATTAACAATTTTTTTCAGTGTAACTGATAGAAGAATAGACTAAATAGCACTGGAAAATCTGTTTGTTATAGAGTCAAACTCATTTATGTCGTGGATAAGCGGATCATCGTTTATGATTAATTTGTTAAAACGTAAACAATTTCTTCTTCAAATAAGCAGATTATCGTCTTATAGACTACGTGATAAATTCTAAATTAATTCATTAAGTGTTAGTCTCCATTTAATATAAAATGTAAAAGGAACTGAATAAATGAAAGTCTCTAATAATTAGTCTGAATAAAGTCTAAATAATAAACTTATTAATAAATTCATTTTAAAGTTAAGTAAACAATGTTTAAGCGGATTTGTCTACTAAGCTAAGAATCCATTTTTGTGAGTGTAGCTAATTCTTCTCTACCTTAGAAAAATATTCTACTCTATCTTAGAGTGAATTTTGCTCTACTTTAGATTGAATTTAAAGCAGTTTATTCATCTAGAGTCTGATTTCACTCTATTGGAGTCAAATTTTTACTCCAACTGTTTCAGCGAGTGAACCCTCCTAAAGTTTTTGTACAGAGGATTTAATTATAAGGTAAACTGGGGCAAAATGACTTGTAAAGAACGTATGTGAATTTTCATTTATTCCACTTCAGAGTAAAGTAATTAAGTACTTTAAAATAAAGTACGTAAACGCATCATACTCCTCAATAGCAAATTTAATTTGGAGATTCTGTTTTAAAACACCACTTCAGTCCGTATCAGTAAATAACTTAAAACAAAGTATAAGTAAAGAATTTATTAAAAGTTAAAAAAATTTATAAAATGAATTTATTAATGATTGTGTTTATTACCAGTTACTTTTGGTAGTAAAATAATCTATTTAAAAAATGAAGAAAATCGTGACTGCCAGAGTATTTTTATTTTATTTTGTTTGCATAAAGATTTACATAGATACATGAATTTAACTTTTTTTTTTAAATATACATATTATATATATTTAGATAAAAATGTTGAGGCATTATAATTGAAGGAATTCTGACGAGGTAATTACTAGTTCCTTTACGAAATAAAACAATATTTTTAAGTGATATAAAAGAAATGATAAATTTAATGTTATATAGAAAGAAATAATGAGATAAAAAGTCGCTAATATTGAACTTAAATAAAAAAAATTGATTAAAACCATAATAATAAATAATACTTAAACTTTCTTAATTATTGTTCGTAAATTCCTTTACGTTTGTTTAACATCATTTCGGATACTCTCACTAAAAATAATTTATCGTAAATTTCTATACATGGAAATAAATTTAATTAAATTGAAATAACTTATTGTAGATTTCGAGTTTTTATAACATTCGTATACCAAGATGCCGATTTTTTCGGTGTCCTGGTCCTGTTCGCGTCATTGAAGTCCACGTGGTAAAGGCCGAATTTTACTCTGAAATAGTAAAAACACGTTTTTCATTTTTATCTAATATTAAAAAAAAATAAGCGCTCGGTAAATGATGCAATTATTTACGTGTATCCTCGGAACCACTCGAAATTATCCATCAAAGACCAAGCTGTGTAAGCTTTTATATCGACGCCGTGTTTTGTCTTTGCCTCGACCATGGCCTTCATGTGATTTTTTATGTATTCAATTCGAACATCATCCTCCATTGAGCCCGTCACATCACCGTATCCATTCTCCGTTATGTACACAGGTACATCGCCGTACTCATTTTTATTTTAATCATTAAATCTCTGAAGCCTGAAGGGACCAGCTGCAACAGAAATAACACCCTTTTTGATCTGTTTTTTTTTCCTGCACGAAAAAGTTCTGAAAAAAAATCCTACATGCTCTACGATCCTTTTTTAGACGATTTTAAAATTTTTGAAACTTCATTTTTTTCTTTAATGCTGCATTTCTCAACCTCGAATTGCTCGAAATTGCTCGAAAAAAAACGTAGTCGAGGAATGATTTGCAAGCTACCTATGTAATTTTTACCTGAGTATTGGACTTTTTAACGAAGCTTTGTAAATTTTACGAGAAAAGCTTTATAAATACCGCAAAATTTCTCGTAAAAGTTACGAAGCTTTACGTAAAAAAAAATTGAGAAAATTTCGTAAAAAAAGAATGTAAGTACTTTGGTGAATGTTTCGCCTCTCCACGAAGGATCCCAAGTCTTATTTACTCCAGTGTCATCCACATAAAGCGTATCCGCCGTTGCATTAATAGGCTCCGTCAGAAAGGTAGTGTAATAGTTCAATGAGAAGAAATCAAACGTGCCTCTATAAATTTAACAATAATAGCAATAACAAATAAATAATTTATCAATAATAACAATAGTAAAATAATAATTTAACAATTGAAGCAGTTAATGTTTACCTGATCAATCGATTAATTTAAGGGAATTCTGCACTTACTTGATGTAATGAATCCATTCATGAGAAAAGGAAGGCAATCTCGATTCCTTGAGACCCTCGAATTTACTATTTTCGGCGACCATAGTTTTCATGATTTTCGGATAGTCACCGGTTTTAGAATAAATCGGATGCGCGAATCGGCCGCAATCAAATTGATGTGCGATCTCTTCCGACTTAGTATCATTTTTATTCTTCGAATAGTAATTGGCGCAGTGCAGCACTATTCCAACTTTGCCGTTTTGCTTGTCCCTGAATTCTTCGTCGTAAATGCGGTACGCTCGGGCATGAGCTTTTATCATATTGTGCGAGCAAAGATACTCCGCACGTTTGTCTTTTATTCCTGTGATAGCAGAAAGACGTTAAAAAAATTATCACTTGTCCAGTCGGTATAGATCGAAAAAAGGTAAGAATCGCCTACAGGCTGGTTTATTTTTTATTTCGTTTCTTTTCAGCTTCCTACATGGAGAGAAATGTTACTCTTTAAATCTGAAAATGTGAATAGTGACATTTAATAAGTGAAAAGCCGTTCACATGCTAAATGTGTGTACTATTCACATACATTTGTCACTATTCACCTTTTCCATGTGAATTTCACATTTTCAGATTTAGAGAGTATAGCAAGAATTACTATATTCCGTATAGGAACAATGGGACATACTCGACCTATGACGATTTTTACTATAAAACATAAGAAAAATTCCTACGTACATAGCAAAAATTGCTATTTATATAGTAGAAATTGCCATGTATATAGGAATTTTTAGTATTTTTTATAAAAAATTTTCATAAGTTGAGTATAACGCACTGTTCTACGGAACATAGTAATTTTTACTATAACATTTCTCTCCGTGTATTTAAAATTCTGATTATATTCGCACTCTCGAAAAGAGTGAACCAAATTTGTTATTTAACAATTTATGATCATTTTCGTCACTTTGTTTAGCTTTTTTTTTAACGATTTTAAAAGCACTTTAGAGCAAATGTATCAATGGCACTTTTGCTCATTACTAAATTACCTACAAAAGTACTCAAGAATGAACTTTATAAGTGCGATAGTTAATTAGCAAATGGTCATCAAAGTTGAAAAATTTCAATTTTTAGTATTTTATAGTATCACAGATTAGTAATAAGAAGAACTTTCTAAAAAATAATTTTCATTTTCATTAAATTCTGATAGAAATTTGACAACTAATAACTAGTCACTCATTACCACTGGCTGAATTTCTATCACGGCACTAATATTATTTATTTCATAGAAATTATAACCAAATTACTTATAATAATGTGCAGTAAAAAGCCAGTCATACCTGGAGCCAGTATACCAATTCCATAACCAAATCCACATTGATTGCTGGGTTCATTGATGGTCAGAAACATTTTAACTCGATGTCCAAATTCACGAAATACAATTCTCGCGTAATCACCAAAAAGATCAACTACTGACTCGTTGGTCCAACCGCCGAAATTTTCGAAGACTTGCGGATGATCAAAGTGGTACAAAGTTACGTAAGGCTTGATGTCGTGTTTCTCAAGCTCGTCCAAGAGCTTGTGGTAATAATCAATACCCAATTGATTTACGTTACTTGGATCCCCGGTGGGCAATATGCGAGTCCAGCTCAATGAAAATCGGTAGTGATTTGCCTGAGGGGAAATTTGACGAAAAGTTTAAAAAGTTTTAATTTATGTACTTTGTTAAGGCACCGCAAGATCTTGCAATTCGTTCGTACCCCCAAATCTTTCAACATCTGTACGTCCTCTTTGTATTTGTGGTATGAATCGCACGCGACATCCACATTGCTTCTGTCGTCAATTTTTTCCGGAGTTTGGTGTGCGAAGTAGTCCCAAATATTTTCTCCTTTTCCTGGTTTCAGTTTATTCGTTTATTTATTTACTCACAGTAAAAGAATTTTCAAAATTTACTATTAGTATGTTGTTAAAAAATGTTTTGAAATTTTTAAATTATGCACTTGGGGAAAAATGCGTTTATGCACTTGGATGCAGTAGCAATTGCACTTGCACTTTATGTTCTACTATTGGGCAATAAACCCGAACTACAGATGGAGAAAATAGACAAAATAAAAAACGGCCACATGGCACACGATATAATAAAACATCAAGATTGTTTATAAACTGTAAAACTAAACTAGCAATAAAAACTAATAGTTAAACAGTTTTTGTTTTATTTTCTAATAATTTTTTTTTCAATTAAATTGTTACCGTCGATGTTCCAAGCTCCTTCTATTTGAGCTGCTGCTGTTGCAGCGCCGATTGAAATGTCGTCTGGGATGATCAAATTTCCATCTGCATCTGCATCGATGGAACTGCCAAATATCCATGTAACGATTTTATACAATTTAAAATGTATACTTCACTTTTTAAAGATTGACATTTACAGTTATTTCATTTTTTTTTCTAAGAGATTACTTTCTACCGTATCGCATAGCAATAAAAAATGCAAGTGGAGATGGATGACGAGGAAAATGATTGTATTTGCAGGCAACATTTCGTCTGCGTTTAAAAAACCACATTATTACCTGAAGCAATAAAGAAGACCAATTAGGAAGAAGTAGATTCGTGTTACCATATTTATTCGATGTAGTACTGTTCTTATTTACTAATAAAAAACAATTCGTAGTTCGACTACAAGTTTATACGAAAGATAATAAAGCTCGAATTAATGAATTTCGCTACCGTACTGCTTGGGTACCGTCTAACAATTGCTGTAAAAGTAAGGAAGTGATAATTGAAACTAAAAATTATCTTCGAATACCAACCATTTTATCGGCATTTATACTTTGACAATATATTAGCTAATTAGTTTTTTGCGTCATTAGTGTATGTAACCAATAGTTTTACTTTTTTTTTTAATTTCTTCTTTATTTAAATATGTGACATTTTTAATTTTAACTACGTAAATTTTATTTACCGGCATTAATAATAAATAAATAGGTGAATAAATAAATATGATATTAGATTTAAATTAAAATAAAATTACAATAATGTTATTTTTCTATCGCTTAAGCCTAGAATCTTATTAACCTTTATTAAGTATAGTTTTACTCAATTCATGTTATGCTATACTTATCTTTCTTTTCTCTTAAAAAGTGTTGATATTGAGCTTAAATTGTTCATAATTTATGCCGTTCTGGTCTGAAAAGTTGTAGAATTCGAAATTATTTGATTAAGTAGTTGAAAAAAAAATCGATAACTCAGTAAATGTGTAAAAATGAAGAATTTAAAATAGTTTTCGAACTTTTTCAACTACTTAATCAAATAATTTCAAATTCTACAACTATTCAGACCAGATTGACGTAAATGTATACAATTTAAGTCCAGTTTCATGAAAATCTGAATGAAATTATGAAATGATTTTTTAGAAATAAGCATAGCGTAACATGAAATAAGTTTAGAAACTTCTATGCAGGCTCGCTTGGTGAACAATTAAATATATTTACATGTAATATTAACATTTTAGATTATAACTTTTGTTTTACAAATAATTTTACAAAAAAAAATAGGTATAAATCCCCCTTTATAAGCAAAATAAAAACAAGAGAAAGACAAAAAAATACGAATTTTGTCTTTGCAATGACTGCACGAAATTCCTTAATACCTTAATTATAAATAAATGCATGCGAATAATTTTACAAAAGTAAGTATTGACATGAGATTGCAATACAATGTTCACCAGTAATTTTGAAACTATTTTATTACCAGAAACATGTTAAACTCGAGCATTTACCGAAGTAACTGATTACTTTATTGTTACAAGATACGACTGGTTCTACAAGAACAGGTTGCGGAAAATATTTCGATAAACAGTCGGTCTGTGCATTTCCCAAATGTGTATCATGAGATTTGCACTGCTCGTTTTGCTCATTTTCTCGTGCAAACTTCTAAGTAAGCTCCGAATTATTTAAAGAAAAATAAATAAGAAATAATTTTGATTCTGCTTATTCTTAAATGGAGAGCAAAGAATTTGTTGAATCAAAAACACAAGTTGCGATTTTGTTGCAGTATGCAGCGCCATACCAGTTCAGCCAGAGAAGTTGACAAAATACGAACAATATCCATTAGTTAAATTTCTCGACATATTCACTGACGTCTCAGAGCTTGTCGATTTCTCACTATTCACACGATCCAACCCGGATAATGGTCAACGATTGCGGGTCGACGATGTTAAAATGCTCGAGGCGAGTAGCTTCAACGTCAGCTTGCCAACTAAAATTGTCACTCATGGATGGCTCAGCAATTGCAATAATTCTGTTTGTCTTGAAGTTCGTCAAGGTAAATCAGTATATACTTATTCTTTTTTAATTAATCTGAAGAAAAATTTTGTTATTACTACTGAATCTGTTTATAAGGCTGAATCAGTTTAAAAATTACAAGTAAAATCGGTGAAAAGCGTTTTATGTATTATTAAATGACGGAACTGTTTTTACATATATTATATGTATTTTTGTTTTTGGTGTAAATAATGAAGGAGGAAATCATAATGTATTATTGTACAATTGAAATTGTTTGCATAAATAAGTCTATTTCTGGACCGGACCGGTTTCAAATTTTTACTTTTTTTTTTCTTATCTTATTTATAACAAAAATTATTAAAAAAATATATATATTTATGTAAATATTACTACACGTAATTTATCTCTTATATGTTTTTCCACATTTTTTTTTTTAATTTTTTTATTTTCGTTCTCATTATAATATATTTTCATCCTAATCATTCTAAAGTCCACTTAATTGAGCTCTTCAGAGTCAGTAAAATCATATTTTATTGTCTAGACTTATGTTACTCCCAGGAAAAGTACTTTACTCCCTGGTAAGACATGTTACTCTCCAGAGACACATTCTGTTCTTCGAAGACTCATTCTATTCTTCGAAGACTCATATTCTATTCTTCAAAGACACATTCTACTCTTCGAAGACTCACATTCTATTCTTCAAAAACGTAATCTATTATTTGAAGACACATTTTAGCTTCTCTAAACATATTGTAGCTTTTATAGACGTATTTTTCCTCTCGTAATGACATTTTATTTATTTTTTGTTAAACATAATGGATTTATAAATGATTTGGATGAAAAAATTTATAGGCACTTCGGAAGTATTTTATTTACTCCCTTGGTTCGTAAATAACTTTATTGTATGCTCTTCTTCAAAAATATTTCTCTCTAAGATTTATTTAAGAACGCTAATGCAGAAATGAATCGCGAGACCAAACAATTTGAAATTAAATGATTTTATAATTGTGGAATTTAATAAACAGTTGATTATAAACTAATAACAGTTGACCAGAAAAAATTGATAACCGGTCAATATAAAAAATTAGGTTTTTTATTGCATGAAAACTGCAATGTGATCACCGTGGACTGGAGCACGATAGCTGGGAAGATCTACATGGATGCGGCGGTGGATGTGCGACCGGTGGGACGCTACGTAGCCCGGATGGTGGATTTTTTAAAGAGCCGCGGAAGCAATCCTAAAACCATGACCCTGGCGGGCCATTCATTAGGCGCTCATGTCATGGGATTAGCCGGGAGAAATTTAACGACCAAAGTTGGCCACGTTGTCGGTCAGTTAAAAAATGATCTATAGTTATACAATTACACGCTTTCTTTTTAATCGTTCGTATAACGTTAACTTTTTAATCATAAAGCGCGGCAAATTTATTTCTCTATTAAAACTGCCTAACTCAACGCTATTCCCCGAGTGCAAATATTAAAAATATTTACGGTGTATCGGCGACTTTTTTTTTCTTAAAAAACTGTGTCTTTAGAACCGCGATGTATTTTAACGAAAAATATAATGAGAAATGTGTATTGGGCGCTGTAAGTGCATCCGGAAGTCAATGAAAAATTCAAATTTCGCGCCACAATATAATACCAGATGAAAAACAATTAATTTGCTTATCGAAAGACCAAGAGATGCTTGTTCTCCGTTAACTAACGATCTTTCATTTTACAAAGTTCCAAGCTTGTCCGACAATACCTCGATGAGAAAAGCTTGAATAATGTAAAAAAATCATATTATTCAAGCTTTTCTCTAGATCCATTTAAATCTAACATCCAAGTCAACGGTGTCTAATTACCGCTAGAATAATCCAAATGTAATTTTCAAGGTTGCAAAATGAAGGTAATATTATTTTCTACTTCTAGCATAAAAATGACCACATATCATCTATCACTAACGCTAACTTTATTCGTGATTGTATTTTTTAACTTGTAGGGGTGTTTTACCCCCTCTCAAAAACGCAAACATTTTTTCTTCGTACACCCAACAAGGGTCGTGATGAAATTCAGCGGTCTTCGAAAAATTCTCTGAAAATCCTGCAAAATAAAAAAAAAAGACGCAAGGACATAAAATTCACCGTGGAACCTCCATGACTTCAGGCATGGATCCGGCGGGTCCGGGCTTCGAGATGCAGGACCCGGACAGCCGCATCTCCAGCCTGAGCGGCGACTCTGTGGAGATCATACACACGGACATGGCCTGCTGGGCATGTTCCGAGCGATCGGCCACCAGGACTACTACCCAAACGGCGGACTCATGCAGCCGGGCTGTGAAAACGACTTGGCGACCACCTGCTCGCACGGCCGCTCCTACGTGTACTACGCGGAGTCGTTGCGGCGCCCTCAGGATTGGCTCGCGGTACGCTGCAAGCATTACAGTGAGTTCCAGACGGGCGCCTGCGACGGAAATGTCAGGGCGGCCTTCCCTAGATGGGTGCCTGACTCTAAGAAGCCTCTGGGTGTGTACATGCTGCGCACTGCGGCCACCGACCCCTACGGCTTGGGCTTCAACGGCACCCGACCCAAGACGATGGTTCACTAGTGGAGTCCCGCGTAAAAATAATTCAAACTAAAATAAGACGATAAAAATAAGATTCATCTTTATTACGGAATATTTAAGAACTTAAGAATTGAATGAAGTTAAGATCTTCACTGGACCTTCACTGGACCTTCACATGACTATTACTTGAAGCAATAACCCAAAAATCCAATTTATTTTTAACCCAATGACCCAATGTTCTGATCATTCCGCTAAGTTATAAACCACCCTTCCACTGTTCCGAAAATTCAGTTAGTTTATTTATACTAGTTTATACTATATTCGAGATGATTATGTGAATTTTTGGAGAAATTTTTGTAAGATGAATAAATTTCGATTGCAAGCTTACGGTGAGTTTACAATGTTGTGTTTTATTTTATTTTTTATTCCACCTGTTTTTGTGGTTACATTTAACATTAATTACTTAATATTAATTTAATTTTTACTTTATTCGAGATGAATATGTGAAAGTCGATGAAATTAATTTTTAAAAATAATTTAAGTCTTTTCATAAAACATTGTCCGCAACATTTTTATTTGATTTTTGCATTATTTTTTCGAAATTAATGTAACATTGTCGTTATATTCAAACAAAAAATAGCCCCTGCACCGTTGTCGCCCCTTCCATTAATAATGCTAATTCCAGGAAACGTTTCGCTTTGTTTCAATTGTTTGAAGCGCATAATAAAATAACAAAAGCGCCCGCTCGCTGTATAACTCATCCAACTAATTAAGTAATCTTACGAGGGACAAAGCAAATTTTACTGCGGAATGCAGAAGCTTTTTTTTTTTTTGTCACGATATATACAACTAAAAAAATATACAGCATTTAATTAAAACAGAAGTAAGATAAAATTTATTAGCAATATTTTTAATATGCCTTCCTTTTAATTGCAATTAAAGTATTTCGAATTACGAAGCTACTGTACTCGTCAATTGTAACGAGCAATTTACAGGCCGACGAACTTCTGCCGCTGTCGAAGCTCGGAGTAAAATATTCCAAACAAAAGAAGAGTTCCCATCTTTTTTTTGCAGCCAATTATGAATTCTCGGCAATTTCCAATTTTTCCCCTCTCTCGTTCTAAAAATTTCTAAACGCCCGTCGGCAAAACTGCACCCGCGATTTATGCCGATATAAAAAGCTGCACCCCCGATATAATCATAATGAAAAAAAATAAAAGGATACCCCAACAAAAACAGCGAATTTTGCGGTCACCAGGCGCTAACTACTTCACAGGCGAAGGACGCAGCGGCGCTAAAAAAAAAAGCCTGCGAGGAGCGTCGAAAAAAAAAAGAAAGTCAAAAGTCTCGACGAGGCCGCGCCGCGCGCGAGAGAAAAAGGAGAGGCGGTGAGGAGGGGGTGGAAAAAGAGTTAGGGGAAGAAGCCGCAAGGGTGGCGGTGCATCGCGCGCGCGTCAGGGAATATCGGGCGATAAAAAAAAAGGAGGAGGAAGGATGGGAGGCTGGAAGCGGAGTGGGAAAAGCGGTAAAAGGGACGCGTCGGAGGTGCGCGCCGCGGCCAAAAAGGGGGTGGGGGTGGGTGAGGGGATGTAGATAGGCGAGAGAAGAGAGGAAGGCGCCACCGATGGGGGTAGGGCCTTTAAGGGTAAAGCACACTGAGAGTTCGCGCTAATTCGATAAGGGAAGCCAGCGGGGATACAATTAATTTTTACCCGTAACCCCGCGCACGTCCGGAGTCAGATAGGCCAAAGTTTGTACTCCGGTTTAATAATATTTTTCGAAAGTTTTATCGATTTATTAATTTTTGTTGTTCTTCTTGTTGATATTTCGAAAAGCTTTATCGAACAATTTTTTTACGATGAATTAAAACTCCGTTAAAATGAAATTTGATTCACTTAAAACAGTTTTTCGAAAAGATTTATCGTTTTATTTATATATTTATTTATTACTATGGTTTATTTTTATTTTTTAAATGGGGTTTTCTGATATTTCGGAAAGGTTTATCATACGATTTTTTTTAACAATGTGTTAAAACTCTATTACATTGAATTGGATTATAAAGATGCTTATACAATTTTATGGTTCGATTTGTTTGATAGGATAAATGTTTTATCTTTCTTTTTGCGGAAAGTAAATAATTATTTACATTAAATTATTATTATTACATGAATTAGGAAGAATAAACAGGGAATTGTCGAGAAACTTTCAGAATATAAGAAAATTAGAAAAATTGTAGCCACAATCAAATGAGACTGTAGATTTTTTATTTAAAGATTATTTAGAAAATGAGGAAATAATATATTTGAAAAATGACTTTATTCTTTAAGAAATTTGTGAATTGTTTAAAGGAAAAACTTTCTATGATCATCCTAGTGACTTCTATACTGCAAATTTGGAATTTTGAATCGTTTATAGTAAGTTATGTCTCTATTCTGAATAAGAATTTGTATAAAGTTGAATACAATTATATATTTATGTTTTAAGTTTCTCTGACATTACATTCTAAATTTTTCTTTGGTGTTTTTAGAGTATTTAAAAACTGAATAACATTTTAATTAAATTGTTTACAAAAACTACTTTAAATTTAAATTATGTACAAGTATTTATCGGGTCATATAATAACTTCCGTAATTAGTTCAACTACATGCAAGTACACAGTGTAGCTAAAGCAATTACGGTTTAAACATTTAGTATACAAGGAAAAAAAACTTAGATCGACATGAGTATTTAACTTTTCTTGACAGTACATTTACAGTTATACACAGACTCATTTAACAATGTTTCCTTTTAACAGTTTTCCTCAAAATTTATTACGCTATTAAATTTATCAATTCTTTTCGAATTATTGTACATTAGAAAAAATATTAAAAATCACTAAGTGTCAGAATAAATTAAAGGCACGAAAAATTCACATTTACCGTAAGAACTTTTCTCCAAAATTGAGCGAAAGAACAAGTCATCCAAAGAAATAACTCCCAACGATTCACGCTATTCTGGAAGCTCGTCGCCGAGCGTCAAGCCCGTGGTAAGTGCGCATCGGCACCTGTTGACCCAGTCAAGTTACCTGCCTAATAAAAACGTAAAAAATAAATAAAAAAAAAGCCAAAAAAAAGGGAAAAGAACCTTAACCTCGTCCTCTATATAAAAGAGTAAACTGTAATCCAACCTTTAAAACAACATAGTCGAAGGCGAGGAAATCGGCGGTTGCGAAAGTCGAACCACATCACACGCGCGGAAAGCGCGGAATCGATAATTCAGTTTTTTTCGTGAAAAATTCTGTTGAGTACGTCAGATGTTAGAATATTATAAACATAGTAGATATGCGTATTTTTTCTTTTTTTCATTTTAATGTTTATTAACAAAGATTTAACATTAGGTCCCTACGGTTTTTTTTTTGTTAAAATTTTAAATTTCATTATTTAACTATAACTTAACGAATAATATAATAACTTAATAGTTAGTTAATCAATTTAGAATTTATCATGCAGTCTATTTATTGAAAGACGATAATCTATACTTTTTTTAAGAATAAATCGTTAGTAAGTTAATGGTAAATGATGTTCGGCTTATCCATGGCATAAATAAGTTTGACTCTATAATTAGTAGATTTTTCAATGCTATGCAGGTCATTCTTCTAACACTTAAACTTTTGCGAGTGTATAATGAAATCCACAAGAATTTTTCGTGAAAAAAAAATGAACAAGGTAAAGTACCCAAAACCGGGATACTTTTTCAGACTAGTAAATAATAAAGTAACCCGCGTAAAAAAATTTAAGTTAGGATAAAGTTTACCCAAAGTTCATGTATGGCGGTGGTTGATATGAACATGGCAATGAGACTTTACCGAACTTGCTTCTTATATATTTTATATAGAAGTTTGTAGATGCGATATACACGGATAAATTACCGCTGAAGTTATAGAAAATATTTCTTTACATTTATTTGTTTTTAACGTTCGTCATGCGAACGTCTTTTAAATTTAAGAAAAACTTCTTCTGAAGTTTGTATAAAGTATCGCAAAATTATTTATTATTTAGTCTCATTGCCCGTGTTCATATCAACGACCGCCAAACATGAACTATGAGTAAACTTTATCCTAAACTTAAATTTTTTTACGCGGGAAGGGTAGTTAGAACAAGACCAATGTAAATATATGTAAATAGCTAAGTAAAGTAGTAAGAAAGGGAGATGTAAAGCACGGGATTGTCGTGCGAGGGGAAAAAATGTATAAAGATGTACAAACATGTAAAGTCTATCCATGGAATAAATAAATATATCTACCTATCTATTGTCCATCTTTCGGTCTACATTTCGGGAACTTCGCCTCGCCGTCCAGCCCAAAGCTCGGGCGTGGGTGCGCGTATATACGATAATACCTGTAAGTGCGCGCGCGCGCCAGCGAGCACGTGGACGGGCGGCACCTCCGGCGCAGGCGGGGACTACGGCCCTGGCCCACGTGTGCCTTCCCCTTGGAGCCGACGCCGTGCACGTGCGACTGTGTTGGTGCGCGCGCGCGAGAGAGACAGAGGGACTGGTCCACCCTCTCCGCGGACGGGCCATGCCCTTTCTCTCTCTCTTGCTCTCCTCTCCTCAAGTTCTTTTGTCACTGATCTTTACCGGAGGATTCGCTCGTGGATCTCGTCTCTCCTCTCGCGCCCGGAACTTCTTTTCCTTTCGCTCCGGTTTCCTGCCGCTGACGGGGATTACGTGACCCCGGGTGTAGTCTTTTTATTTTGGCTGCGCGATTACCTGTATACTGTTTGATCGCGTTTTTTCTCTTCAATTGATTGGACAGTTTTTTTTTGTTTAATTAGCGATGGATTTTTTATTTTATTTTTTTTTGTCGGTGAAATTTTAAAAGATTTTTTTTGGAAAAGTAAAGAGTTGCTTTTGATTGTTAAAAAGACATATATATTAAAAAAAATGTTTTTATTAATAAGTCGCTGTAGGAGCGTTAATTTAAGTAATTGTATTAACTTTAATACGCGTAACTCTACCTGCGATTATTTGTTTAATTAGCGAAGAATTCATCAATTCTTCAAAATTTAGAATAATTCTTGATTGTTGAAAAAAAGGATTGATAATTTAATTTTTATGAGTAAATATTTGACATGTAGAGATATTTACGGATTGAAATATAAAATTATTAAGTACTTTCTGTCTTAGAAGTATAAAATCCTCTGAATTTTATCATAAATATGTCAATTGTTAATATTTTTCTGCCTATTAAAGACTTTTTCATTTATGTAATTCTTTTTACTTTTTATATTGAGTTGAAACTAACAGTTAACGTATTCATTTAGAATTTATCATAATCTATAATGCGATAGTCTACTTATTTGAAGAAGAAATCGTTTACGTTTTAGCAAATTAATCATAAACGACGATCCGCTTATCTACGGCATAAATATGTTAATCGTTTTTCTACCAGTTAGACTAAATTTTTGTTCGCGTACAAAGCAGCGCAATTATCAACTAAACGCCCATCCTGAGCACTTTTTCATTCCAATCTTCGTTCTCAAACGCAACATAGCGATCATCGGGTGACCAACGTAAAAACAAAAGCCTCCAAAAAAGAAAGCAGCAACACACCTCCCCGTGGCACCTCCCGAACAACCTCCGCCACTGATCGTTCGCGCGCGCCGCAGGGCCATCGAGAGCGCGCGCTCTCCCGCGAGAGAGACACTCGCACCTCCCGAACGCACAGCAGACAAAGACGGAAAGAGAAAGAAAGAGTAGCCGCCGCCGCGTTGACTCCGGCAGTGTTTATTCGCGCCCGTCCCCCCTCCCCCCCCTCCGCCGACAACAACCTAACCTCTCGCGCGCGCCCTCTTCCTGCGCGCGACTCTCCCGTGTGCGGCCTCAGCGCGGCAGTGTGCGCGACTCCCCGCGAAAGGTTTTCTCCTCCTCCGGCGGCGCCGCTGCACGCACGCGCCGTTGCAGCCGCTAATTCCGCGCAGCGCGTCCGCATGTACATGTGCGCGACGACGAGGCCTCTCTGCAAGCCGCCGCCGCTCGCGCGGCCGTCCGCGAGTTCTCGAGCGCACAGGAGCGAGCGAGAGGGCACTAGCACCACTGGCACCGTCGCCGCGAGTGCGTAAAACAGCCGTGCGCCAGTGATCGCACAGCGAAGCGCCGTACACGCCGCCTTCCCCCTTTTTTTTTGTGTCCTGGCCCGCGCGCGCGCGCGCCAAGCCGGAGAGAGCGAGAAGGATCGGCCGAGGAGGCGCTGCAGGTGTCCGTCGCCGAGGAACGCCGAGAGGTGCAGGCTCGCTGGTTGGAAGAAAGCGATCGCCAGGACGCGGAGGAGCGCTGGCGCTCTGGGGAAGGCGCGAAGGTCCGAGGACAGCCGAGCAGCAGCAGCAGCAGCACCGCCGGCCCAGCGAAGGTTAGAGGGGGACGGAGCGAGGAGGCGGAGGAGGAGGAGAGAAGAAAAAGGCGAGGAAGGAGGAAGAATGCCGGCGACGCCAGTGCGACGGTTGACAATCGGTGGCTGCCGCGGCGGCGAACCGCTGACCGCCTCCGCAGCCCGACACTGCTCCTGAGGCCCTGGCCGACCCCGAGGAAGTGCCGTACGTTTTGTTGTGGCCGCCGCGCGAGGGTAACGTGCGCGCGCGAACGCCTCGACTGTAAGCCCCCTCGCGTCGCGGCTTTTGGAGGTTAGGTCGCCGGTGGCTGGGACCATAACCTAAAACGCGGGTCGCGGGTGGAGATCCTGGTTCTCTCGGGTTTCTTTCTTTTTTTTTCGTTTGACGATCGAGCGCCGCGCCGAGTCGCAGTGAGTTTTCTGCTTTTTTTTTTGTTGCTTCGTTGACGAGTTCGTTCGGTGGATTGTGAGAGAAGAGGCGCAGCGGACGCATTGACGAGGAAGACGACGACGAGGATGAGCTCGTCCCTGGCGAGACAATGAAGGCGAATGGGACGAACAATGGTGATTATTCTTTACTGGGCTTTCTGGGAAATGCCTGCTATTTGTGCGACTTCGCCCTATTTTGTTTACTGTTTGGTTCAATCAGCTGTGTTTGTGCTCTTGGTGGGGTTTTCAGATGGTCATTTGCAAATGGGAGTCATGTATTGTTTTGATTGCTGATAATCAAAAGTATTTTACTTATTATCTGTATTTTGAAATTTTTTTTTTTAACAAATTTGATTGCCTAATAAGTTTGATAAACTATTGTTCATGTTTAATGTTTTATAACAATTCTACTTGAAGTTTTTAAAGAGTGGTAAAGAACAATAGTTTATTAACGTAATAATCAAACCAAAATATTTGCTCTTGAACTTTAATGTAATTTTATTTTTATTTTCTAGAAAGAGGATTCATTAAAAATTATTATAAAAAATTGCAAAAGAAGCATCTTAAATAATAGTTGAATAACGTAAATAATAAATTTATGTAACATAAAACTGGTATAAAATGCATTTATGTTTAATAATTTTTTTAAAAATATATTTTTTTTTAACATGACTGTAAAAATCTTAATCACATGCATGCATTACCTAACCTATATAATTGTTTATGACTCAGGCTGTAGCCGTCTGAACACGCCATTGGCAGCCACCACCACGCTGGAGGATCCAGGGACTCCGGCCTCGTGGAAGGGGCCACCACCAGGCTCTGAGGCCTCGCCGTTTACTCCAAATTCAGTAAATCAGGGAGGAGGTCCTAACTCTGGACCATATAATAATACAAGCGGTCCACCGAGCAATGCAGGAGGTTTTCAAGGACCAAGTCCTTTTCCTGGTGGTGCTGGTAGCCCTGCAGGTGCACCTCCATACCAAGGACCACCACCAGGTTCTGCGACACCTCAATATACCGCCTCACCAGCACCAAGTGGATCTTCCACTCCTGGACCTGGACCTCCACCCAATGCTGGTGGCTTTCCACCTCCGCCAAATAATTCTGGACCACCATATAATGGTGTGTAAATTTAGTTTATTACATTGTAATTGCGAAAAGATATTTAAATTTTTTGATATTACTTCATGCATTTTAAAGACAAACGAACAAACAAAAATTTAAAGTATTCGAAAGCACAAATTATATTAATGCAGTTATTTTGTTCTTAATATAAATTGTAACGGTCAAATTAATCATTGACAATCTATTCTCTACAAAATTTACAAAATAGTTGAGATGAAATAATGTTTAAAAAATTCATTTGCAGTGTGTTATAATAAATAATTAAAATAAGCAGGACTTTAAAAGAATGTATATTAAAATAATTTTGTTTTTATAGGTCCAAGTCCGTTCGGTTCGCCATCAGGAGGTCCGGGCCAGTTCGTGGGCAGGCCCGGGTCCTCGGGACCGCCGTTCGTTCCTCCCGGCGGAGGTAACCCGCACTTCCCCTCGCCAGGGCAACCGTTTGGGGGTCCTCAATATGGCATGCCGCCTGGCAGTCCTTTCGGCCCCGGAGGTCATCCCATGGGTGGGCCCATGGGTCCTGGACATCCGGCGATGATGGGTCCTGGAGGTCCGGTCGACCGAATGGATCAAGGGTGAGTACTCTCTGATCTTCTTCTCAAAACATCCAGAATCTAATTTCTTTAATTTACATGTGAAAACTGCTATATGCAAGATAAACAAATATTATAATTGTCATTGAAATGACAGAAGAAATTCATAATATCGACGAGAACTAAAAGTTTTTGCAAGGTAGGTGCACACGGAAAATTCTAATGCATTCGCAAAGGTAAAGTTTTTTTTAAACCTAGAATTAACAAATCTAATGTTTCTTTAAAATTCTAAAGAGAGCATACAAAAGTACTTACAAACAGTTTTACGCTATAAAAAAATTCAAGCCTTTTTTAGACAGAATGTAATTTATCAGTAAACATCCGAAGATGTACAGTACACGCCGGAATGCGCCAAGATTAATTAGCCTAAGATCGGCTCTTCGCATCGACGACCTTCAGCCCTCGAATTGAAAAGGACAGGATAAGCTGAAAAATGTCCCGCAAGATTTCCACGCGCAGCGTTGTAACTCGCCGGCGCTCTGCAGCAAGATTAATTAGGCTTTGTCAGGGTTACGCGGAGCAGAAAAAGTAAAGAGGGAGGAGGACTGGCCAAGTGACGCCGGGGTAAGCTCGGCCACAGTGCAAGTAATAGAAAATGAGCTCTTTGAAGTTTTTCCACGGTTGGCAGTGCGCGCGCTCGTTTTTTCCGAGCGCTCGCTCGCGGATTGACCCCTTCGCCTCGCCGACTGCTCCTTTCTCTTTCTCTCCTTCTCTCTTTCTTTCTCGCCGTCTCGCTCCCTCGGCTGCGCGCGTACGCGTGGCATGGAAAAAATCGTTAGCCCACTCGTGTCCGCGGCTCTCTTCGCGTCTCCTATCGACATTTCCCCAGGTGACGGTGCGCTCTCCCGTGCACCCAACCTTCCCCCTCCATTCAGCGCGCTAATTTACGAATTTTTCCCTACCGTTATCAACTTAATAAATTGTTTTCGTCGACTTCGAAATTTATTACTGTTATTGTCGGGTACTCTTTGGAATTAATAAACTTTTTAATTTATTGTATTAACGTTTGTAACGAGTTTACGATGAAAATATTTAATGAATTAATATACGAAAATGCAAAATGGTCTTGTAAATTTTAAATAATTTTAATTATAATTGTATTTTTTTAATTGTTGACAATGCGAATTTATTTTAATAATTGTTTTCTGGAACTAATGAAGTCAAGAATTGAATATTTTGTCGTTATAATACAAAGTATTTTAAGTAAATGCTAATCATATCAAATTTCTTGCAAATTGTTACTAAATCAATCGGCAAATTACCGTTGAATCTTTGAAACACCTTGAACAAGTTGATAACCGGTTTATGCCAAGTACCAGTACCAACAAACTTTGTCTGATTTACTAAAAGATGTCCTTGTAAAAAAAATTAATTTTAAATATACTACTAAATTTACTTAAAAATAAAAAGATTTTATTTTACGTTATTATAATAAATAAAAATAAGGCACACAGTGTAGCGGTCGAGCCTAAAAATTAACATTTTATTACTCAGTGTTAATAAAAAATTTCTTCCTTTTTTTTAAATCAGTGTAAAATAATATTTTTAACGCAAAGCCCTTTGAAATAAATATTAAATAAAATTAAAATTGTCATTTTTAAATTTTTTCATATCGTAATTTAAAAAGAATGGGCCTAAATCTAAGACTTAAAAAATCATTTTACACATTAGTCGGTTAATCGTATTTTTTGCGACCCAAAAAATTAAAAAATTTGACAAATCAACCTGTAATTTCCTTAAACAACGAATTAAAAGCACGAGAGCGCCGTCGATTTTCATCTCAGAATGTACGAAGGGGGGTGTTGTAGACTTTTGCGCAGGATTGTACGCGACCCACCTCCCCCTCCCCCCTTCCTCTCTCTCTCTCTCTCTCTCTCTGCGTTTCTCCCTAAACCCTCCTAGCCACCCGTGTTACGGGGGGAAGGGGGACGGGGGAATGGGGAGGGGGCGAGGGGGGAGAAGAACGCGTGCGCGCGCAGGGTCGGGGAAGAAGAGTGCGACGGTTCTCATGTTTTCCGTATATTAATTCTTTATCGCGCTGCAACCACCGTGCTGACGAATTATTTCGACACCGTTGACGACGCTAGCACTCTCCTTGTTTGATCTGTCTCTCTCTCTTTTTTTGGAGCTTTCGCTCCAATTTTTTTGTCGCTCATGCTTTTTTACGATCCACGGCCAGGACCCTGGCGTCACGCGGAACTTACCGCCGCGTGTCATAGTTTTGAGGGACAGCAGGCGGCTGAAATTTTAATCTTGAGTAGTGCTCTAGTTATTCCGCGACTTGTAAATCTAGCGCATTAATATTTTATTTTTAAGTAGGCGAAGAATAGAATTTAAAAAAAAATATTTTCACTAACTGCCCGAACGATCCTTATAAATTTTTAGAACGAAAATTTTATTTTATTCTTATCTTGCTTGAAAATTTTTGGATATAAAGAAAATAAAATATACCTTGATTTTCAAGTGCGGATAAAATAAAAATTTATCGTACAAAAAAAAATAACGTTTGAAATAACGAAGTATCTCTAGAAATAAAGCAGAAATTAAAATAGAAAATTAATAGGAGAAATTTTTATCCACGAAATTTAAACCAGCTCGTGAATCTTTTATTTCCTTAAAATTCGACCCGGGGATATTTTAAACTGTGATCCGCGACGCCAGCGGGTAAAAGTCGATCGGCCAGTGCAAAAGTTGAGAAATTAAAAAAAGCTTTGGAAAAAATGAGCGGCCGAAATTAAATACACAAATGTCAGAGTTTGAGAACCACGTGAATCCCCCTTTAGCCTCCCTCGCTTCCCACCCGTTCCCCCCTTGTCTCCCCCCCTCGCGCCAAGGTAGGGATCTTTCTTGGTGAAGAAGCGGAGAAGGAGGAGGAGGAGGAAGCGCGCGGCGGAGGACGAAGGAGAGCGGGAGGGGAGGAGGTGGGGGAGGGCCCCGTAGGATGAGAGAAAAAGAAAAAGAGGATCTACACGTCGGCCGGTCAGCGCGGCGAGAGCCGTCCGGCACCTTCACTTACACTTTTGCGCGAGGACACACGGCGGCGGCCGCCGACGCCGACGCGGTCACTCGCTTTGCGCGTTTCCATTTTGACTCAGGTCGCGGTCCCGGCGACGCCGGGCTAAAAACCTCGGCGCGCCCTCTTTCTAATCTGCCCCGGGGATCGCCCCGCGAGGAGCACATATCGCCGTTCGGTCGGTAAATTTTTTCGCTCCCGGCGAAAATTCTGATCGATACGCTGGGGAAAATTAGTGCGCTTGCACTGGAAAAAAAAATTGGTAATTTTCGCTAAATATTTAGTCTAATAGAACTTGTTAAGGAAGTCTGAGAGTCAATTAAAACTTCAAATTTCGCGCCGCAATATAGCAGACGAAATAATAATTGATTTGTTTATAACAAATGAGTATAAATGAAATATCGAAAAAGCAAAACGTACTTGCTCTCCGATAGGTAACGATCTATCATTTTATAAAGTTCCAAGATCGTGTAACAATACCTTGATGAGAAAAGTTGAATAATGTAAAAAAACTATATTATTCAAGCTTTTCTCGTCGAAATATTGTTATATGAACTTCCACCTTTATAAACTGATAGATCGTTACCTAACGGAGAGTAAGAATCTCTTGGTTTATCGATATTCCGTTTATCCTTTTTTTAGTAAATTAATGCTTTTTCATCCGCTACTATTATATTGTGACGCGAAATTCGAATTTTAGTAATTTCAAAAAAAGAAATTACTTGATTGAAAGAAATGATTAATAAGTACTTTTGAAGTAAATATTTACTTGCAATTTTTAAATTGGTCTCAATGTGCCATCGCTAGTCCTGGAATATTACGTTTCATCCCTAGGGAGTAAAGGTAAAAAATGTTTCAAATCGTTATTGACAAATATGCGATTTATTTGCACCCCAGGTGTGAATCCTATTTTTTGCAATCGGTAGCAGGGATAAAAGTGTATGGGTACTTTCGACAAGCAAGGTAAATAAATATTGTTATTGTTGAATTTATCATTGTACAAAAAGAAATTAAAAAAAGAATTCTCTTTTATAAAATGAACAAACGACTACATAACAAAAAATTAGCCCCCCAAACTTTCGATTAGTAGGACCTAAATATAAATTAATAGATGGACAGATTTCTGAATCTGAAAGCAAGAAACTCCTCGATAGATTTCCACAAAAGTCGTAAAAAAAAGATGTTGCGGCTAACAATCTTCGCACCCCATAAGTCGCCGATAAATCCCAATTTATCAGCGTTAATAGACCGGTCGGTGGCACGTGCTGCAGCGAGTAGTTCGCGCCATCTTTTTTTTTTTTTTTAAAGGGGAAAAAAAGCCCCGCTGCACGAGAGGCTTCCTCGAAGGCAGAAGAATCGTTGCTGCAGCCCATTCGGTCACGCATTGCCGCGAGTGGATTAGGTTACACAGGGAGGGCGGCCTGCGGCGGCCAATGAAGCGATCACTATACCATCGGAGTCCCAAACATATATCCGCGCGGCGGCATGCACGTACTTGTATATATACGACGGGGTGTACGCACGCGAGCCTCGGGACGCTTTTTCCGCTCTCGCACGCCCCCATCCTCTACTTTGTCCTGTCGCTTGTCCGATGGCTCTTGTCGATGCCGCCGCCGTCGCCTGGCTCTGCTGCCCTAATTTATTTCTGGCTATTACTGTCATTTACTCGCTGGTTTTCCGGGTTATTGGGGTGAGCGCTTAAAAATGTTTCATTGCTCAGGGAATTTTTGCTGTGCTTTTTTTAATGACATTCTATTTTTAGGCTTCTGATGCATTTAAATTGGTTGCATTTTAAGCGAGACTTTTTTTTTTTATTTTAATTGCGTACTTTATTAATTATGCATGTGATATTTTCACTAATTTAAACAGTGATTACCATTATCATGCTCACTGATTACATAGCAAAATTTTACATGTCTTAAGTGGTAAATTTTGTTTAATTTTTTGTATAATTTTTTGTCCATCTTCAAGAATTTATACTATCTATAAATAAAGGAAATGTTTTCCTCCTATTTTCTTCAAGCAACATTGTTATAAATGTTTAAATGCACGTAATAAATTTTCTACGTCAGAAAACCGTTTATCGATTGTAAATTATTTTTTATAATGTACCGAATTTAATTTTTTAACAATGCAACTAACTTGTTTTCAGGTAGATACGATTAATCTAGAATATTTTAATCTACTTAATTAACTTATCTCGTAAAATTTTTTTATCAGTCAAACATATAAAAGATTAACTCGCTAAACAATATTTTATTGAAATCAAGATTTACTGCAACCTTCGCATGTATTTATAAATCTCGGTGTCCGTCGATGGTGTTTCAACTTACTTAGTTCTCAGGGGAGAATTTTTTATCACAAAAGAGGTCTTACTCCCTCAGGAGACATTACTCAATCACACACTACCTATTACCGCTAATTCCAAAGCTAATAGGCGACAGAAGATTCAATCGGTATCGTCACACCAATTTACAACAAGAAATAATAAAAAAATAAATAAATAATAATAAAAAGCACAATTAAAAAAAATTCAGGTTGAATTTCGTACCGATTCTTGTTTTATTAAAAACGCCTCGGAGATAGGCCTCTCTCGGTGTACTGCGAAAAGAACGGCACTATTGATTTTTACCGATATTTAGTAGTGGAATTATCCCCTCTCGAGTTACTCTGCGCAGTTCGCTTTCGCAGGCTCGAGCCGGAAACTCTTTCTTCCTTCCACGAATGACTCTCTCTCTCTCTCTTTCTTTACGCCTGCACCGTTACAACTCAGCCTGCAAGTTCACCCCGAGAACTTCGAGGCTTGGCTTTTCACATGGTTTGAGTTGAATTCAAGATCTAGACTGCATCGTCAGATGCTACTTGTTTTGCTAATTATTGCGAGACTTGCACGTATCGCGGCGAAAATTTGTTGTTGGACTACCTCTCCAACAACTTGGATGTCTTTCACTTTTGTTCAGAATTTATGTGAAGATAGAGCATGTATTTTGATAAGATTTCGTCGGTCTGCAGCAAAAAGGGATTGTTTCGGAGTTCGGTTGGAAAAGGTGCCATCTCCGTTGAAAAACCACGGTGAAATGGCACCTTTTCCAACTGGACTTCGAAATGACTACTTTTTTTTGCTCCAGACCGACGATTTTTTATCAGCTTTTTCTGTGGGATGATTTGAATTCTTGTATGAAAAATTTCATTAGATCCTTTAGATAGGATATTGAAGAATAATCGACGTTTAAATATATTTTGTTGTTTAACGTAAAATATTTTAAAGGATAGATCCAATTGGAACGACAGTATCATTACTAAAAATGTATGCAAAAAATTAATAATATTTTGTTTAGAAACAAAAGATACTAGCAATGTAACTTAAAAAATTGGTGTACTCTACTATCTGACTGCCAGTCTAAATACTATAAGAAAAGCTCCCCAACGTATAATAAAAATCGCCTTTAACAAAAAAGTTACGAAATAAAAGACAATTTAGACGTAATAATTCGGTTTTTTATAAAAAATTCTTTTGCGCTTCATTATATCCGTTTAACCGAATAACAAAAAAAATTGACACCTATTTTTTCTTTTTTCAATTGATTATTACGCCGTAGTGACGTCGCTGTTGCTATAATTTTTAATCCGCTATATCTTCGCTAGTAAATGTTCAACTGAAAAAATACGTGTCTATTATGTTTGACATTCTATCTGACGCACTAAATGGGATTTTTCACGAAAAATCCGAATTCAATGCAGCACCCCTGCAATCCCCATCGCGATAATAAAGACTTTTAAAAAATAATGAAAAAAAAAAAACAATTTAGACGTAATAATTCAATGAAGCACCCTTGCAGAATTTTAATAAAGCCTCGACTCTCGAACTTCGTTGCGCTAATCAAAGTCTGCAGAAAGAGGTGACAAAAGCTCGCCTTTAAGTATCCTCGCACTCCTGCCATGACAAGTCAGCGGGAATGTATATAATCCGCGGCGTCGTCGTCTGCAGCCCGACACCGAAGGGGGAAGGTCGGGGGGAAACCCTAATTTATAGTAGCGAGACTAGCTAACCGTGCGCGAGCTGCACTACGCTAAATCCTTACTAAAATTCAAAAGTTCTACTTGCGCGCGCGCCAAAGTTTACGATGCCGTCTGCGCGGCGACTCTCTCGCCTCTTTCCAGCGTCCCGACGCTCATTCGCTTTATGCTTCCCATAATCCGGCGCATCGATATTCCGTCCTTTTCGTTCCTTTCGGGGCATTCCTTTTTCATTTTATTCGCTCGAAAGTTTGTGGAGTTTAATTAATGCTGTACGCCGTTTAAAAAAAAAATGAGGGGTGTGTGGGTAGAATTTTCTTAGTGATAGGAAAAGTGATAAATTTTTTTTTCTCTTTAATAGACTGTTTTATGTGGATACTTTAGCTTAACTGGTCTATTTAATGCTGAAATAATTCTGGTAGAAATCGACCATTTCTAGGTAACGTAAAAGTAAATTTTTAATTGTACATCTATAGGTATTGTTTTATATAGATATCAAAATAATACAGTCAGCCAGTTTTTCACTTGTATTTCGTTTTGTTTATTACTGGACTATATTTATAAAATAATGTTTCTCCATACTTCTGGATATTCATTTTTATTTTCCATACAAATTATTAATATTATTGAAAATAAATTATCCTCCTGATATTTTATGTTGTGAAACAATTAAAGAATCAATTTGATTGTCAAAGACGTCAATTAAAAAAAATTACCTAGAGCCGTCAAAGTAATTTCCCTACATCTCGTTAAAAAAATTATCTCGATCCTCATTCGATCACCGGTGAGTCTAACGAAGCTGAAAATTTCCCATTTCGACTCCGGCGCTCCAAGCGCTCCTCTGGATACAAGACACAAAAAGTTTCCGGAGGGGCAAAGGAGAACACGAGGAAACTTGTCACGAGGAGGAGTCGCCGTCGTCTCTCTTTCTCGCGGTTTATTGCCGCCGCGCCCGTTCCCACCCGGAATTCTGCGCTGGCCCCTCTCACCCAGACGACGAATGATAATACCGCCGTTAAACAGATATTAAAGTATGCTTTCGCAGACCGAAAAAAAAAAGGAAAACTCACCGCGCCAATGTTGGCAGTAAAATGAGTTATTCCCGATTTTTTTTTGGCGCGTCGCTCTCGCTACGTACTTTCGCCTCTTTTACGGGGCTACCCGTAATAAATTTTCAATTTCTCCTCGGCGAACGACGTTTTCGTTGCCAGTTGTGCCAGCTTTATACCCCCTCTCCCCCGTTACGTTCATGTTTTTTCTTTTTTTTTTTTTTTTTTTGTGGACGCGATTTATTTTCGCGCGAGTTGGTGCATGATTTTCTTACGCGGTGAGTGCAATTGATCTCCTTGGGTCCAAGATTCGCGGGGTAATTAAGGGAATTCGAAAGTCAATTAAAAATTCAAATATCGCGCCATAATATAGCAGCCCGCGTAAAAAAATTCAAGTTACGATAAAGTTTACCCAATGATATCATATCAACGACCGTCAAACATGAACTTTGGTAAACTTTATCTTAACTTAAATTTCTTTACGCGGGGCACGAAAAAATAATTAATTTGTTTATAACAAAGAGTATAAATAAAATATCGAAAAGCCAAAAGATATTTGCCCTCTGGTAGGTAGGTAACGATCTATCATTTTATAAAGTTCCAAATTCTTATAACAATACTTTGAAGAGAAAAGCTTGACTGAAGTAAAAAATCCTATTAATCAAGCTTTTTTCATCAAAATATTGTTACACGAACTTGGAACTTTATAAAATGATATAGATCGTTACCTAAAGGAGGGCAAGTATTTGTGGTTTTCGATATTTCATTTATACGCTTTGTTAAAAGTGAATTAATTGTTTTTTTTTTCGTCTGCTATGTTATGGCGCGAAATTTGAAGTTTTATTTGACTTTCGGATCTCCTTAAGGAATCATTGCCGAGAAGGGGGGGGCAAAAAGTTTTATTTATTTGCAATTGAAGATTTTCCTCCATGGGCTTTGGTTCGATAAATCGATGTACACTTGCAACGCTTGAGACGCACTGGTAATCCCTGCACAACGATTTTCCATTTAGGGGTGTTAAGTCAAGTCCCTAAATAGGTACTTAGTTCAATGAGCTTGGCTACTGCTTAAGTAAAATAGGAGATATCGACCACACTTAATAGTGTATATTAGGATAGTCTCGAAGAGTTTAATTTAATCCTCGATCGTAATAGTTAATATAATCGTTGTTTCAAAACATTTCTTGTTTATTCGAACATAAGAAGCAATCACTTGCAGTACTCGATTTGTTTGGTCAATCATTGAAGTAAATGATTCTAGACGATGATAAGTACATGATAGAACTTTTGATGATGTAAACATTATTACACGGAGAAAACTTTCTCACTAAAAATAATTGCAATAGTATAATCTTTCATTTTCGAAAAGAAAAATTACAATTGTTTTTACAAATTTTACAATAAATTATTGTACTTTTTTTTTCAATAACGTCAGTATAGGAAGACTTAATTATTACAGATGGTACAGTACAATTATAATTTTATTTTTTTAGTCTTAATATTTTATCAATGGAAATTAGAAAAAATAAATAAAATCTTTCATAACAGAAGTTAGAAGATAAATTGTACTACATCAACGGCAAATCTATCATTATTTTCAATTCATTATAATTTTATTATTTCTTAGTATTTTAATATTTTAATCGTGACAAATTGATGACGAGAAATGAAAATTCTTTTGCAACCTAAATTATAAAAGACATTGTTTAAATCCACGAAAAATCGAAGGGAGACTAGGAAAGGGAATATAGATTTCAAGGAGCGAGTATCGATTTTCAGAATTTCATTTTGCTCCCACCCTTGTACACCCGTTCTCGCTTTTGACTAGTCAATTTCGAGCATGTGTACGATATGCGCGCCTCTGTTCCTTTGTCCATGGATGCACACACAGTACAGTTCTATTGAGATTAAATGACTCATTCGCGATTCTTTGCACAATCGCACATCTGGTCAGTCCCGCGGACTGGAAACTTTGGCGAATTGCATACCGTAGAATTTTCTAAAAACGCAAAAGTTGTGCTTCAGTTACAGTGCGTATACACTGAGAGACCAACTTGATAATTTTCAGTAAATCGTACATCAATGGTACTTGTTAAATATTATTTTTAATCAACTAAGTATTTCTTTGAAACTAAATGAACTGAGATTAAGTGTGAATGTATCTACACGAAATTATGTAAAAAAAATTTAAGTAAATAAAAATAAGTTCACGGAAAGAAAAGATCTAAAAATTGCAATAGTCAATTGTAATCTCGTCTTAAATTGACATTATCGAGGAAATTTTAGTCATATTTGGGAAAATTTAAAGGCTTTTAGCAAAAGATTTACAATAAAATAATAAGTAGGAGTGTATGTTTAGGAGAAAAATTATAGAAATTTAAGAAATTAATCGTAATTACATTTCCGTACTAAAATGGCAATGCATTTAAAATTTGCAATTATTTATTGAATCCAATAAAAAATTGCAAAGTGGGAGAACTTATTAAAGTCTAAAGACAATAATTAGTTAATTTAAGATTTTAATTATAAGATTCAAATTTTATCTGAAAGTTATTGACAATGAAATTAAATCAATAAAATAATGTTGCAACAAAGATGCAATAAGTTTTCTTTTATTTATTTAAATGTAGATACCGAGTTCATTTCGACTTTAATCGCATCACATGCTCGCGTAAAAGCACGATTTAAACAGTATTTCGTAAATAGTAACTTCTTGCTTCCAAAAACAGCATAAAGAAAATCATCGCCCATTCAACAAAAATAAAGAGCGTCAAGCAGCGTCAACCTCAAAAAATGTATAGGCGAGTATAAAGAAGTCGTCTTAAATAGACGTCCCACGCCGGGCAAGTGGGGCTCGAGCATACGGGAGGGGGGTAGGTCCTGTTTACCGCGGGAAATTGGAGAGAAGACATTCGCGGCATGCGCGCAATGTCTCTAAGCCACAGGCGCACATTCGCCTGTTATTAACGCGGCGCGTAAATCAAAAGTGCCGCGCGTAAAAGTGCAGCTGCACGCGGCGGACGTCTCGCGTTATGTCGGCCTCTCCGCTCCTCTCCTCGCCGAGCTTTTACCTCGCTTAACTATTCGATTCAGCCCGGCCGCTTTGAGCTCCCGCCGCTCGCTGCTCATTTTTGCGCGGCGGGTTATACCGTAAGGGCTCGCGCCACGGCCCACACGTACGCGCGAGCACACTCGCCCGGGCGCACTCGTACAGGTGTCGACTTCCTTTTAGGCCTTATCTGCCGGCTATTAAGCCGCCCTTCCTCGGGGATGATTTTATTCTTTTTTTTATTTTTTTTTTACGAGAGAGATGGAGTAAGCGAAGTCGAGATGAGCTTTACTAATTGTCACACTTTAGTGGCTTGTTTGCATCGATGGATTTGAGTTACTCGAGTAATTGGCGATGAGAGGAGGTATTGGTAGGTTTTGCGGATTATCTGCAGGTGATAGGGGATTATTATGTCGATTCCTTTGAATAAAACGTTCATTTTATTTGAATAGTCACTAAAATAAGTTAATTCGAAACGGATACGTTTTTTTTTTTGTATTTCCGACCCCCTGTAAAAATTTATTTTTTTCCCTCAAAGCAGGGAATAAAATGCGCTATTATATTAAAGTACGTCACACGGGAACAAAGTATATTATACCTTCTAAGAAATTCTACGAGCGAATCTCTTGCTGGAAATTCTCCCTCCAGGACTAATCCTGCACTTTCCTCCCTTGTGACATAACGTGCTATTATTTTAAAAGGTTTATCGCGTATGAATGTTCGAGTATCACTAGATATAAACTTAAATTAGTTTATTGATAAGAATTATAATTGATCAATTAAACATTTTTTTAAATAAAATACGCACTGAAAATGTTCTAGTAAAAATTACTTCAATTATCCAACAAGTTCGCCGTAATTTTTATCAAAAAATTTTTTTCGTAGATTATTTAATTGTTGCCACATTAAAGAAATTGACTAAAACGTCCGCTATTAACCATCAAAATATCGAGAAAAGAAACTCCTTGAAATTACAAACGATTAAATAAAAAAATAGAATAAAATAAAAGAGAGAAGGATAAAGAAAAGTCGCGAAATTTACGGGAGGCATGAAGTGCTAAACATCCCGTGCAGTATGGCGTTCAACTTGGCGAAAAAAAAAAGAAAGAAACGGTGAAAAGCCGGAGTGCGCGTATGAAAAAGGAGGAAAAAGTTCAAGGCGATGCAGCATTTTATTGGCAGCCGGCCAGTGCGCGATTATACGCGGTGGCGGCGCGTCATACAGGTGCGCGCGTCGAGCTTCGAGCCTCGTCAAGCGCGCGCCCTAGGATTTCAACGGCAATTAGCAGCCAAAAGAACGTTCCATTCGGCGACCAGAGGCGCGGAATTTTTTTGCTGCTTCATTCGTCTTTTTTATTTAAAACAATGTTTTTTTTTTGTGAGAAAGTTACTTAGCTTCTCTAAAAGGACTTAAAGAGCCGAGAAGATCGCCGAAGAATGCGAGGCTCGCGTAGAGTTCGCGTGGTCTTTATAGAAACTTCTCGGTAAACTGGACATTTAAATTACATACTGTCATTGGGGAGCTTTGCTCGAAGTTTGATTATACTGGTAAACATGTCAACCGCAAACCTGACCGCTCCATGCGGTTCTTTTTATCTTGTCGAACCAATATCTCGTTTTTGTCTCTACTTTTATTAACGTACCACGGGCGTATCTAAAAATAAATGTTAAAAAAAGGTCTATTAAAAGTTGTTTAATAACTGTTTTTTTACCGTACACGCAGTTTTCCCTTTCTGCGAATTTTACTTGTTTTTTTTTTCCTTTTCTTTTAATTTTTTTTTTAACTAAATATTTTTTATTTATTTTTCAATTATAGGTGTTATAGTATAGGTTTATTTTATCGTTTAAATCGTATTTTTACGCGATCATGTGATGCGATTAAAGTCGAAATGAACGCGGGTTTCTCAATTTAAATAAATAAAAAAAATGTTACTGCTGCTTTGTTGCAAAATTATTTTATCGATTTAAATTAATATTAATTTAATTCTGCATAATTTTAGATAAAATTTGAATCTTATAATTTAAATATTAAATTAACTAAATGGTTTTGTAAGATTTCACTAAACTTTATAAAATAAACAAACTATTTTATGTAACCTCGTATTGAAAGACACAAAAAGTAAAATTTTTAAGCAATTTCGAGTTGAAATGTTAATCCTATGTATTTAAACTTTCACCCGTGAAAAACGAGCTCGAATTAGCGCACGATCATCTCTACTGTAAAATTTGATAACTCATCTTATCAATCTAATGAATTTTTGAAAATCCAAAGCTTGAGCCATCGATACGGTATCGTCACCGTCCATTTAAAAAATCCCGCGGAATTTCTCCGGAGATAGAGACAGGCGAGATATTCCCAAGGCGGCCCAGCCAGAGGCAGCATTACCATCCCGCGATAAAGCGATGCCGGTCAAACAGTCGCGGGGGGTCGTCGTCGCGGGTAGTTGTAAACTCCCGCCGTAACTTTGGAATCTCGGTCGGAGACTCGCGGGCCGACACGTAGCCTCCCCCTTCGTCCCCCTTATCTTGAAGCAGAGAGAGAAGCTCGAAAACACGTGGCCGGCGAGTAGGGAAGGAGGACCAACCGACGGGAATGAGACGTGGAGCTATTAGTGCAGGTCATGGCGTTATTAAAGACAATGAAGCAAACTTTATACGGCCGGGGGTGCGGGGCCAATTACTTGGCAATTAGTCGGGAGCCCCGCGCGCTCCTCTCGAGAGCGAGAGAGAGAGAGAAAGCAACAAGTGCGCGGCGCGCCTCGCAGGGGCTCACCTTACTCCCCCGCAGTCGTCGTCGCTGGGACTCTACCGCTAAGCCGCGCGGCTCCTTTGGTATATACCCACGGGCCGTCGGAGGTGGCGGCGGCGGCGGCGGCTGCTGCACCGGCGTGACTCGCGGATTTCCCCTCCTCGAGCTGCGCACTTTTCTTCGCGGCCCGGAATTTCGCCGCAACGCTTCGGAGGACGCCCTCCAGGGGGCGCGAGAGCGGATTATCGGGGGTTGCAGTCCCGGCTAAAGGGGTGGCTTTCCAAGTTCAGCCCTTTTCTTTTTAAGTTTCCCAACTTTTCCGAGAGTTCGGTTATCGTCCCTGCAACTTTTGCGAACTAAAGTTAGTCTTATATCTGTGGCGTCTTGCGTGTTTTTTTTTTGCTCCATTTTTTTTTTAAACGTTAGAATTTTCTTTTCGTTTCATTTTTTTAGCAAAGTGGAGATACGGTCACGGTGAACTTTATAAAAAATTGTATTACCTTTATTTAGTGTACTGCGCCTAAGTAAAAGTTTCAAATTTTGGTGAAAGTTTGTAATTATTTAGAAAAAACAAATTGGAATAAAATTTGAAATGAAAATGAAAATATATATATTTAACTGATTTTTTCTTTAATTATTATAAAAAAAAATGCCTGCTTTTTAAGTAGCATTCAACAAGCGTAACTCAAGTTCACTACCTCAGTTTATTAATTATTTTTTTATGAACCAGAATAGAAAATATACGATACTTTACATAAGTAAAAAATTAAAAAAAAAGAAAAGTTGAAAAATTCAATCAACGTGCGCGCTAAATCAGCTGGAGTGAATTTAATTTTTCCCTTGATGGAGGGAAATTGATTTTTTGACTCTTAAGTATAGCTAGAAGTAGGGAAATATTCCGCTCTACGTTAGAGTGAAAATATATCACCCTATCCACGTAGAGTCAAATTTAACTCTACGAGTGTTTCACTATAAATCAAGACTGCAATTTCACTCCAAACGTTTTAGCGCGTAATTTCACGTGCGCAACTGTATGACCTCGAAGGAAAAAAGGGCGCAAACGTCGGTCCAGGCTAATTTCGCGGCTGGAAGCGACGGTCCGAGTGAACGTCGGCTCTCGGAGCGATACCCTGGCCCCGCCGTAAATTCGAGGATTCTTGGCGAGGACGCATCAACGCCTGGACCGCAACTTCCCTCCTCGCAGCCGCGTACACCCCTGCCTTCTCTCTGTCTCTCTCTCTCGTTGGCCAGCCGCGGCGCGCGCGATCTCTGACCGGTGCATGCGCATTCAGGTGGTATGTACGTACGCGTGCATGCAGCCGTGAGCTCGAGGGGACGGCCGTACACTCCGCAACAAGAGTGCACCCGCTACTTTGCTCAACCCTTTAACCGTCGGTGAGGCACTCGACGCGCGATTATCCCACTCGCGTCGGGTTCATTGGTTAATTGTGCGGTTCGGTGATTTTTCATTTTTATTTTTTAATTTAGTTTTTATTTCTTACGAAGTTCAGGTGTGTCTAGCTCAGTGTTTCTTACTTGGTCGAGTGAACCCTGCTGAAAAATTTAGGAGTTATTATCCAGAATATGATAAATTAAAATAGAGCTGAACTTCTAAATTTTACGGCAGGGAAGATTTAATAAATATAAATTTTTTAGAAAATTTAGCATTGTTGTGATTTAATAATGTAGGATTTTGTAATGTGCAAACATCAATTATGAATGTTGCTAGAAAAAATTTCTAGTCAAAATTATTATAGATCAACTATTTTTTTACAGATCAATTCATTAACTTTTTAAAAGAATTTTTAATTGCATTTCATAATAAGATTTTGAGTGAAGAAAAAGAGTTGCCTGTAATTTGAACAATAGTAATTTTTGTTTAAAAAAGTTACCATACGGTAAAGTATAATAAAGTTTTTTTTTTAATGAATACTAAGTATTACCTTAAGAAATTGTATACTTTCGCAGAAAATGTTTTTAAATACATGTAACGTATAACAACTTTTTAAAAACATTTTTATCATCATCTCTACAAATAGTTAAACAATTTTTGCTGAAGGCAACATTGTTGCATTTTAAAAAATTGTGTAAGATAAATAAACACGTGTTTTAATATTGTTCTAATGTACAGAAGAAAATGTTAAACACTGCAAATTTATTATATCCTACAAGAAAGCAAAACGTCGATATGCTAATATTTTGACGACTAGTAACATCACGAGACGTGAACATCATGTTTGCATATTAACGTAGAATCAATTACAATAAGCTTCCGTTGTATGCAATTAATCATCCTAAAAGCTACTTAATATTAATGAACACTATTCTATTCTATTTTTACGTCCAAACAGTAAGACAACAAATAATAAACATATTTCAAATTTTAGTAAACTAGTTTAGAGTGAAACCATTAATTTGACTCCAATAGAGTCAAGCTTGACTCTACATGAACAGAGTAATGTAATTTTACTCTAAGGTAGTAATAGAATATTAGATGTTACATCTCTACCTCTCGCTATACTTAAAAGTCAAAAAATCACTCTATTTCATTCCATCAAGAGAGTTAAATTCACTATAAAATTAGAGCGAAAATCTGACTCCAATAGAGTTAATTTCGACTCTATTTCACACCAGCTGATTCAGCGTGTACGTACAACCGAATCACAAATATCTCCATAAAACCAAAAAGATTTGCCTCGATACCAGGTCTTGAAGACTGAATCAGTCAAGCTTCCCCAACAATCCGTAAAAACAAAGGCAGGCATTAATGTGGCAAATTCCAGGGCGAAACGCGACATTCACCAGTACAACACCGGTACTTTTGCGCGCTCCTGTACGCAAACGGAGCACCCCGCGGAGCGAGGGGGTGAGGTGGGGGTGCGAGGGAGGCTCGAAGACTGGGGATCGTCGTGGGGAGGGGGAAGCGGGGGGAGGCACAGGGGGGTCAGACAGAGGGCGGCACACGGCAGCGCAGAGGGTTGACTGCGCGAGCGGGGGTGGGGTACGTCGAGGGGGGAGGGGACGGGTAGGGGTGCGCCGGTGTATAGAGTGGAGGATGGAGCTGCGGCGGGCGTTTTTCAAATAATTACATCGGGCTGCGGCGGTGGTGGTGGTGGTGGGTTCCCATGGCAACCGCAGTACCTTCAGTCTCCTACGGACCGACGCAACCGACGCAACCGAGCGGCGCAACCAACCTCTGTCTCGCTCTCTTCCGCGTTTCTCCTCTCCAGCTCTCGCGTTTTTTTTTTTATCTCTCTTTCCTACCTCTCCCGCGGCTCTCTCTTTCTTCCTTCGCTCGACGTTATTTATTCTCTTTTGCGGGGCCTTTTTTTGAAAAAATTAGATTTTTACGCATTTTTTATGAGTGTTTTTATAAATTAATTAATGACTAATTCTTTGGAGAGAGGCGATCGATGCGAGCCGAAATTAATTTTAAAAATCGAGCTGCATTATGCTTATTTTATGAAAGTTAGAGAAAATGCACAAATTTAGGATTGACTCTCACCTGAGGAATTGATTATTTTAGTTGCATTTACTAGAATTATAATTGCGTAATATTACGAACGATGCATGATTAAAATGATTTAATTTTAAATTTTGTGTTTGTATTATATATGAAACTGTTTGGTAGATCTATAATACAGAAATGCATATTTCATTGCATGCTCTCAGCTGCGTAAAATAAAATAAAAATTATGGGAGAATTTTACATTTATATGTAACTTGATTTTACCTAATAAAATTCGAAATTTTCATTTCCTTTTTTATATTAAATCATACCTTTTATTGATTTTTCAAAGATAAAAGTTCAACTCGATTGAGTACAGTTCTTATCAGCAAAGATCAATAAATTGTTCAAATATTATTTTATCCAAAAAATTTAAGATAATTTTTAATTGTTCATACGTCATTTTTCTCTCTTTGTGTAACTTTATCGTTTCTAGTCTTTCTTCTTTATGTTTTTTCTGCTTTCGTTCATTTCCCCTCATTTACTTATCCATTTGCTTGAACTGGCTTTTTTCATGAACAGCGCACTGCACCAACGTCTATATAGCCATTGAAAACTGCACCGTAAATAAGACTGGAATTTCCCACTTAATTTTTTCATTACATTTCTATCATATGTTCGGCAATAACTTCATCACGTCAAGTGCAGGACTCTTTACTTTAAAACTAAAGTAAAAAGCGATATTGTTTTTGTAAGAATTTTTGGTATTTTACAAAATAATTATTTGTTCATCAAATAATTGAAAATACGCTTACGCATAAAATACCTTTTTTGTTTCCAGTGTCTGAATAGTCTTCCATATTTCTTTGTCTTAATTAATAATATAGCTTCACTAATAAGATTTTCAATATTTTAATTATATTTTAAAGCACGATCTTCATTACATATTTAGATTTTAATATAATTATAATTGTTAAACGAACTAAATTATTGAATTATTTTTATTTAAAAATGAAAATAATTTAGTAAGGGAAGAAGGGCTCTTCAAAAAAATCATTTTGGGAATTTTACTTTACGGTCTGTAAGTTGGTTGGTCGAAATAAAAACTTTTACGTGAAAACCTTGACAAATATCGTCACTGTTGAAATTATTTAGATATTAAAACAAGACATTTTAGATAATACTTATCAAATTGATAATAAATTGAGGTCACACTCTGATAATCCAAGTCGCGTGCTTGAATTTATCACAAAATTTCCTCGCCGAACTTTCGTTAACCATTTTTTCGTTAAACATTTCAAATAAAATATATCGAAGTTTCCCATTTAGTTTTCGTTATTATTTCTTAAATAACGCAAGTTCTAATCTTCTCAACAATTAGAAAAAAATGAAACGAAAGTCTAAGTTGCATTCTGGAAACATTTATTTTTTAACAATTTCAATAAATTGTCCAGATTCGATATCTATTTTTAATTATAATCAAATTACAATTATAATCAAGCAACAATAATTATTATTACTTAAGTAACACAAGTTTCAAATTTGTTCAACAATTAAACCAACGACACGTAAAATCCAAATTTCACTCCAAAGGAATATTTTTTTTTTTAATGACAAGATAAGCCAAGTTTCACTATAAAGAAAAAAAATTTAAGAGGAAGCCATGATGCGCTGTGCGCGTATAAGAAAAAAGTCATTTTATTTCCCCGCCATCCCCGCGGCACTAACGGAGCCGAGCAATAAGCGGCCCGCGCAGGGGCATACATCGTTGCGTAAATCAAACGTTTGACTGCAACTCGCGTTTCTTGACCGACAGCCAGCCGCGCGGAGGCCGGCCATATAACGCGCCCGATCCTCCGGGCGATCGATCGCTCGCGAGGGGCCCGCATATAACGGGCGTCCTCCGCACGCGGAGCACCGCCGTTGCGCGTATATCCACACGTACATACCTGCTCCCGCGGCTCCCTGCCGCCCGAGGAGTCGTTGATCCGCGAACGTAACGATCAGCCGATCGGCGAGTCCGAGGAGACGACGCCGTCGAGGCCGTCCGCCTCCACAGGTGGTCGGGTCACGGACTGACCCCGCTGCTACCTTCCCCCTTCCCCCCTTCGTCCCCCTTCTGCCGGAGTAGCGCAGCTCGTCTTAGCGCGCGCGAGCTGCTGGAGGGCTGGCGACCCCTTTGTGTTGGACCCGCGAGGCGCACCTTGAACACAGAGACACCCGAGTTGCCCCGAGGTATTTTGTGGGTGCCGGCCCTCGTTAGAAGCAGAGTGTTAATGATTTGATTGATGTTGAGATCGCGGCTAAATACAGAGATATAAAAAAAAAATTTTGTTCGTATTCGAGGGGTAGTTCTTAATTCGCTGATTAATATGATGGTATCGTGAAAAATTTCTATTGGAATTTCGATAATAAGATTCGAATCCGCGAGACTTTTGCAGACTATAGTAAAAAAACAAACATACTTATTTTTTAATTTTAAAGATTTTTTACAAAAACTTAGCGAACTGAAAACTGGCGTTGACGTCATAACCCCGGAGTATACATAAGAATGTTATCATATTATTTAGCTTTAAAGAAAGAGCGTCAATAGTAAATATTAAGCTGGAAAAAGTTCCTATCAATTATTTTTCTATATACTGTCAGACGTAGTTGATGAAATTTTTCATACCGATTTATGTTAGTTCGCTATTGTTCGATTAAATGATTATTATTCGAATTGTTAACAAGTAGATAAAAAAAGTTGCTTAGCAGTATGCAATTAATTGAAATTTATTTCAAATAAAAAAAAATTCATATAAAGATAATTAAGCATTTATAGTTTAAAAAGCTGAAGAATAAATTATTCAATTTTATTTTGGCTAGACTGTAAATTAGGTAATGTAAATAACTAATAAATCCAATTTCACGAGGAATCGGGACAGAGAAAAGTATCAATAATGCAATTGCGTCTTTGCTAAGAGATTCTGATAATATTTGTGAGGACGAAACTATCGCTTAATTGATTAACTCCAGTTCGGTCGTTCGCGTCTATCTCTGTATTATTTATTAGCTGTAAAAGTTGAATATTTTTTTCTTCTCGCGTGACCAATTACCAAATGAACGAGAATCGATTTCACTTTGCTGCGAACGTTACGAAGCTTCGACATAATACCAGTGAATAAAGGGACCTTGCGAAATAAACAAAACTTTTACACGTATCCAGCCACTCAAGAAAATTGATACATAGCTTCTACAAAGGACGAACGTCAAACACATTTTTACAAAGCCCTCAAAGGTCGCTGCATGCTCGCCGATCGTCTATGGTCAATTGCGTTTTCGAAGATATGGTCAGTGTTGAGGATACCAAGTCAATTTTATTTCGTTTTAGGGCTCTCAATAAATGTTCGTAGAAATTTTGTCAATATATTTTTTGTTTATTTATTACAGACTTGTCAAAAATATTTTCGCATTGTTTTCTTTTAATCACATTAATGTTTTCATTAGCTTATTTTTTGAAATAGAATAAAGTTACAACTTGTTAATCTGCAGATAGTACACCTCTTTCTATTAATTATGAAAGAAATGTCATTGGTTTAGTTTTAGTTTTTTTTAATAATTCTTTTGTAATGCAGGGACAGACTTGACAAATAAAAAATTTTTACTAGAGAGTATAGTAAAATTTGCGATTAGTTCAGCTAAAAGTACTGCAAATGTAGTAAATTTTACCGTGCATTCTAGTAAAATATTTTGTTTGTCGAGTCTGTCCCTGCATTACAAAATAGTAAAATAGGCAGAAACTATAATTATATTAAGTTAATCTCCCAAACTCGTTAAATTAATAAAAAGTCGCATCGCCAACAACCAACAAATTCAAAGCTTTCATTTGCATAATTCACAAACTCTTTATCAAATAAAAGTACTTATTAGTTTTCGATAAAATGACTCTGATAACACCAAGATTCTCATCGCAAGATGTTAAACAAAGTGTCCTTCTCAAAATAGAAAAAAAATCTCAAGCAAGCATCTCCTCTTGTCGATAGCCACGCGCGCAAATAATGCGACCTCGCCAAAGATACCCTCGAAAAATTCAATTAAAAAAGAAATTTTGATCAAGATAGGCAATAATTTTTCCAAATCTACGCGACTGTCTCCGGCGCTGATTTAACGCCGGGCCATTACCTTATCGCCGCTAATTCTTTTCACCTCACTTATCTTCCGCGCCCACCCCTCCGGCTCCGTGTTTATCTTGGCTTTTCTCTCGCCCGGGGCGAGAGGCACCCCCGCGCGCGCCGTTTTCACGCTTCTCAATTTGTCCCGAGCTCGCTCGATTATTCAGCACGCGACCGGATTAGGAATGCCACTCGATAGTGACGCCGAGAGGCCGCGCGATCCCGACGGCTCTTTTCTTGTTTTATCGGGGGGTACGCTGTTGCGGGACCGACGGGAGAATTTACCGACAATTGGTACGCTTTACAAAGAATTTACAGTATTTTCTCTGCTCTGGAGTTTAATTAATGTGAGCTAGAAGTGGGTGCAGTAAAAAGCTGATGAAATGCGGTCTGGTAATTGATGATTAGTGGGTAGTGCACGTTTCGCTAATTTCATGGTACATGCACTTTTTAAAACGGAAAATTATTTTAATGATTTCTTTTTTCACTTACTTTTCACTTTGCAGTTTTGTTATTTACGTTTTGCAGTCTCGTGAGAAAAGTACTTGCTCTTCTATTTCGTAGGAGTAATAACTTTTTATGGCAAAGTTGAATGATACGATGCATTATCAATAACTACGAAGTTCCGGACTAATTAGCCGTCGTTAATAGTGCAAAATAAATGTATAAATTAGAAATATTCACGATGCAGCGAAGCAAATATGACTAATCGTTCATAAATCATTGAGCACGCACTCGAGAGTTTGAGAGGCGCAATTACCATTGGGATGAAGTGCTCAAAGCGAAAAACGTAACGGTAGTATTACAGCATTCTGTTTTTTTTTTTTTTTTTTTTTTTTTACGCGGATTATTTACATCGCACTGGGGTTTTGTGAAACAAGGACGAAGCGCGCATCGCAGAATCGATTTCCACGAGGTAAATGAGAAAAGGTAGTACACAGGTCGAGATCTTATAAAAAGTGAAGCTCTGACGAATTGGTACTTAGACCTCGCAATGCACGTACTTTTTATGCTTGGGTGGTTTGGTTTTTTCATTGAAGCAATTCTTATAGCCGATTGAAAAAATTATTGTAATCTTAATTAAAACAGGGGCGCTCGAGAAATAAAAGAATAATGGTATAATTTTCTAGTAATTTTTGCGGAAGTATTTTACTATTAACAAATGTACTAAATTTTAATATAAATATTTAAAAAATTTAAATTGGAGCTTAATTTAAAAAAAAAAACATGACATTATTCGTCAATATATATACTAATTAATTTAGTAATTTCTAATGCTAATTGAATCATCTCTTTAGAATATAAATGCTTATATAATAACTTTTGTATAATTCCAAAGATTCACTAATTGCTTATAGGTTAACAGTGACTCGAATTACTGTAATTTAATTGTATGTCGAATTTGATTACGATTTATTGTACGTGGTTTATTATTATTGTTAACGCGTATTTCACATTTCCATGAATCAAAAGCTTGCACATGTATGATTCAATATTTAATTTAGAACTAATTTATCCAAAAGATGTTACGAAAAATTTAAATAAATTGATTCTCTTATCAACCACCCGACAAGTCTACCTTTTTAGCGACTTTTTCGTTTTGCACTTGTTTACATTTAACAAATTTGACAAATACATTAACATCTAATTTATTTTTATAATTTTTAGAGCTGAGATTTTGGTTCATTTAAAAATAGGAAATGATAATACGCACGAATAATTTTTAATACTTACTAAAAAGGAATTTTAAAAAACACCCTGGTTAACGTGAAATAAGATATTACTTATCAGCATGAACCTATGTAAGAAAACTTTATTCGCGAGTTTATTTTTAAAACTTCCGAACGATAAGTGCCGCGCGTTCCTAACAAATTCGTCTTTATCGTCACCTTTTTCCTCTGTTTTTTTTTTTTTTTTTTCTTTCTTTTTAAATCCTCGAATCTCACGAGCGAAGTTACATATCGAGCGCTGGAAAGCCCAATGGAATTCCGCGTCGAGAGTCTGCTTCGTTGTCCCGGCGCATATCGCGGCAATCAATTCGCCGGATCTTCAGTATTAGCGGGCAGGGTATAAACAAAATGAACTCCCGTATAAATCCACGTCCGGCGTAAGCTATGCAATACTTTTACTTTCAGTGCTCCGCCTTCTCTTCTCGCCGCTTGCATTTATAATCCTCCGCTGCGGGCTTAATCTTTTTTGGTCTCGCGTCGCCGCGAATGCGCGCACCTTGCGATTCATTAATTACCGGTGGCCCGCGACCCTTTAATGTCGTAACCCGCCGACACGCGCAATTCCCCTTGCTCGGCTGGAGCAGGGTATAAATTTTGCGAAATTTTTTTTTCTCGCTTTCGTCTCAAGACCAGAGACATGTGAGATGAGAATTTTGTTGAGTATCTCGATTACTTGTATATACAATTGGTTTTTAATTTAAGTACTTTTTTTATATTACCTTTGATGTATGGATTTTATAAGAACAGATTAAGACGATTATAGACTGAGAGAAATGTCTACACGGAGAAGAAAGTTTTCTTAAAAAATACTAGATTGTTGTGTAACGCAGGGATAGACTCGGCAAATAAAGAATTTTACTAGAAAGTTCAGCAAAATTTACTGTAAATTTTACATCCTAGAAAACATTTTATTTTTCGAGTCTGCTCCTGAACAGTCTAGTAATTTTTATGAAAACTTTTTCTCTGTGTGGTAAAAATTACTCGATTTTTTGAGAAAGTGATCGCAAACTGTCATATTTCGTTTTTACATACTTAAATTTATCTATTCTCTTTTCAACGTATGCTTCGCTTACTACTCATTATTACCTTCTTAAACAAATAGATAATTTTTATAATTATATTGAAAAATAATAGATTATTATTAATCCGAATGATTTATTATTTTATATCTACAATTTGTTTATATTTTTTATTCTTTTCGAGGTAAGCATGACTTTTAATTTGAAATACTAAAATCGCATTTAATACAACATTAATCCTACATTACAAAAAAAAAGGAAAAAACAGTACAATTGACCATAATTAACTCGCACAGTTGACAGAAAAAACATCAATTTATCAGAATCAGTTCAGCACATCAAAAAAGAAACTCAAATCCCTTCCCACAAGTGAAACTTTCCAGTCGCCATAATTAAATCGTCAACTTCATCTCCCGCCGCGACGAAAAAAAAAACTCCCAGGAAAAGAAAAAAAAAGAAGCCAATGACTCGACCGGGAAAAGCGAATGTTCGAACCAAGTGGCAGTGGTACAGGGGTGCGGTCGTCGCAGTCGGGATGATGCACGATGCGTCCGGCGCGCTTCCGCGTACGTCAACGCGTCGGACGGAGTCGGTTAATTGCCGCTTAATTGCCGCTAATGAAGTTAACTCTCTTCGCGCCCGAGACAGAGGTGGTGCGCGCGCGCGACGCAACAGATACACGCGGAGATTGACCGTGCCCGCCGCTGGAAACTCAATTTCGGACTTCATAATACGTCACTTCTGCGCCGACGAGCCGAGACCCGGACTCCCGCTGTTCGCGAATTAATTTTTTTTTTTCGCCCGAGCCCTTGCGAGTGAAATTGAAGCGACTGTCGCTGCAAAGGCGCTTGATTAGGGTAATCGATGTTTCAATTTTTTAGGACAGGGGTGCAAGTTAATTTTTTAAATTCGAGCTTCATTATGCAGTCTGTGTTGCCGAATGGGAGAGAGCCTGTCAAGGTGGTTCCTTTTACATTCGTTGCATATTTAAATCTCAACGCTTTCAGGATTTGCAGCCGTTTCGTGATAAATTTACGTGTTGGTGGGGTTGATTTTAGACGGGAGGTCGAGGAAAATTTAAGATAATCCGCATGTTGATACACCAAATGGATAATTAATAAATCAGACGCAGTAGTTGATAATTACTTCGAATTAATTTGTGATTCCGTTGAGTAATTGAGTATTAGAATGGATTTATATTCGGTAAAAAGGAAAGCGTGCCATTTTTGTGATTGCCGCTAAGGCCTTGTAATTTATTTTCGGAGTAGAATTATCTTTCTTTTTTTTTGCTACGCTGAGTAAACATCTGAAGTAGTCATTAATCTTCGGTTAGTCGTCAACAAATTATACATCGCCATATAGATGTAATAAATTTTATCTAACATTGAAATTCATTCAATTAAAAATCTGTAAATTATAAATGCCTTCCAAAAATTAAACGCTGCGATATCAAGCAATTAAAGATAAAAAAAAATTGTCTTCGTCAGATTATTTTCTTCGGGCTTCTAACGCATAATTTTTTAATTTATCAGCTACCAACAGTGGCAGATTGTACGTTCTTGAAAAGAGTTTTTGATTGTAAGTTTTTTTTTTTCTTTTTTGAATAATCTCGACACGTCAACATTTGCTTGCCAAGAAGCGCGGAAGACACGCTCAATCTCTCCACCGGAAATTTTGACACTTCTTCCATTCCTAATTTCCAAGAAAGCATAAAAAAAACATACAGAAAAAAAAATTTAAAAAAGAAATATAATAACTTGTTGCGACAATTACGTAAACAAGTATCAAAATTAGAAACAGTGAGTGGTACTTTTGCAAGTAAAGGGTATCGAGTGTAGGGTGCAATGACCCGAAGATCCGCACTTCGTTCATTGCGAATTGAACGGTATTCATAAACTAGCGACTATTAAAAAAAAAGCGTCGAAAAAAGGCAGGATTCGCAGTGATTCTCGGGCGAGTAGCTACTCCGGCTCGCCTCGCCGAGCGGAGGAACGATCAAGGTCGGCGTGAACGAGCGTTAAAAATCAAGCAGGTAGATCGCGTCTCTCCCACCCGGGAGAGTATTCATGGGTCGCGGGATGTCGCCGTATTTCGCGCTCGGCGAGAACAAAAAAAAAAGCGAGAATTCGACGTTGCCGATTTGGTTTATTCCTCTTTATTTCTTTTAACTTTGCGCTGCTTGTATACAGAGTATATATTGATGGTGATCGCTTCGTTTCTTTTTTTATCTGGTTTATGATAAGGCGTAGCATGACGATAAGGTCCGGTTATAGATTGTAGCTTTTACTTTGTCGACAATTTTATTTTGCGAATAAAATTTGTAAGGAGCTACTCTTTCGTTAGTGGAATTTTTGTTTTCGTATAAAAAAAAATTAATAACTTTGTGTATTCGGTTTTCGAATTATTATGTTTGCTCGCTGGGCTCAACTAATATGTAGACACAAAGCTTTATGTGAGCGTTGATATTAATCGTGTAGGATTCACGTTGATTTACACGTGTGCATAGATACCACACGTGAATGCCTCAGACAAATATGCATATACTCATATATTCATCATTAATAATTACAGGGTACTGTTATTTCAAATTATTTACATGAATTAATTCTTTTTTTTTTTTAATTTGGATAATTGTTATATAAACAGAAACTATGCTCATTTTTATTAATTTATTTATTTTTATAAAATACCTAATTAATTGCAATGATATCAAAGAATTTAACGAATAATCGTAGCTCTTCGACATTTTAATAAACATGCAAAAATTCGCTAATAAAAAAATCTTTTTATTTCGCAATTCATTAATTCATCAGTTTCGCAAATCCTACAAGAAAATTGACCACCGCACGAAAACAGAAGGAAATAGGGAGCAACTAAGTCCACGCTACAAAATAAAAAAAAAAACGTAACGGATAAAGGAGCAGGCGAGAGTGTAACCAGGTGGACGCGCGTACCGCGTATAATTTTACATATTTTTCGACAAAAGGCAAGAGATCGGCAACGGCGGCCTTCGGCCGGATTCTGGCTCCTCCTACTACACGGCCAGTCGCCCAGCTCCCGACCACGGGAAGAGAACGCGACAGACAGGCAGCCTTCGCCGACTCGCGCGTCGAAATTTCGCCTTCCCCGTCACGATTCGTTAATGCCTTAAACATTTTCGAACTCTACCGTATGAATGAGAGGACCATCTTATAGGCGAGAGTATGAATGATTGCCTTCTGCGATTTTCGTGCGATGATTTCATGTCAGTGGTTTATGCCACGAGAGGTCTATAAAAATTTTATTTTATTTAATTCGGTGAATATTCACTCGGAGAAACACTTTGCATCAAATATTAGTATGATATTTACCAAAGTAAGAACAAACTCGTAAAATAAAAAGAAAATACTGTAGTGATTATAGTTAAAAATATTTAAATTACATTTTACTTTAAGTTTTTAAAGTAAAATTTACTAATAATTTATCTGCGTGAAAGTGAATAACTACATTAAAAGTAAGGTTATCAAATGTGTACTTTTTAATTTTATTAACGCGACATATAATTTAAAAAAAATCTCGAACAATAGGTTGTTATCTTACGTGTAAAAATAGATGATAAATAAAGGTTTTGATGTAATTTCCGGCGTGGAATGAATTTTTCTTCGGTATAGACAAAAGGAAATGTCGGTTTATGAGGATATTGTAAATGTGCCTTGTCGAAATTAAAATTACACATTGCAATAGCTCTTGATGCTATTACAGTTTAAATCTCCCCTGCACTGTCCCTGAGCTGTAAACTTTAATATTTCAAATACTCTTTTCATATCCTTTTTTTTATTTTAAATTAAAAAAAGATTAATATAAATTTGGACCGACTATCATTTCTATTAAAGGTTGCAATAATTACATACACCATTAATTCGTAATAAATAATTCCATTTGCCTAATTCAGTAGTGTGCCGTAAATACTTTACACAAACTTTATTATACAAAAATGAATTAATGAAAAATTACTACACTTAGCGAGATTTTACTAAAAATTAGTGAAAAGCACTCTGCCATTTAGTGATTAGTGTAATAATTTTCATTAATCTTATTAATTCAAATTAAGAGGGTTTTTTACTAATTTAAATTAAGAAAACATGGACAGCACGATTTTAAGCTGCTGATTTTTTTTTTTTTTTCAAGAAATTTTGTAATTTATCGTTCAACATTGAAAACAATAATTATTAAAGTTCACCCCCAAACGAATCGAAGATCTGTTCTTCCGGAGTAAAAGTGATTTCGGTTCTCATCGTGGAATCGCGCCCTTTCGTTGATCCCACGATTTACGCGGCAAAATTTATACCTTCATTCTTCGCCTGCCTTAGGGTAATATTCCTTTTTTCCGGTGCACCTCGTGGGACACCACGATTTGCGCTTGCGTGCGATAAATCTTTGCTCCTCCGGTTGGCGTTATGCGTTGACCCTTCATAAAGGTGACGCGCCCCAACGCGAAAAAAAGGGCCAAGGAATAATCGGAAAACGAATGTGTGACGACAGTAGATAAATGGAATTACGAGAAAATAATTTTGTGTACTGAGATATGAATTTACTTACTTATTATAAATTTACAAACTATAAGTCCTTTACGTAGCATTGTTAAGACAATTCAATGCTTTAAATATCAAATTTATTTTGAAAATCATATTTTTGTACAAATTATTTCAGTAAGTGTCAACAACCTAGAATAATGTAGAAATGTACGAATACGCACATCTTCTGACAATATCAAATTTTTTTTTACTCGCATTAAAAGTGTCATTTTCGTTACTTGTCTTAATTGGTTCTTTACAATGCATTGTCTTTTTTTCTTTCAAGATTACGTATTATACACCCGTACTGGGTTTTGTTCCGCTTGCTGATTATCTTTTGCTGCAAGATTCATATCTCCATTATTCGACTTTATAATTAAGTTTCGGGTAAATAAATGAAGATAATTAAAAATGCCTTTACGACACTTTCAAAAGCTCCGCGGCACTTGTCTGCTCAGTCAAATGCAGGTATTTTCGCCAAATTCCGCTTTTACTCCCGGAAGTGCTTTCAATCGTATCTTAAGTAATGCCTGTATTTTTAAAATCTTTTAACGTCTAAATTTAGTATAAACATTCGCGTATTATTAGAGATAAAAAAATAACATAAAAAGAAAAAAAAGCAGAAGTTTTCTTTTTATTTTTTTTTCGACCCCCCTTGCAAATATTCTTCACTTCTTCGTCGTTCTCTCTTTATTTATTGTATTTTTCCGGGAGCTTCTCTTGATTATATTTTTTCTCCACTTTCTTCTCCTTTTCTCATCACGTTATTCATTGTTAATAAGAGAATCCTCTTCTCGCAAACTGTGAAATATACGAAACTACTGAAAATACACATTTCACCCTGCATCCTGCCTCTGCCTTGTTTTCATAAGCTTCTAATATTTTCTATTATTAAAATGTGATTTTTTTTTTCGTCAAGTCTACTTCAAAAAGGAACGCGGCACACGGTGGTAGGAAGGGGGAAAAAACGAGCAAAGTATTACAAAATCTCATTAAAGATTTCACCGGCTCAGCGTTTCTCTATCCTTTTTTCTTTTTTAATAACATTTTCTTCCTCTCTCCGTAGCTCACATTTCCCTTACGTTTACCTTCTCTCTCTCGCTCTCGCTCTTTTTCCCTCGTGGCTCCTTTTCTAACCCCACTCATCCCCGTATCTCCTCCTCCTACCCCTTTTTCCTTTCCCTGTATATATATACGTATACATATATGTATATATATATATATAGCCGAGGCCGTGTTTACTCGCAGCAGCCCGAGCAACGCACATTTCATTTCATTCTGCGAGCGCGAGCGTCGCTCGCAGAGTACCTCGCCTGTCTCTCTCTGCTCCTTTTTTTTCTTCGTATTTTTGCGAAAGATTTTCCCCTCGTCGTCCTTTCAAGAATGTCGACTCTTTGAAAAAATTCATACTCAGTGTATGTCTCTCTCCTCGTCGAGCTTTTTCCTCTCCTCCTTTTTTTTTTTTTTTTTTCATTAAGAGATTCTTCAGTACTGACCTGTAATTAATGATCAACAAAATACAAGCTGCGTGTTAATACAGGCAAGTGGAGTTCTCTCATTGTAATGGAAAATTCTTTATTAAGTGTTTTACTGTATCTCAATTAGTTTGAAAATTTTTTTATCCACCTTGTATAGTCATTGAAAATCTTTACTTTCATTAATTTTTTTGTATGCAATCTCTCAATTATGTGCATACACATTTTATTGATTGCGAATAAATTAGAAAGTGTTGGATCTTCAGAATGTTAATTGTAGTTTCAAACTTTGGTAAAGAAAGCGTTGCTAAAGTTTTATTAATTTTGTTTTCTAAGGTAACCCTTGCGGTTAGTTTTTAAGTTGTTACTGATACCAGAAATATACAATTATGTAAATAGGTGCAATATCCGTAAATTTATAAAATAAATAAGTATATGTCATTTATTGTAAAAGAGATTTTTAATCCGTTTAATGCTTAATAAATAAATAAATAAATAAATAATAAAAAAGTAGGTGTACATTAAAATAATTGCGAATATAGTGCTTATTAAATCAACGCTTTGTCTTTGGTATGAAGCATCTCCCGCCTCTGGTCTTTTATCAGGAGCGCACAATTGAAATTTGAATAAGCGACTCCTGCGACTTTTGAGATTTATGAATGGGACAGTGAGCGGCGCGCGAATCAAGCTTAGCGCCGGATCTTACAAGACTTTGGTATCGGGGAGTATTAATAAAATTCGCGGCTTCGTGGACAAGTCGCGTCTTCGACTAAAAGGCGCGTAAATACGCGCGACACGTGGTTTCCTTATCGATAGAGTGAATGAAACGTTACCGGGATTGTTTTGCATTGATTTTCAATTTATTTAAAAGCCCTTCGCAATGTCTTTAAATTTTAACTCCATAGAATGGGAAAAATAGTTTTTTGCAATTTTTTTTTGTTGGAAATAAAGGGCTTAAAAGTGTTTGTATTTTTTCCCTATTTTTTAAAGGAAAATAGAAAGGAAAAATTTGATTCATGCACTGGGCGTGTATATTTTTTGGGCGAACGGGAGTAGGGAATAATGGAAGTGGAAGGGAGGAACATTATTTTTTCAGCACATTTTTTGTTAGAAAAGGTAAAATAGAAACACAAATGCTCGTCAATCCCAACTGCGACAGAAGCTTACTCAAATCCCGAATGGGTTCTAGATAATCGCGACAAAATCCCCGCATCCAAACTGACGTTGCTATGGTGACGTTATTTACTACACTTTTTTTTTATTCCCGCGTGATCTTCCATTTACCGACGAAAATTACGCATCTCGCTCTAATTCTAGTACTCTATCAAAAAAGAATATTTAAAAATGAAATTCACGTAGAAAACAGCAAAATTTAAAGGCTTAAGAGATGGCGCTAAAAAATATATAAAATCGTGATTGTTCGTACTCATATTTAATGCAAATCAAGAATTCAATAATTTCCCACTTTACTTTACGCACTTCTTCACTCTGAATTAGCAAATTTTCACTACAATAAATTAAATTTTCGATACACCATGCGCGAAGATACAATTTTGCACACATTTGCTCAAAAGTCAGCGTCTTAAAATCACAGTTTACTTTACGCATGTCGTATAAAAAAAATAAGATTGGATACATGAACGAGGAACTGATTTTACTCCCTACCCCCCTATAAAAACTTTTTTCTTTCTCTTGAATCAGGCGATAAAAGTGCGTTATTATTCCCTAGAGAATAAAGAAAGTTGTATTGCCTGCAAAGCACAGAATAAAGAAATACTGGAAACTTTTCCCTCGGCATATAACACTGCACTTTTCTCCATTGCGTCTTAATTTACTATTAATATTAGCCTTACGTAACGCAATGTGAAATAGTATATTTCTACACGCCGTGCATAAAGGTACGATTTTGCGTGCGAAATGTACTATTTACGCCGTTGTATCAAAATGTACTAATTATCGAATTGATAGTGCACACCGACTAAAAGAATCTAACTCGCCAAATCAAAAAGTAAAATCTTGATAAAAAAAAGTAAGCTTCAACGAGACTGAAAAAGTAATACCATAAGACAATATAGAGAAAATCGGTGCAGAAGAAAGTCCGAGCGTCGAGCACGCGGCACGCGGATATGTGCGCGGTGTCGGCGTAGGTGCGCGACCTTAGGTGGGCGCGCGATTCGTCGCGGCGTTCGCGAGTCGGCCGGACGCAGGCGGAGGAGGAGAAGGAGGCGAGCGATACAAAGCGGACGAGGACACGTACTCCTACGCGGCGTACGCTGCACTTGTCCGCGGCCGCCCAGTGGTTCTCAAGATTTCGGTGCGCCGCGCTGAGTTATGTGGGAAGGGACTTGCACCGGAAGCCGGCGATGAGGCTTGACGGTTCTTACCTTGGCGGCTTTACGGCGCCCAGGAACTAGGATTTTAAATTGGATTGCTTTTTTATTTACTGCGGGGGAGTTAATTTTTTTTTACTCTTGCAAATGAAATTTTTATGATTCAAATCTGAAAATGCGAAATTCATTTATTATTTATGATTAATCGACAATTATTACGATCGATTATGATGTATGTACATTATATACTATTGTATTATATATTATTTATTATTCGATTACACATTATTAGTACTATATTATATATTATTTATTATACGTTATATATTATTCGATCGTCATTATGATGTATGTACATTACAGACTATTATAATGATACTCGTATGAAATGTTGATCATGAATAATTTCGTATCTGTTTTTTTTTTTTTTTTTTTTTTAAGGAAAAGGATTAGGCATTTTAAAAGCCGGAAAAACGGCAGTAGCCAATGGATAAACTTAGGGATAAATAAATTTCTTTAGTTTTTATTAATATCTTTATCAGGAATTACTGTAATTATAAATTATAAATTTAGAAACGTTACTCTAATGGTTGATTTTTTTTTTATCTATTTCGCGATGTACGACTTAATTTACATGTTTATCGCTTCGAAAGTCGTGTGGGCATGTTTTTAACGTTTAGCTGAGGTTCATGTTCATTTAAGAATTGTGTAAAAAAAAAAAAACGGGAATGTTTTTTCTGGTAGAGCAGGTCCTTGATGCGGGCGCCCATTCAGTGTTTGTTCAACTAAAAAGAAGTTTCGTCCTGACCAGCGCGTGTAGGAAGAAAGTATTGTTTATAGCCTCGTATAATAACGCCGCGACAAAAATAATAATTTTCACGGCGGGCGCTTTTGCATCTCGCACTTTTGTTACGAGTAGCTCTACACCGAGAGCAGCTCGCGAAAAAATACTTGTTTATTTATTCCAGCCTCCTTCAATCGGATATTCGCCTGCGCTCACTTTTCGTTACTCCTTTTCGCGATCTCGTTGCTTCTTTTTCTGACAGTGCTCGTTTTATTATATTTTTTTTACTCCCGCCCATCTCTTCATTTCATATCCTTTTTTTTTTTTGCCTCGTCCTCTTTCGGACGATACTTCGTTGCCTTTTCATTTTGACGATATCTCGTTATAAAGAGGAGGACAAGGGGGAAAAATAAGAAAATCAAATTATTCGTAAGAATTTTAGCGAAGGGGGTTATTAAAGTGTGCTTATTTTCCTACAGGTAAACATTCTTTCATTAGGCGATTAATTTTTAATAAATTCCGGAAATTTCGTTACTCGGTGAGTCGGCAAATAAAAATAATTTCAAGAAATTAATTTAAAAGTAATTATAAAAATCCACTCTCGCACGAGAAAATTTTAAATATGGCGTAAAAAAGTACAAATTTGAAATAAGAAATGTACTTCAAGTGAATTTAAACTATTTACCATGAAATAAACTAAAAAGTGCACATCGTTGAATATTACACATAGATATACGTGTGTTGTACGCTCAGGTACATATTCATGTTATCTTATACACAGACACGTGCGATCGCTAATTCATTCGGGCAAAAAATTTTCTTCATTATTTTAACATTATATATTTTTCTAGATATGATCACATTAAACAAATAAAATATAAAATAAGGCACTCCGTGTAGCGATCGTGCCTAAAAATTTAATAAAAAAATACATTTAAAAAAAAACGTGAATTAATTGAGTCTTATGAATAAAGTGACTCGAGCTATATAACTTCAGTTGTGACCGGTAAAAGACGTTCGCTCGTTTGCAGCCTTATCGCAGTTACTAACGGAGGCAAAAAAAAAGGAAGGAGATATTTCATGCCGAAAGTTTGAAATAAACTCAACAAGTGAGCGCTCAGAATGCCCGACAATCACTACAGTGATCAGCGTTAACATAAATCTCGCGCGAAATCGCGCATTTACACGCTAGATTTATCTAACGTGTCCACAAACTTCCCGTCCCAGTATGTCCGTGAGAGCCATCCAATGACTCGCGAAAACTTGTCCTCACGATGTACGGCTAAAGCGCATAATGGCAGTGTAAAATTTGCGCGCTTTTGGATACGATCTCTTTTTCCAAGTAATATGATAAATCTGATTTTTTTTTTAAATTACTTTATGCTTGTTTCTACGATAAATTCCGTTTTTTTTCTTTTTTGTTAATATTCATGCGGTATTGTCTATTGTTCGACTGCAGCGGTGCTTTTTTAAAATGCAAGCATCGAAATTCTATATTCTAAATATAGAATTCATATTGTTAATCAATAATCGATTTCTACTGGCAGTAATATTTTAAAATCACTGAATCTCTTGTTTTCCTGGGTTCAACGCGTATTTATTAAAGAACATAGGACTAGCTATTGAAATATTTATGTAAAATGAAAAAACCTCAACGCATGCATTATTACATTTTTTTAACCAAACTTTCATCTCCAGATAATCAATAGATTTAACAAAATCAGTTGAGCTCAACGTCCAATAAATAGTACATTTCTACGCGCCGTGCGCAAAGATACGATTTTACGCAGGCGAACTTGAGCGAGGATGCGCAAAATGCTGTCTTTGTGCACGGCGTGTAGAAACTTTATTTTTTTAAACGTCTTTTAGTTTACATATACTATTTCACACGCCGTGCACAAAGATAGAATTTTCCACATGCTCACTCAAGTTCGCCTGCGTAAAATCGTATTTTGCACACGTTGTGTCCATGAAACTAAAAAAGACTACGTTCGTAGCTACATACTAACTGTATTTGATGTATTATCAGATTTAATTATATAGTTTCTATTTAATTTTTGTATTTTCTCAAGCCGTACTATTTTTGTATCAAAGAGCCACTCTCCTCTTTTAACAATTTAAATAAAATATGTGAATAGATAAAATAAATTACTGAAGCCAATGCCGCCGAAAATGAGAGCTAAACGTTGCGCGTGCATCGAACGCGTCGGCGGCTTATGCAGAAAAGGCGTCTCTTGTCGGTCCGCACGCAGGCAAATAATGCGCGTCGCGCGCGACTCACAAAGGCTCGAAACGAGATCGAGCAATTATTCTTGGCCGCAGGCGCGCACAATGGGAGAGGGAGGCGCGCGCTCCTCCGCGCGGACGTCGTCGCGTCAGCTCTGGCGTCGAGCCCGGGGAAATAATTTGTCCGAGCGTCCCGGCGACGACGAGCGGCCCGACGTTGCCATCGCGCGATACGTACGCGACGTAACGCGCGCCATCGTGCCACATTTCTTCCGGATTATTGAATTTGACAGAGGGAGGAGGGGCGAGACGTCGAAATTTTAGAAGTCTTGGCTGGTGATGATGTTTCGCGGGTTACACATTCGGTGATTTCATAATGATAATTTGTACAGAGAGAGAAATTTCCAATTAAAGTTACCGTCATTTTCACCGTAACGCCGGACATTTTCGGACTTGTCTGCATTTTTTTATATTAAAGTCCAAGTGAATAAATACTACTTGTTTTACAAAATTTATCTTAGACAGAGAACAATTTTACCGGAGCGTACAGGTAATTTTACATTGCAATAATATTTACGCATAATAAAATATAGTAAATGACATAAATTTTCGTCATTGATTATTAACGGGGTTGAAAGTTAAGCGAAAATTCAAATTTTGAATAATATCTAGGACAATTTTCTAGTGAGAATGGCACCTTCGTTTTTACAGAATTCAAAACAAAATTTTATTACTGTATTACGGTAAAATTTAACCTGTAAATAACACTGACGTGTCAAAAAAGTCTTTGAAATTTTTTTGAAATTTCTCTCCGGATAGGTGCGAATAAAGATTTAATGTATTCGCGATAAAAAATGTAAAAAAAAGTATGTATTTTTCTTGTCTACAATGTAATATGAAGAATATTAGATAATTTCTACAATATAATTTATTTTTTTTAAGTGATCACGTTAAAAAATCGTAATATTTTATAATTAAAGAATAAAAAGATAAATAATTGTAGTGTAGAAAAATACTTAAGATGTAATTTTAAGGATTTTTCCAAGAAAGAAAGTTTGAGAATCACTGAATAAATCAGAGCTGTGTCACTGCCAATTACAAAAAAATAAAAAGTCTGTGCCACTTGCGATTGGCAGTTTTCCACGAATGTTACGTTTTCTAAAAATAAAAATTAGATACAAAGTAGAAAGCGTAGGTGAAATATTTAGCGTCTGATCGAATCCGACCATGTTCTACTGAAACCCTTGTTGAAATCAATGCATAATGTAAGATCTGTTTAAAATTAAGTTTTTCCCTTTATGATTTACATGGAAGTAACTGGTTGCGAAGCATCCGGTGTTCTCATATTCAAAAGCATTTTATTAATTCAATATCTACTTCAAGATTTAAATTCTTCCTCTTTTATTCAATAACTACACGGAGAGAAAAGTTCTAGTTAAAATTACTGTACTCTTTTGTAACATAGGAATAGAATTGAGAAAAAAAATTAATTGAAAGTGTATAGTTAGACTTGCTAGATTTTTACACCGAGAAAAAATATTATAAAAATTGCTATTTGTAAAACCATACTCTACAGTAAAATTTTCCATAAATATGGTCAGTATTAGAAATAATTCTATAGATACAGCAAAATTTGTTTATATGCAGATAATACTTACAATAATTCATTTACTATTCCAGTAAATTTCACTAATCATTTTTCTCTGTACACCAGTAATAAAAAAATACAACCCACATCACTGAGCCCTGCTGGCCATTAAAAACCATCACGCCATCGGGCACCGCGTGTGAAGCACGTGGATAAGAAAATCCTCCGACGTATTGGCAGCGACCCGGTGGTGGTTACACGGAGAGAAATGTTATAATAAAAATTATTATATTCCATAGGAATAATGGAACATACTCGACCTACGACAATTTTTACTATAAAAGCATACTAAAAATTACTATTTTGCATATATAAAATTGTCACTTGATAAGACCGTCACTCCTTTCCTAACCACAATAGCATTTTTTATAAAGTTTTTTCTCTCAGTGATAGAAATTGCTATGTGCATAGGAATTTTTAGTATGTTTTATAGTAAAAATCGTGATAGGTCGAGTATATCCCACTGTTCCTACGGAACATAGTAATTTTTACTATAACGTTTCTCTCCGTGTAGTAAGTTGGCCGGTCAGTAGCCCACGCGTCCGTCGATGACGGATCGATCGAGCCTGGGCTCCGCCGCACATAACCATCCCGGCTCCCTCGCGCTGCAGGAATTTCGGAATCGCATCGGCGTGAAATTCGCGTTGCCTCCTCTCTCTCCCTCTCGCCTCCGCGTCGGCAGCCCTCGATCCTCTCCACAGGAGAGTGGGGCAGCGTCCGCAAAAGCGCCAGGGGCCGCCGCGGCCTATTGCGTGCACGCACGCACATACAGGCGGCGAGCAATTGGCAACAATGTCGCGCGGGCGCCTCTCGTCGGTTTGATGCGGCCGCGAGCTCTGTGCTCTGGATGCTGCGTGTGTCTTGCCTCCGAGGCGTGCGTGGCCATCGTGGAGCCGCCGGTTCTGCGCGGCCCGCCTATTGATGGACGGACGTCTGCGGAGATCGCGACCGACAGGGCGGATCTACGGGGCAGTGCCATTGGGTCTGCTATGGTGAACTGCGATTCTGTAAATCTCAATTGGCGGGGGTTGCCGTCGGTGCTGGCGTGTTCTAAGTCGGAAGTGTCGCACTAATTGAGTAGGAGGACGCGATGCACTCTGAATGTATAGAAGTGTTGTACTGTCGTCGCATTCTCTGCGCTTAGAGAAATGGTTTGGGAAGATTAATGTTACTTTAGTAAAAATTACTATCTAGTCTGAGAAGCTGAAAAAGTTACCATTCTGTATTTATAAATTGTACTAGAATTCTAGTAATATTTACTAGAAATCTAGAAACATTTACTAGAATTCTAGTAAAAATTATATCATACAGAATGGTAATTTTTTCTTTAAATGCAGTCTGTGACTCTGCTTCCAGACTGGATAGTAATTTATGATAGTATAGTAATTTTTTTAAATGTTTCTCTCAGTGTAATGAAGAAGAGCACAGTTTAAATAGGATCTGCTTGTATGAATGAAACTAATTCTAAAATTAAACTATATAACTATAAAATTAGCGCTGATTTTCAGTAAACAATATTTGAGTGAAAATAGCATTGGTAAACGTCGTTTGCATAGGAAAATAAAATACGAGAATGGCTGATAGTAAATATTAAGACGGAGACAGCGTGAGGGTTAATTAGAAGGGGAGAACGTAACCCCCTCATTATCATTACTGCGCTGCGGCGTACTAACTTCGTTAGGTCCCGCCAATTACGCGAGTGCGCGAAAATGTGAAGGAAGTCAGGGAGAAAGAGTGATTCTCCGAAAAAACCTGATGCGTCAGATTTTATTGCGTTATTAGACTTGCTCGGCACGGAACATCGCCGTATTACAGGAAAATACTAATACTAATCGAGTTGCGAAGAGTATCGCACATTCCGACATTTTTTCCACAAACCACATGATTTACGTGATTACACCGATACCTCCCTTTTCTCAAAAAATAAGAAAGCTCATTATAAACAAAAATTTTATTTATATTCAACACGGAGAGAAAAAAAATAGTATTTTTCGATACAAGTACGTAAAAGTTATATCTCACGAGTGAGGGAGTTTGTCACCCGAACTAAGTGATGATCACATACAAGCGAAAATTAATTTACCCACATGTACCGAGCAATACTTTTTAACACAGCGCCTGAGAAATAGCGTTTATAGTGGTTCGTAAAATGCATAAAAGCGATTTTATGCACACTACCAAAAATATATATTCATAAGAAATTTGATTTATTGATTCACTTTATAGATTTTGTAAAATATTGTGTTTTACAATAAACATCTACCCATTCTATGCTATAAAACTTGTAGGTTCCTTCCAAAACGTGCCTCTAACACAGGCATTAAACGCGCAGCCTCAAACGTCAATTAAATTCAAATAAGAAAAAATATTACCCCCTACAAAACAACCATCGAAATCACCAAGTGTTTTTTTTCACCATCGATCTTCCCATCCACACGGTTTCCCAAATTCCTCCTTAAATAAAAGGCGCCAACAAATTGAGGGCTAAACGGCCTGCAATCAATTGGTTGTAAGAAATCGCATCAATCAGAAGCAGAAGAAGGCCGGGAGCCATGGAAAAGTCCGCAGGGTCGAATACCGAGTACACCCAGCAGGAGAAAGAGAGAAGGATGCCGGTAAACTCTCGAGCATCTCACCGCGGTCCGGTGCAAGGCACAGAAGGAGCAAACATCGGACTCTCGGGAGGCCGGAGAGAAAGAGAGGCTGGCGCTGCAGCAGCAACAGGCTGCTCCCTGCGCGGGCGCGGGCCTCGCCTTTGAGGCGCAGCTGAAATCCGGAGACGGTGGATGGCATGCTTAATTGCGATTAGCGTCGAAACAAGGAAAGAGAAGCCTGACGGCGAGCCGAAGGGATTGTAAAAAATTAATTTGACACGCGACGGCGGGACCCGCCGAGATCCTTTGACGGGGCCCTCTCTGCAGACCGATCCCGACGACGCCCCCCGCGTGCCGCTCATTTTACGCTCATTTAATTACGGCGCCGCTTTTTGCGAGGCTTACGCCGATATATAGGTCGAGATTATTCCTGCGCTTTACATTCGCTACTACCAAGCTTTCTTTGCACCGGTGGCTGTTTCTTTTACTTTTTTCTTTGTCACGTCCTTAGTCTGTACTCGCTAAAATGGTTCGAGTCAAAGTTCACTCTTCGTTTGTAGTGAAACCACTCGTTGTTCTACAATCTTCTCTTAAATAAGTGATGATCGGATGTTGCGAAGCCTTGAAAACGTGAACTCGATTGGTTCGTACGTACTCTCTAAATTTGAAAATGTGAAATTCACTTGGAAAGTGTGAATAGTGACATATTTTATGTGAAAAATCGTTCATATATTTAGCTAGTGAACGACTTTTCACTTATTAAATGTCACTATTCACATTTTCCAAGTGAATTTCACATTTTTAGATTTACATGGTATATGCCGGAATGGTGCTGAAATTCAAAATTTCTAACTTCATAAATGAACCCGGAATAAACAGTAAAGAAAGGAGCTTGTGCGCGCTCAATTTTGCTCGTATCTTAAAAAGGTGATGGTTTTTGTTTTGAAGCGTTTAAGTAATTCATGAATGTAATTGGTCGAAAAATTTAGGAACGCCAAAGTTCAATTCTTAAAGATTTGAATTTTCCATTAAACAATTTAATGAAATAAGTATTGTATTAAACCTTTTTAACTGTAGTTTTTATTAACTAAATTTGTTGAAAAATTAAATATTGCTACGATATTATTTTAACTAAAAAATCAGAACGTATTGTTTAGACGAACTGGTTAGAAAAAAAAACAGCGTTAAGAGAACATTGAGCGGGGGAAGCGCGCTGGATTTTATTAGTAGAGTAAAAATTTCACGCTATACACGGAGAGAAATTTTACAGTAAAAATTACTATAGGAACAGTAGGATGTATTCGACTTATGACGACTTTTACTATGTACATAACAATTTTTACTATGTTTTATAGGAAAAGTCTTAAGCCGAGTACATCCCACTGTTCCTATGTAACATAGTAATTTTTATTATAACATTTCTCTGCGCATATGAACAGCATGATTTAATTTCTTAGGGAGTACAAATTATTAAAATTTTTAAATTGTCAATTAAACTAAAAATTCATTCATCAGGCAAATCTTCGTATAAGAACCGATACTGTTTTTAACTGTATTATTAATTACCACTAAATTAAAAAAAAAAACAACGAATAAATAAATCACATTATTTGTGAATTAATCATATTTTTTAATTGACTAATAAATCTTGAAAATAAATACTTAATTATCTCAATGATTTGATCGCTCGCAACAAAAGTTCCCCATTCTCCTTATAAGCCATTGTCATGTAAACAGCAGCCGTGACTTAAAGCCGGCGCACATTGATAAAAAAAAAAGAAAGAATTTACAACGGGCCCGGTTCAAAGCCCTCGCGAGACTCTCGAAGGAGTCAGGGCTTGACATAATTGATGTCACGCGCCGTGGATAACTTATTCCGGGAATGCCCAGCCGACGTCAAAGGGTCGAGGGGTTGGGCGCGCGCTCGAGAGAGAATTGACTGCGAGGAGCAATTAATTTTACGTCATTGCGTCGTTTAAATGCGTTTCCACGAGACCGATAAGAATTGCCCGGCGGCGCGTTCCGGCGCCCGGAACGGAAAACTCGTTATCGACAACAATCGACTCCAATGTTGCGTCGCGAAAACTCAACAATGAGCACTCGTGAATGGCGAATTTCAAAACGCGTCGACGCGCGCCAAGTCACCCGCAGGGCCGGCACATGCGCGTCGCCGCAAATTGACCGATGAATTCTTACTGCAAGGTTAGACGGCGCAAAAAATGTTCTAGTGGTTGGTGTATTTGTTTTAACGCACGCCGTTTACCTTTTTTTTTGTTATTGTACGAGGCCGTGTTTATTAGCTAAAAATTAGCTTGTTTTTTTTTTTTTTAACTATTTTAAGAATGTGAAAATATTAATTATGTGCATAAGCAAATGTATACTGGTCGATAAGAGAATTGTTTAAATATTTTCCTACAATTTCTATTTACAAACCGGCAGAAAAATGTTACATTACAAATTGTTTCAGTCTTTACTAAAAGGACAAATTCGAAAAATAAAACAAATGATATAAGGTAAAAGATCCAATACCTCGACAGATAGTATTGCTCAATCGATTGGTATTATTGGACAAGTAATTTGAATTAAAAAAAATGTTTTGAAGTAAAAGTATGCAAAAATGTATTATCTAACGCAAAACCTATTAACGTGAATATTTATTCCTACATCGGAATATCAACGAGTAATTTTTATTGAAGTATTTTTATTATTCAAGATACAAAGAAATGAGTGAAATTACGTCATTCTTATGCAACTCGTGATAAATTTTAAATTATTTATTTAACTATAATCAAATTATAAAATTAATACTAATATTAATAATATAAATTCATTTTTTTGTCTGAAACGTTGATGTTCTGTCTTTTGAAACGTTTTTTTGACATTAAAAAAACGTTTAACAATAAGATAAGATAAAATAAACTAATTTTTACTAAATTAATTAATAATAAAAATGAAAAAATAAATATAAAACCCTTATTCCGCCTCACCACAATGCGGAAGAGCATTCAGGCTATCGGGTCTAAAGATAGGATAGGACAATTTCCGTTGCGGTAAATTCCTGCGTCTTTATTTCTTTCCCTCTACTCTACTTTTGCTGCTTTTTTTTGGGCAAGTATCTTAAACCAGGCTTCTCCAGAAAAGGCCAAAGCTACATCCTGCTCCTTCCCCCTCAGACCAGGTTAATAGTCTTCTCCGTGTGTCACGCGAAGGTTCATTGGTGTTGAGAAAAAGAAGTATACAGTTATCGAGGAAGAAGCTGCATACAAAGATCAGAGAAAACGAAGGACTGGAAGGAGGTTCACCAGGAGGACAACAGGGACTACTGCAGGGACAATATTATCGCAGTTGATTCGGTTTACAAGTGATCCTCCGATCTTCGGGTCTTGTATATATGCGACTAGCTGTTGCTGCGAGGCAGATACGCGGTCGAGGATACATGCGTCCGTCTGATTGCATTTGCTATAGCCATCACTCATGTTCTGCGTATACTGCAGGATGTCGGAGAAATCTCATGAAAGTTTTTTTTTTATTAAATTATAAGTTTTTATTAAATTGTAAACAGTTCTTTTAAAGTGTGAATATCAAGCTTTCTTTAAAAATTACAAGTGAAAAAATGTGATTCAGGGATGATCACGTTAAAACGGATGGAGTCAAATTTCATTCTTAGTTTACAGCGGAAACCACTCATTGGATTAAAAAATTTAAGACTATACATGAAATGAATGATTTAAGTTTACTCTAAAATAGAGTAGAATATTAGAGATTATCCTCCTCATGCCTTTTGCTACATACTTAAGAGTCAAAGTATCGTTATATTTCTCTCCATCGATGGAATTAAATCACCGCAAAATTAGAGTGAAAATTTGACTCCAAGTCAAATTTGAGTTAATTTTTACTCTATTTCACTCTAGCTGATTTAGCGTGATTTATAAGCACTGAAAGTCATTATAATTTCTATACTGAATATATTGGTGCTTTGTAATTTTTATAAGGAAAACTCTGTAATTTTTTTGAGGAATTTGCAGAGCTAAAATTAAAAATCTTCTCTGACAGTCTCAAATTTGAGGTAAAAATTACAAGGATTTCCCCGTAAAAATTTCCAGGAGAAAATAATAAATTAATGCATTTACTACCTGCCGTACACTTTTTAGTAGGGAAATTACGCTTTTTGCAGTGTCGGTCATTTGTACGCACTATACTTTTAGCAGGGAAATTATTCTTTGCAGTATTACACATTTTGATGTGAAATGTTATAAAAAGACGCGCTTATATTACCGTCATTTACATGCTCGCGCTTCGATGAATTTTGCAAATTAGCAAAAGTGTACGCGCATAAAATCGTGCATACATTTGCATGCATGCATGCGAGTTTGTCGATGAAATTTCTAGTTCGAAAGGCGGGTAATGGCTTCGAGTCTCACGGGCTATATGCTCAACTGTATATATATGCAAGGTACATGAAAGCGTACTTTTGACGAGTCACACGCAGAAAAATATCCTTTTCTCTTACATTTATTAACCTACACGATAATACTCAGTATTTTCCGTCTACCAGCAAAATTTAAACAAAAATTTTTAAGAAAATTCGTACGCCGACGTAAATGTAGACTGTGCCGCGTGTCTAGTTCCCAACGCATTATTATTTGAACTTCATTAGGCTGAAACAAATGCAAATCGGATGTATCGCGATGGCCGATGTCAAAACATTTCATCGGATTAGACGGAAGAAAGCCCCGGCCACCCGCGCGTACGTATATAGGCGGCTGATTTCGAAACGAGTTCGAGCTGATTAAATTATCCGGCTGGGCACGGCCGTCATCGCAGCTACCGGGGATAAAGAAGACGAGCACTTGCGCAGCGGGAGAAAGAGCATCGGTCGCTCGGAATGGAAAAATACACGCTTGAATAACAGCCCGGCGTATAAAAAAGGGAAGGTGCGCATAACGCGAGAGCTTGGCCTGAAACTTATCCTTCGATCTCCTCATTAAAGAGGATGCTTTTTCTCTCCTACGCGGTAAAACGTCAACTTCCGCCTGCGACTGTTCGTCAGCTGGTTTTAAAAGTTAGTCTTTGAGGGCAGGGCATTGGAAATGAAAGTTACTCATCTGCTTTTTCCTGTTAAAGTTTTTACGGTAGCAAAATCAAACACGAAATTCATTTGAGTTTCTCGTATGCTACACCAAATGATTGAGAGTACATCGCCCACTAGGTTAGTAATCGGAGCTGACCAATTACTTGTTGTAACTGATATTTAAAGAGACAAAACACCCCCATAGTGTGAAAAATAAAATGAATAAAATTAGTGTTAGTAATAGAAGGTAAGCGATAATGTTTATGCTAAAAGCAGACCATATTACCTTTAATTTGCAGAAATTATATTTTGACCATTGTATCCATAGTCAGATTCCGTTGACTTGAATATCGATTTTTTCAGTTCCCGTAAGACCAACAAATGATTATAATAAGCATAAATTAAAAGATATAGTGTTTTTGCTGTTAATAATTTTCTATACGTCGTGTAATTTCCGAGCTTGCAAATTAAAGGTAATATTGTCTAATTTTAACATAAAAATTATCACTTCTATTACTAATTTTATTTATAATTTATGCCCTTAATTTTTCCAAGTAATATTTGGTTGAAGCAAGTATAAATATAAGTTAAAAAATTAGTTTAGTTCTAAATTACTAAACCTGTTTCTATAGAGTTAAAAGATTTAATCACGATTATTATATTACCAGGATAAAAAATAGAACTATCATTTAAATTTGATTGAATCTAGATTTACATTAGAAAATGTTGATTAGTCGCTGTTCTGATTAATCTACATTTTAATCAAAGTGTTATTTTGTTCTTATTTTGATACAAGTTTTTTCTTAAATGTCAAACAAAACATTAATTAAATATTTTCTTTATGTTTCAGGTAAGTTAGAAAGTCTCATTTCATCGAATTACTCCTGGTCTAAGGGATGCTTTGCAAATATTTTCGAAAAAAATTTCATAAGGAAGAAAATTTGCTCCGAGGGAAAATGTTATCGCTGCTAGAGGTAAGCAGTCCTTAAAAATTTCATTTGCTTTAAAAATCAAATGATTTTTACGAATTGATAACGATATCAATCGAACAACTTAATTTTCATTGCAAATCAACCTCATTAATTATAAAAAGACATACATTCATAAATATTTTTAATAACTTTTAATATTCTTACGCGGCGAGAAAAGTCTAGTAAAAATTACTGTACTATTTAGAAGTTCAGGGACAGACTCGACAAATAAAAAATTTTAATAGAAAGTATGCTAAAATGTGCTAGAGTTGTATGAAAATTTACGATACTTTTTAGTGAAATATTTTATTAATCGAGTCTGTCCTTCCATTAGTAAACTAGTATAGTAATTTTTACTAAACTTTTCTCTCCGTGTAATACCAAAAAAGCAAATCTTAAAACAGTCCGCTGCTTTCATCGAGGGCGGGACTGAAAATTCGATTACCCGCGGCAAATCCAGTTTATCACCCGATAACTGACGAAATAACGACCGCGCGGAAGTAGTCCTTAGCGACCTGGAGCGTGGAAACTCAGCTTAATCCAGGCGCTCGCCCCGCGACTTGGTCGTAGTTGTACCCCAAGCCAAAACAATCCCCGGCCGGACTCGAGCGTGGCGAGCGCTCCGCGGGTAAATCGATCACGCATTAAATTCCGGCGAGTCCGCAAGTTCAAAGAGTTGGCCTAATCCCTTCAAGTTCAGTGCGGGCCGCCAGCACTTCAGCTGTTTCGCAGTTGCATCGGGTCACGTCCCGCTGCAGCGGCGCTGACTCGCGAAAGAAGAAGCGAGCGCGAAAATCCCCCTACTCTCTCGCTCTCTCGTCGGCCCCCTCCCCTCCCCGGCCTTTCTCTCCTCGTTTTGTCGCTTTTTTTTTCTGCGCTTTTTTTCCTCCTTTTTCTGCTTCCTCTCTCGGTCGGGCGAAGGAGCGAGAGAGGGCGAGCGGGTTAGAGTTGGAAGGGACAATTCCATCGCCGTCGGAAGCGCGACGAGCCTCCGCACGGGTAGCACAGTTGCCACGGGCAACCTGGGCCTCCCGACGGAAAACTCCTGTCGCTCCGCTCTGGAAAAGCAGGACGATTGTGGGAGCGAGAGGAAGAGGAAGAGAGACGGGAGAGAAACGGGGATCGGAGGTAGAGCCGAGGAGACAGAGAGGAGCTTATTCCAGAGGAGCCGGCGGCAAGAGAGAGAGCGAGAAGTAAAGTTTGGCCCGGCTGGGAGAGAGAGAGAGAGAGAGAGAGAGAGTATGAGAGAGGATGGAAACTGAGGAAAGGGATCTCGCGCGCACCCCGCCGCTATAGAATCCTTCTATCTTTCTCTCGACGCTGGGAAAAAATTCAATCCACCGGTTAAAGGGGATGACGCTCTTTCTCTCTCTGCCACTCTTTTACGTTTTCTCTCGCTCACTCTCTCACTTTTTCTCTCTCTCATTCTCTCTCTCTCTCTCACTCTCTCTTTCACTCTCTCTCTCACTCTCTCTTTATCTCTCTCTATCCTCGAGAGCAGCTCGCGGTCATGGATTCAAAAGGAGTGCGAGGAGTGGGAAGTATAGTCGCTGGAAAAAATTAGGAAGCAAATGAAAGAGAGAGAGGGTGGGAGGCTGAGTTGTATTAGCGAGGAATAAAATGTTGAAAATTGAAAATAAGGAGGGAAGCTGCAGAGGTGCTGGTCGAAGGTACAAGGAAGTAATTGAGGGAGGATACAATGGCGAGTGGTGCTGAGAAATGAAAAAGAAGGAAAAACTATGCGCCTAAGATTGATGATAAAGTAAAATCGGAAAAAGCGCGGAGGCGATTTTTAGTGCGGGCGCGGGAATTAAATGGTCGACGGTGTAAATAATAAGAAATAGCGAGTAACGCTATACCTGCGGGATTGGGATTTTTTTTCGTGTTTTAATTGGTCAAACGTAAAAGATAACACAAAATATAGAAAAATCACAAGAAAAAATTAATATTATAGCAAATGTTACTATAAAACTGTAATTTTCTTCAAGCGTTGTGATCATTTTCTTTCAACACGAATGATTAGAAAATAATTTGTTATACTATTCAGACACAAATAGCTCGTTTATATTTTCTTAAAAAACGATAGAAAGTTGTTTTAAAATATTTTTAAAAACGATTTCTAGATAAAAGGCGACAAAATTTTAAATATTTTGTCATGAAAATAATCTTTCAATATTAACAATTGATTCGTGTAATTTATTTTGAGGAAGCGTTGTATTTTTCTAACGAAAAAAAAAAGTACATAAGTGCACTGAGAATGAAGTATTCTAAAAATTACTATCTGCATGGGAAAGTGACTATAGGCTCTCAGATAAAAACGACCGTACCCTATTATATAAAAATTGCTATAAATGTAGCAAATTTGATTGGACAATAATTCTACAAGTACCACAAAATGTACTATGTAAAGTATGTACAGTTGTACCTCCAGAGTCCAATCTGTCATCGCATTCCTAAAAAGATACTAATATTCGCAATATTTTTTTTCGGTGTATCAATCGTTGGATACCTCGAGTCTCCCAATTCAAACGTTAAATTTTCAAAGCCGTGTAAAAGCTCGACAAAAATTCCAATAATCTCGCGATCAAACAAAAAGCTTGGACGCGGCCTAAAGCTCTGGCGCGTGCTGTTTGAAACAAAAAACCTAATGATCGTCGGGCACGGAGGGCGAGGGTTTACACGCGTACAGACATCCCCGGGAAGAAGTGCCCGAAGGGGGAGGCGTCGGAACGTGTCCCCTCGGAGGGTCGCGGCTTGCGGGGAGCAACGCCGGCTTCCTTCGGGCGCGCCGCTTTTTGCCCTTTCCACGCCTGCCAATTCGCCAAAGCAGAGAGGAGATCGCGGCGCGATCCGCGCAAGTCCTTCAGCAGGGGCCCCCGGGCGATCGGCGCCGGCGAGGAGCTAATACGCGAGCGGTCGCGAGATTGCGGCGACTCAAGGGGCGCTAGCCCCTCGGATTTATGCGGTCCACACCCCTTTCGATGCGACGCGCCGGCTACCGTCCGCGCTAATTCCCACTGTGCTCTGGACGATCCTGCCGGAGGTGCTGCTTATCGTAATGTTCCGAGTTTCTGCGTTGGGCTGCTGCTGCTTTTTCGATAATTGGCGATTTCAAATGTTCTTTTTCGATTTTTTCTTTAGTTTTTTTCTGCATCTGCTTATTATTTTTTTTTTGTCTTTGTCGATTTTTTTTTAATTTATTTCTGCACTTGCTGGTTTATTTTTTGATGGCAGGACGATCGTAGTTTAAATGTAAAAATTAATTTTTTTTATTAAGGTAAATAGTACTACAATGATTTTTTTGTTTTTAAGCGCGAAGAGTGGAAAAGTATTTTTTCAAAGTTTATTTACGTTCGTAATTACCTTGTAAATTTTTTGAAACTCGGAAGCTAATTCAAAATGAATCATAAATTTGACTCAAAAAACAGAAAAATAGATACCACAATTTTTTTTATTTTTATTAAAATTTATTATAATTTACTGCTCACGAATGTACTTAATATAAATTTCTATACTTTAATGTAACTTTCTCTCCGTGCATAGTTAAGTGGTTTTAAATTACATACAACGCTGTTTAAACTTTGTAATTTATGTAAAATTTTGTTTGCAAAATATAAGAAGAATGAAAAAAAAATTCTTAATATAAAATGTTTTATTAATTGATAATTAACCGCACAAGAGTTTCAATTAAAGTCGACCAACAGGGATCGCTGCATGATATATACACGGACAGAAAAATCTAATAAAAATTGCTATACTTTTTTTGTAACGTAGGGACAGACTCGAGAAATAAAACCCTTTGCTAGAAAGTATAATAAAATGTGCTGGACTTACAGTAAATTTTGCTGAACTACTACAAGTCTAGCGGACTTTACTATACTTTTTAGTAAATTCTTTTTTCATTTGTCGAGTGTGCCTTTGCGTTACAGAATAGTATAGTAATTTCTACTAGACTTTTCTCTCCACGTATTAAAAAGTCCATCTCTTAATTTATTAAAAAAAAAAGATTGCGTATTAAGGGAGCTAATGCACCTAAGCACCATAGTGTCTGCACCCAATCGCGAATGCATTTCATGAATAACAAAGGCAAAAGACCGGCGATTAGTTTATCCCCCGAACTGGGGGTGTATTTTCGATTTGAGAAGCACCCCAACGGCAGCCGCCGATCTTATAGCCTAAGGCTGCCGTCTTTGCTCCCTCCTTCGGCCTTTGACTCAAGAATTTCCCGCCGAATGATTTTGTGGCCACGGCCGATTCTCCCTTTCTTCTCCCGTGTAAGGGGGAGGGGGGCAAGATATACATTCGCTAATCCAGCAGGAAAACGGTGCCTGGATCCGGGCCAACTATTTTCGTTGCACGCCGCCACCGCCTCTCTTATTGCTGACGTTGCGCGCACCGTCGCGGCTACAGAGAACTGCCAGGGCCAATCTCCGCGCGTCTCTATTCTCCCTGCCGGTCGCTCCTCTTTGCTCCTGAGGGCGCACTAGGTCGCTCCGTCGCGCTCCCGACCTTTCCTTTGGCGCCGAAATTCGCGTTATTGTTTCGCGCGCGATCGGCTCGCCCCTTTCAAATTGCCCCGCTTTCTTCTGAATACTTCTGAATACATACTTTACACAGTACATTTTGTGGTACTTGTAGAATTATTGTCCAATAAAATTTGCTACATTTATAGAAATATTGTTTAAAAAATTCAGTATAGTTTAATTAACGCATGATTAAATTTTATATGACTACGTTTATTCAACTTTTTAAGCAAACTTTATTTACTATTTCAGTAAATGTTACTAATCATTTTCACCGTGTCCCTAAAATTAACAGACCATGCGAAAACAGACCACACGGAGGAACCCAAGACCGAAGACAACGACCATGCTCCCGCAATTGTAAACAAAACCAGCGGCGGAAGTTCTGTTTCACCTATCGATAACTCAAACTCGAGAGATCGATATGTACGCGGCCGCCTCTCGGCGCGTAGATGCGCGCACATACGCCCCCGGCGTGCCTTATCCTCTCCTGCATTTTCCGTGCGGATCCAGAGGGGCTATGCTTTTCGCAGGGGGTATATCCCCGCGCACACACGCCACTCGGCGAGTTTGCAATTCCTGATACCGTTGCGCCGAGCGCGAGCTCGCCCGGAGCTTTGCTCGCGGAATCCGACGTATAAAGCGCGGCGTACGTACCCCCGCAATCCCTCCTCCCTCCATGGACCTACGCGGGAAAAAAAGACAATCACTCAGGAAATCCAAATTTACTCGGCTAAAACACGATTTCTTTCTGTTGCAATGCTACCCGGTGACTTGAGAATTTACTTTTTGTACTGTTTTTTGTTTTTTTTTTAAAGTTGAGGTATGAGGAATTTTCCGTAAATGCACTAAGAGAATGTTCTCGTAAAAATGTGGCATATCTCCCGTAAAAATTATGTGAAGAAACTTAAATGAGGGGAGATTGAAAAGCACTGGCAATTTTTACCGGAATATTGAACACTTGGTACAATTTTGTATTCTTTTTAAAGCTCTAAAAAATTAATAAAGAAAGCTCGAAAAATTTTACCGAAAAATTCTTGTCATTATCACAATGTTTTTTATAACAATTACAAAACATTGCCAACTTTCGAAATTAAGGTAAAAATTAAAATGACTTCCGCGCAAAAATTTGCAATTCTTATATACATACAAGCACTAAAATTTATACTTATATACATACAAGTTCTACAAATTTATACTTATATACATACAAGTACTACAAATTACTGCAAATTTTTGCGCGAAAGTTACTGGTAAAAACTCGTAAAATTTACTGTTCAAAAGCATACTTTTTAATAGAAAAATTTACAGAGAGTTTCATTTTATCAAAAATTTTTTATAAAAAAAATTACACTTCTCTTAGTCTTCTTAGGTTACTATCGTTAACTTCGAGCACTCTAAAGATGAGTAAATGAATTTTCACTTAAATAAGTAATTAGTCGATTATTTGAGTGAATTTTTACTTATATAAGTAACTAGGCAATTATTTGAGTGAAATTTCATTTAAATAAGTAACTATTCATCTTTAAAGAGAGAGAGAGAGAGAGAGTCGAAATATACAAGGTAAGAAGTCTCGTAGTGAAACATCGCGAAAGTGTAAAATAGTATGGTAGTAGTAGCGTAGTGAAACATCGCGAATCAGAAAAAATTGAAAATATAACATTAAAAAAAAAAAAAAAAACGTCAACGACAAGTCACAAGACTAAGTCGAAATAAACGAGAGCAGAGTGAGGAAAGGAGCAGGACGGATAACGAACTGGAAACGTAAGCCCGCGAGCGTTCTCGCTTCTAACTTGCGCGGCCACCTTCGGCACCGACTTTCCTCCTCCCTCCTCTCCTTCACTTCTGCCTGCCTCCCTTTCCGTTCTTCTCTTTGTTTCTCTTTGTTGCACCTTTTTTTCGTCCCTCGCCTCTCTCTTTCTCCGAGTTTTCTCTGCGCGATATCTTCCCTCCTTCTCCTCTGCCCTTTTTTTTCTCATCTCCCTTGCCTCGGCCAGGTGACTCCTCTTCGTTTTTTTTTTCGCCGCCGCGGTCCACGCACGCCAGCAGCGCGGATGCGCGTGCGCGTCCATCGGCGCGAAACAAGTGTTCCCGCGCTTTCAGGATGTGACCCTCGCGAACGCTTCCTCGGCTCGCGCCGCTGCATTCGCTCACGTTCCCTCACGCTCGAACGAGCTCCCGACGGAGGAAGACGCTCCTCCTCCCTCCTGCGTCTTGTCTTATTTCCTCTTTTTTTTCTTCTTTTTTTTTGCAACTCGTGTAAATGTTCTGTAATAAAGCTTAGAAATTGTGTTATTTTCGGTGCGTATTTTTTATGAGGAACGGTGAAAGTGCATACAGTTTTTTTCAAAATTATTATTATCGTTGATTTTCTCTCTTCGGTGGTGTTACTTCTTTTTTTGTTCGGCTGGTTGTTAAAAATATGAGAGAGAAATGAAAGTACGGTAGTCCGCGGGGCAATGTAATTGACGACGCGTCGAATCTTCCGTCACGTGAAAGTAGAAATCCGTCCGTATCCAGTTCATGGCCTCTGCTTTATTTCGAAGACACACTCATTGTCCGACTCGAATAAAATCAAAACAGCTGGATGTTACTTTTAACGGTGTCTTCGAGTAGAAATTTTGCCCTCAAAAAATTTTATTGCCACGTCAACAATTTTATTAAGAAATAATTGTAACTCTATAATAAGATCGTTTACTGTTTAAAAAAAATTGTTCAGCGCTGTTGATCGGTATAATGTACTGCAGGGAGAAAATAAAATTTTTATTGCCACTAATTTACCGACCTGATTATCTAAATTTAAATTACGTTGAATTTATTTATACGCATTATAATAAAAACTAGCAAAGTTCTCGTGCTAATAATTTTTAATAATACGTTCAATTAAAATGACAGAGATTTGAAAAACTTGACAGTTATTTTATTAATCTAAATCAGACAAAAGTAACAAAAGTAACTAAAAGACTTAAAAAATCTCTATTGGTTTAAAAGTTATATCGAACCGAATTTAAGGGTTGGAAATAATGTTTTATAATCAAATTTTATGCAGTTCTCAATTCTCATATTAAGTTCTGCATAACTTTTGAATCAATAGAATTTATTTCTAACACAACTCCCATAGTAAAATAATGAAATATAAAGTTTTATCAAAAAATAACGTTAGGGACTTAATGTATCAAAAATTTTGAGCCGTAGACCCTAATATTTTAGGTTTCTTCACATTAAATTTAATATAAGAAAAACAGTCCCTAAAATTTCAATAAAACCCGCGATTCAGAGGTAGTCTGCTAATAAGCAAAAAACGCCTCTCTCAAAGCAAAAGGGAAGTCTCAACCTACCGTAAACACAGCAGTCGCTAAATAACCCATCTCTTTAAACGGCCAGCAACAAAAGCGATTGTTTAAAAAGTCAGTAGCAGCAACGAGGGCAGCGTGGCCGCATCAAAGTCACAGTAAAATAAAAAACAAGGTCCACGTGCCCTGGTGCTTTGGGGAGGCCCTCAGACGCGTTTAAACGGCCGAGCGTGGAATGCGCGATGACAATCGTGCGCGCGCGTCCCTCCGAAGTCGTCGTCCTCTCCCCGCGGAGAGTCGCGCGCAACCCGTGGCATCCTCCTAGGGTAGCGCCGGCTCCGACGCAACCTTGTCAAGGTAGCGCCGCACGCCGAGGGCCCCGCTGAGAAAAATTAGCTCCCTCGCGCGTGAACGCCACTGATTATCAATTTCGCTTGGATCCCTCCTCCCTTTCTTCTCGTTATTGTGCGATTTTTTTTCCTTTTTTTAGGACTCAGGTTTTTGATGGACAGTTGCTTTTTTCGTGGCATTGTGATGTCATTTTTATGGGGTTTCAGGTCTTCTGAATGTTTCTTTGTAGAATTCTTTTGTTATTGTATTTTTTATTAATGTTCAATGATGCAGAGGAATTTATTGATTTAATTTGAAATTTATGCCGATTCATTTGAAAAAAAAAATTGTATTTTCTGCTGGCTGATTTTAAAAAAGTAATTAAAGGAAACATTTTACGGGCTATAAAATTTTCGTGAAAAATGCAAGCGAACTTTTTTAAAATATTGCCGATTCGCATGTACGAGTAATTTTTGAAATATTGATTTTTTTTTTCTTTTTTTTTTATTTCGTAAAATGGAAAAAATCTTTCAATCTACATGCATTGTGCCTCCATCGATTTCAAACGCGGGGGTAAAAAATTCTTTGTGCGTGAATGTCGAAGGAATAAAATGGTAAATAAAATACTCGTAATATCTAAATTCCATTCTAAAAACAGAAAAGATGCTCCGCGCTATATTTCTCCGCCGCAGACTTTTTCGTTTTACCTCGAAAATTCTTTTATTGTTTCCAACGTCAAAATTCATAAAATGAATATGTAACCTCGAGATAAAAAAAAATTCACCAAACTTTGCCAGTTATTGCTTAAATCATAAATTTAACGTATTCGTCAGACGGAAAAATTAATCAGTTTTGCTTAAAAGCGCCATCGACTCACTGATATATTTAAAAATAATAATAATAAATAATAAATTACCGGCACCAGCGCACGAGGCGCAGGCCTCGTAAGAATATACTGCATTTTAAAAACGGCCGGTGAAAAAAGCAGAGTAACAACATGAGAGAGAAAGATAGAAGTAAAAAAGAATTCCGTAAGGTAGAGCATTTGCCGAAGCACGCGGGGGCTCTGAAGGTGGGATGGGTGGACAGAGGGGGAGGCGGACGAGCGGGAGGAAGGTCTGATGAGAGAGACGGAGAGAGAGAGAGAGAAAGAGAGTGAGAGAGTGAGAGAGGAAAGTAAAAAAAGGAAGATGAGGCGAGAGCAGCCAGGGCAAAACGAGAGAGAGAGAGACAGAGAGAGAGAGAGAGAGAGAGAGAGAGAGAGAGAGAGAGAGACAGAGAGAGAGAGACGGACAAGCAGTTCGCCGAGAGGAGAGCAGAGCTGAGAGAGAAAGAGAGGAGCTGGAGAGACACACGCGGCAAACAATGGGAGCGCGTGTACGGACTCTCTCTCTGCCTCTCTCGCTCTCCTCGTATTCTACCTTCTTATTTCTTTATTTCTTTCGGTTCTCTCCGTCTTGCTCCTCGACTCGACTTTTTCTCTCGCTCTCGCGCGCCGCTGAAGAGAGAGAGAAGGAGGTAAACGAAATAAAAAAATCCAAGAGCGAGAGAGAGAGAGAGGAGAGAGAGAGAGAGAGAGAGAGAGAGAGAGAGAGTGAGAGAGAGTCGCCGGTCGGCTGAGAAGAGGACGGCGAACTGAGAGCAGGGCATGGGAAAGAGGGAGACGGAAAATTTCTGGGTGGCGGCGAGTGGAGGAGAGAGAAAGAGAGAGAGGAAGGGTGGAACAGGTTCCAGCGAGTGGGTGGGGTTGTGTGTGTAAGTGTGTGTGAGCGAGGTGCGCGCGCGTGCAAGCGGAGGGACAGAGAGGGAGAGACGAAACGATGCGCCGAGGAAGAGAGAAGAGAGAGAGAGATAGAGAGAGATAGAGAGAGAGAGAGAGAGAGATCGGAACGGAAGGAGGGGAAACTGGAATCCTGAGTAGCAACGGCGTAGCCGCGAACCGACGAACCTGGGTTCAACCTTAAAGCGATAGATCACTTTAACTCGCGGCCCAGTCGCGTCTCTCTCTCTCTCTCTCTCTCTTTCTCCCACGAGTCCTCTGTCACGGAGGTGCGCGACCGATCGCACGGACTCCGAAGACGTCGACGTCAACGACGAGTCAAGGGCGTTGCTCTCCTCGCGAGGACTTATCTAGTATAGCGCGCATGCTGATTTTTAACCGAGATACGGATACGAAGTGGAGGTGCCCGTCTCCTCCTCTACTCCTTCGATTGCCTGCTCGTGTTTCATGGTTACGAAACTTTTGAGCAAGCGACGTTCAACTGTAACACCCCCTCACCCCGAAGTCTTGTTTCTGCAAACTGCTTATTCCTACCGCCGCTATTTTTTTTTTCGCTGATTCGCTCGAGCTTTTTTTGTGATCCGCGTATGAGGGAGCTTTCGGCTTTCAATTTCTCGCGGGCCTTTTGGGGAAAAACAACGGTGGCTCTCGTCACTTTTTAAAGCTGCTTCTTTCGTTTTATTTCGGTTTGGGAATGAATTTTTGGCGAATTTAACGACGATTGTGCTGCCGCGTGATTAACGCTCGCAGCGAAGGTAATCCGGGTCCTAACGTAAAACTTTTTCGCGATAATTAAATGCACTGATTTATGGAAGTTGTTAACGAACGCAGATATTTGACGTCATAAGGATTTTAAAATATTGAGCGCCAGCAATCACGTCACGCGATTAATGAATCCTCCGTGTGTACAGTTACGATATATTTACGCTGATAATTTGTGAAATTATTTATTTTTAATGAAAAAAAATATGCGCATGGATACGAAAATAACGCGGGAATCGCGCGTAATATTTTAGAAAAATAAATAATAAAAAATAATTCTGCGGAATCTCGAAGAATTCGCTGCGGCATTATCGGGACGGAGAAAAATTTAAATGTCTAACGCATTTTATAATTTATTTTGGCGTTGAAAATTCTATGGTGTAGCTGTGGAGCTGTTAGGTGCGTCGGGAACTGCGTACAGCGTCAAGAGCAAATATTGGCAATCACTTCCACGAATGAAATTCCCGGGATAACGAGAACATTTTCAGTTATAAACAATCTGTAAATGAATGTACCAGAAATACAGCGGATGCTTGTGATTTTGATGGGAATTCAAATTGGATACTGGGCCTGTCTCCCTTTTACCAAAAAATCGTACTTGCATTTGCTAGCGCGGTGAATTTCATTTATAATTACTAATTTTTTGGTTATTTCTTTCTGTTGAACTTTGAAAGACAGTGACAGACATTTAATTTATTGGCCATTTGAAAGCTATCGATCGACTAATTATGTCGATTTATTATAATTATATACTACAAACTGACTACCGTAGATTACTATACATTTTATAGAGCTTGTTATGAAATTTCAAATATTTTGTATTAATACACTGTCAAAAAATTCTAAAAACAATTACAACTCATGTCCTAATAAGTATACGTAAAAAATCTTAATTATTATTACCCGAGAATTTAATTTTTATGCGACAAAATTTCTGCACTTTTATCATAAATTGAGATGATTGACACAATGGTTTGTTAGAGAAACTTTGCAAATTTTACAAGAAAAGCTCTGACATTTTCACAAGAGACCGTCTATCGATCACGTTTTTTTCGCGACGGTACTACAAGGAGAGCTAATTTTTTATAAAAAAAATTCTCTTGTGTAAACGTCACTACTCTTGTATAATCGAACAATTAACTATCAAATCAACCTACTACAAAAAAGACCAAGAAAATGATGCGGATACAAACGAAAAACAATCGCCGCTTTAACAGGAACCCTGCTGTCAAATCTCTACTCGTCCTATTTAAACGTCGCGCAGTCCTCGTCAGCAGCTCCCGAAACACAAAATCCCACAAAATTCTCGTTCGTAATTGAGCCTAACAAGACTTTAAGCAGTCCCGGCGCTCGAGGGTGGGAGGGGCGCGTGAGCCCCCTGCGCCGGCGGAGCTTTTTCCGACGCCAGATCCCGCTCTCGGCTGCAAGCTCCGCCGCAAATTAGAACTTGGTAATTCTCCGATTGCTACATCGCGCGGACGGCCCGGACGACGAGCTCGCGGCTGCGGGAGCGCCCGAATCGAGGTGCGGATGCCCCGAACTCCCCGGAAACTCGAGTAGCCCGTGTGCACCGCGCAAAAGTCTGCACCGCGGGGGTTTAAAGCCGCGAGCTTCGTTCGATCGCGAAAATCGCGTGCGTGTTGCCTGCCTCTTCTCCCGTCCTGTTCTCCATCGTTTTGGGCGCGAACACGATTGTCCCTTCATTCGAGAGTATTTGTATATATTTATGCAAAATTGAGCATATACGGCTCTTCTACACGGGGAGAAATGTTATAGTAAAAATTACTATGTTCCATAGAAACAGTGGGACATACTCGACCTATGATGATTTTTACTATAAAACATACTAAAAATTCCTATATACATGGTGCAATTTTTGCTATGTACATAGGAATTTTTAGTATGTTTTATAGTAAATATCATCATAGGTCGAGTATGTCCCATTGTTCCTACAGAATATAATAATTTTTACTATAACATTTCTGTCCGTGTAGAAGAGCCACTTTGTTGTCCTCAGAAGAGGCCATAAAGTGGCATCTTATTCCCCCATAAAGTGATTTTTCTGTTTTTGAGAGAATAAAGTACTTTTTCAGCCTACAGCAGCTGAAAACAATAACTTTTCCTTCCAGCGCCCGATGGAAAAGATTAACATTTCCTACACCTGGCTACACAGTTGAGCCGCGCATAAAATGCTGTATACAAAATGAGAGTAAAGTCGATTATTTCCTTGTTGCATAATGTACTATAATGACAATTTAATAACCAGAAAAATAGAAATGGGCAAAAAATAGAGACCATTTTTAATCCATTATGAAACCCTTTTTTAAATCAGAATCTTACATTTAATATAAATAATTAACAGGAAAAAATGACTTGCGATTATTCGAAAAGACAAAACAAGTGTTTAAATTTTACTAATATTCGCACTGGAAATGCTTATTAAATGTTTTTAAACAAACATTATTTCACAATTATCCTCCCATTTTTCTTCAAACATGGCTTTTTTTATGATAATAGAAGCTCGTACTTGTTTTTAATAAATTTGCGAATGACGTTGAAAAAAGTATTTCATTTATCACTATAAAAACAAATGTTTGGGCAAGTCATTTCTTAGTTTCGTGGCCACTTCAACTAGACGGATTTCTAGCATGGATATTGTCGTTGATTAGCGACGGTTTAATGTGGAATTCGAAACTTATGTATTAAGTAACTAGGCGAGGACGGGAGATTTTTCCTTTTCATAACATTCTCATCGCGCGGTTAACTTTCCCCTTCACTTTTTAAGTTTTTCCGCGGGCGCGGACTTATCCGTGGAATACTTGGACCGAGTAAGTACAAACCAAGTATTCCAATAACCGTTTCCTTTACGTCGAGAAATAGAGGGATGGTCGGGGGAGGAAGTTTCGGCGGTAGTAAATTCAAATCGCTTCTGAATTCCGTAAATTTCGTATACTTTATTTGCATCCTCATTACATGCATTTTCCATACTTTACACGTCGGCCCTTGGCGAGATGAATTAGTTCGGGAGCGCCTAACTATCGAACAATTCTGAAGAGCATGATGCTTAATCAATTTTTTACGTACGTACGTTTTTTTTTTTTTTAATTTTAATTAATTCTTCATATATTTCAAATTTAATTTCGCGATTGCATGAATAAATAAATGGAATCGAGTACCGGTGTATTATTATAATTGTATGTGTAAGTTTATAATGTGAAAAAAATTTTAAAGTACTTTATTTCAACAAAGCTTTGAGAAGTTTCAGCTGCAAGCTCATTCTTGTAGCTATCGTTAGTGCCTAATGAATTGAATAATTGAAAAATCTATAATATTATCTGCACATAAATTGACTAAGTTAATCGTCATTGTGACTGTAGCTACTGTTCATAAGCTTGCGTCCGGAACTTGCAAGCTCGGCTGGACATCACACTTTTCACTGAAAACCAGTCGTTTTTCGCTAATAGTAAACTTCGAAAGATACCACAAAACTGTAATCCTTACGGATTGCACTTAAATTATCCGCTAATTTTCAAACTGACACTCATCATAATGAGACAAATCATTCTTTGAGGGACGATAAAGAGAAACGCGCCCACAAAACTCCAACCAATCTAGAAAACAAGTAAAAGCGAAAAAGGGACAAAAGTAGGAGGCCAAGATCAAAGACCGAAATAACCTAACCGAGTTTATAAAGTTCAGCGAGGCCGACGAAAGGAGTGACGAAATCGACAAGAGTCCCAAGGGCATTGTCCTGTCAAGGCGGCTCTCTCTCTCTCTCTCTCTCGCCTCGACGTCGCGCCTTCTTTCCTTGCCTTTCGGCACGACTGACAAGGCGCCGTAAGACTCGGAATGCGGGAAATCCGAATTGGAATTCGCTCTTTTGTCCATATCCCGAGCTTGTATCGCTGTTTTCCTCTCTGAGCCGACCGACTCTCTCTCCTCCTTGTCCGATGCAAGGGACGCGTGTTGCACTTGTAAACAAACTTAGCGCCAACGAATAGTTTCGCGGTGCTTTTCAAACTGATTTTTCATTATGGACCGGACTTGAGCTTTTTCAAGCATTTCTGCAAGATATACTTGGCTTTATTTAACGTTTCAATATTTTTAACGCGATACTGGATAAGGTTCCCTCTGCTGAAAAAAGGCCATTAATCACAACGATAGTAATCATAACGATTAGCTGTTCCAAATGGTATGTGGTTTGTTTTAAATTAATTTTTGGTTGAAACAGATAATGATTAGTTGTGATTATTGACCTTTTTATCAGCATCGATTGTAGCATTTTTTTCGAGTTAAATTCTTGGATAGAAACTTTACCATGAATGATTGGTTAGCACTGGTCACATTTAAACCAAGGATTAATTAATTCTTTTTAAATCAATAATGTTTTTAGTAAACTAAAAGACTAAATTTGTTCATCATATTTATATGTAATCGTAAATATTAATTTAAATATAGCGTAAGAAACTTTGTATGTACAATCTGCAAAGTTTAAATAATATGTACATTTGTCGCGATTAAAATTATGAAGACAAGTATAAATAAGACTTATTTTCATTTAATCTTAAATTCTTGAAGATGAGTTTTCTCGAGGAGAAGCTATTATTCTTCTAGAAACCTTTCCCTCGTCCATAGTGTCGAAGGGAAGCCACTGCGACAAAAAACATAAAAATGAAGAAGTATAAAAGGAAACGAGAATCAATTCTTCGTTGCCAAGAAAAAGAGGAAAAGAAATTTAGGCCAATTTCATCACTGAAGGAGCTCGGACTATCTTTATATTAAAAAGCGAGGGAGGAGACGAATTTTCATCGGCAATATTATGAAAAGACGGTTGTTTTCTTCATGAAGAAAGTTTAGATTCAGGATTAAAGCTCGAGAAAATTTTTAAACGCGTCATTTGATTTCTTGTTTTTTGCTTCTTTGTATCAATTTTTATTAGCCACTATTAAGGGGGTCCAAAATTCAATTAAAAATTTTAATTTCCCGCCATAAAATAGCAGACGAAAAAACAATTAATTTACTTAAAACAAAGAGTATAAATAAAATATCGAAAAAATCTAGAGATACTTGCCCTCGGTTAGGTAACGAATATACATAATATGATTTCCTTACAATATTTAAGCTTTTTTTCATCAAGGTATTGTTATATGAACTTCGAACTCTATAAAATGATAGATCGTTACTTAAGGGAGGGCCAGTATCTTTTGGATTTTCGATATTTCATTTATACTGTTTGTTAAGCAAATTAATTGTTCTTTATCTACTATATAATGGCGCGAAATTTAAATTTTTAATTGTCTTTCAAACCTCCTTATATTTGAATTCGGCTACTTGGCGCGGTACCCTATCAATATATCTAACTAAATGTTTGTAAGATTACAGCGATTAATGGTTCTTTAATGAGAATGGCTATCATCAAACTTTAGCTGCTGTGGGTACTCGTACTCGTAAGTCCTGTTAAGCACCTTTGACCATAACCCTAACCTCATTTAATTACAATAGATGTAAACACCAAAGTCGAAGTAGGGCAAACGTTTTCGCGTTAATTGCACCTTTTATATACTAATAAACTATGTTATTAGTTTTTATTACTTCGTATACTTCTTCTATATGGAAGTGTGAGCAAATGAAGCTAATCGCAAAAATGAAATCTGACAGTGAAAATAGAATCGGACAGCCTTACACTCTTTTAAAATTTAAGGCAAATATTAATTGTTAATTTAAAAAACGATTGCATTAGTTGCAATTTCATAAAAAAGTACAATTAATATTATCATTCAAGTAATGTTAGCAAGCTCTCATTGAATTTACAAGTAAAGTAGAAACACTTAAAAATCCTTTCAGTTCTAAATATTAAAATAATTATTCATAATGCTTATAATTAATCAAACGTAAAACTAGAATTATTTATGTGTTTGTAAATTTGCGATTGCAAATGGAATATAATTTTTTTGTACCAAATTATTATTATTCTGTACGAAGATACGTGTAATCTCCTATCGAATGGACACAAAGTACAAAGTTTTTTTACCGTGAATTAACTAGAAGGGGTCATTGACTTTTTTAAACTGGAAAGATCACGTAGCGCAAAAGCGTACGAAATTTTCCCGAAAGCGTTGATCAAGCGATCAGCTCATTCATCACCCGGTGAAAATGGCGCGTACCCCATTTCAATCAGACACCAAAAATGTTTCACCCCCCGTTAGATTCGCCGGTCTGATGAGATGGCGCTAAGGTCAGCTCCGCAACGTTTCTCTCTCTCTCTCCCTTTCTCTCTTTCACACCTTCCTACAGCCGATAGCGATCGCTCTTTATCTCGGGGCGCGGAATAAATGCGACCTATCAAAACTAAGTACAACAGGAAAGATGACAACGACTACAAGTGAATACAACCCGAACTCTTATTTTTCGGTATATTTAATCTGACCAGATCGACGTACTTATGTCGTTGGTTATTCATGGTGTCCGGATCGCGAAGCCTCTCTCTCTTCTTTCTCTCTACCTTCCTCGCTCTTTTCGACGGAGAGAGCAAGTGAGGGCACGAGAGAGAAGTGGAGAGCAAGAACGAAAGCAAAAGAGAAGGAGAGAGCAAGAACGAGAGCGAAAGAGAGAGAGAGAGGGACCGGGGGTGCGCGAGAGCGAGCGCGCGCGAGCGGGGGTGGCTGCATGGTGTGCCGAGCGCGGGGTGGGGGCGAGATATTGATCAAAACCTACCCTGGCACCAACTCCTCCCCCGCGGGCCGGGATCGCTGTCTCTTTCCCTCGCACGGGCTCACCACCCACCCCCGACCGGTCGAGCGCAACGGCTCCAGTGGTGCTCAACTCCGACGGCGGCGGCTCGGGGGTTAGGCCAGGATCGCGGGGATGCCGAGATGTGGCATGCCTCGGAGCCGGAGGTCCTCGTCGGAGCCGATATCTTGCTGCGGAGTCTTAACGGATCGCGTGTAGCGTGCGCCATGGTCGCTCTCCCGGCGAAAGCCGACGCCTCTCGAGGGCCCGTCGGTACTGCTGCAATCGTTGCGGGGGGTTTCGATTTTATAATTGAGGTAGATGTGCACTGCTTCATGCACTTTTCTCTTTATTGGGCGAGAAATTTTCTTTAGTTTGGCGGATGGTAGTTTTGATGTTTTCTTGCGTTTACTTAAATTTGTGTTAATAAATAATGGAGGTTGAAGGTGGAGTAGTATAATAAGGTACGACTATATATTGTCGGCAAATATTGACTATTCTTATCAGCAAATCTATATGGAAACTTCGACGTGGACTTGAGCTTACTTAAAAAATTTTTCTTTTTCTAAAGTTTTAAGTATGTTCAATGCGAATCACTTTGTTTTCAGTTCGCGGTATGATCTTTTTTTTTATCAAACTATACACTACTTCAAAAGAATTGCATTTTCAATCCGTCGTACAAATAACTTTTAAAATTTTCATTTCTTTTTGATTTCTAGAAATAGATTTTATACTAAGAAGAAACATCACAAAAGAAATTATCCGTACATTTAAAAATTACCTATACTCTACATTTTGTCATAAATATAGTAAATTTTACTGGACAGTATTGGAAATAATCCAACACATCTAGCACAATTTACTGTAAAGTATGTACTGTCTTGTAATTTTTATCTGCATTCGCAAATAAGTAAAACAATTTAAAGTACAGTAATTTTTATAATACTTTCTTCTCAGTGTAGATTATTTTTGTACAAATACATTTAACAAGCAAAAAAACGGACGAAAGAACAAATGAAACTGCAAAAACTTGGCGTAATCTTTTACTCAATTATCTACAAATGTTTTACATCGATTTTCATTGAAAATGGCTTCTTAATTTATTAGTCCACTCTGCACCGTTCAGTTAATTTAAAAAAATGTTAATTTACACTGCATAATTGGCCACACCTTGCAGAATTCGAAATAAAGGGACGAATGTCGAATGCTCTCTTGAAGTGCGTGGAAGGGACACGCACAGAAACGGAATACGTGAGACGTTCGGTCTCTGATTTTAATCCGACTTTGCCGGAGGCCTGATGGGCCCCGAATCCGGTTAAGCGCATCACCACCGGTTGGAAATTTCATGGCCTGGTCCTACAGCAACTCAAATTGAATCCGTGAGCGCGAGCCTCGATGAGAAGATGTGATTTTTTTTATTTTGTCCTCGACGAACGATTTGCCTCCGTAATAATAGTCCGGAAACGGCAGGATTCGCGAATGGGATTTCCCCGAATTAATTAAAAATATTCCCTTTGCGCGGTACTAAATTGAATGGAGTCACTTTTCGAGCTTTTCATTCGACTATAAAATTATTTACCACGATTTATTATTCGTTAAAGTGATTTTCTCAATGGTTTATTTTTAACTGGAACTAATAGAGATTTCATTTTTTTTCATATGCACCGTTCGTTTAATTGATAATGACGTTCTGAATGTGGACGAACTTTTGCTAATCCGTCCTACAAAGAATCGGAGAGCGCTGTAAAATTTCTGAATTAGTAAATCGTCTTCGTACATCATACTGATTTAAAGTTCAAATTAAAAAAATTCGGTGGACATTGTAGGAAGCTTAAGAAATTTTACTATGTAACGTAGCAAAGCTCACAGATATTGACGAATAGAGTACATTTTGTAAAGTTACGTAGTAAAATATATTCGGGTGTTAACAAAATTTTAATTATTTTTAATAAATTTAACATAATTACTGTACAAATATTACTATTTAAAATTTTTGCTATGTTTCATAACAATTTTTCCTAGGCATCATAACATTATTTAATCGAAAATAAAATAAAAATTATTGAAACTATAGTGAAGAAGGCTAGAGTCCCGATTCCTATGTTGCTTAGTAATTATTTCTAGAATTCAAATAATTTTTATTAAGTATTTCTCTCAGTGTCACTCTTCCCTCGTAGCACAAAAATATTTCATAATCGTTTGCATAAAAAAAAAAAAAAGAATACATCGCACCGTCGAAAAAAAAAAGAAGCGTCGCGCGCCTTAACGAGCCAGAACCGGTAGAAGAAATTAATCGCGCGTGCAGTGGTCCATCGCGCGCCTAGATGAGAATTGTTTCGCGAACAACGCACGGTCCGAAATTTCCGCAATCTCATTTCGCGCGGGGCGTCCGCGCAAATTTCTGCCACCCCCTTCGGGGGTACGCTGCAAGGGGACAAAGGGCCGGGCGCCGGAGCTCGTCTCCTGGCCTCGGACGGGCCGACCTCATAAAAGAAACATTGCACTCCTTGCGTCGCCGGAATCCATGCGCGCACACGTTAAAGGACGATGTAGTTGATTAAATTTGCACGTCCGGATAAGAAGGCGTCGGCGCTGGTGCGAGCGCCGCGCTAATCCCTCGTCGCGCAAGAATTACAGTGCGCCCACGCGATGTACTTTTAAAGTACCCTCGAGAATGAGTTTTTTGAATGCTGCTTTTTTCAAGGGGGTCGTACGTTTCTATTAATCTCAATTAAGTACGTGCAAGTCTTATTTAATCAATCTGAAGGTTGCTTAAAACTTCGAGTTTGATCAAATTTTTTTTATATATAGTTGGGAATTTTGTTACTTAATCTGTTGATTTGATTAATTATGAAGATTGTGCTCTTAACCAACAGATAATTGTATAATAAGTGATATAGAAAAAATATATAAATGATGGAAGAAACGATCAGAGGGTTGTTTATTTCTATTAATCGCAAAGAACGTGGCAAGTCTTTAATCGATATAAAGACTGTTAAAAATTGAGTTTGATAAAAATTTTTTTTATTTAGTTGGGGATTTTACTTACTTAAACGGTCGATTTGTATTTAAGAAGGTTGTACGCTTAACCAATAGTCAATTATTTATAAATGATGTAGAAAAATGATGACTTACGATCTGAAAACAAATAAAAAATAAAAAATTGGAGAAATTGTCGTTCATTGAATGTAAAAGTTCATACTATTTATTAAATAATGGTTGAAATGCCTAATTAATTATTAATTCTTCAGAAATATTATTCGTTAGTTTCAAACAAATTAAAATATAAGGAAATTCGAACATTATAATGTTTCTTTATAAAGCACTTCTTTTAATGCTCTAACTTAATATAAAAATAATTAGTTACCATACTTTACAGTAAAATTTACTATATATAGCAAATTTTATTGTAGTGGCATAGTGTGAATAAAGCAATATTTTACACACGAATAGTAATTATGATTTTTTTCAGTGAACCAATGAAATCAAATATACCTAAACTTGTTTGATTGATTAATTTGAAGTATTAAATACACATAAACTCCAATCACCCTTTTTGAATTTTTGTACCACATGACCGTAAAGTTCGTTCTTTAGTCAATGAGTTTCCTTTCTGAAACGTTTTACATCAACCTAACATCGTTATTTTAAAATAAAATTTGATGAAATATATCTTTTCAAACATCACAGTCGTAACAAGATCTTATGTATTATATAAGTCTGTTAAAAAAAATTCCTACATACTCCACATCAGCTTAAATCTACCAAAATCGCATGAATAAAACAAAATCTTATACACACATAAAAAATAAACAATCCTTCTCCACGAGGATGAAGAAGAAGTCAAAGCGGCAGTCAAACGAGTGCGTAAAAATGTTAATACCGCAATCGCACGTGAAATTAAAGTTGGCCATCGCGTCGTCGGGAGCTTGCGAATCGCACTTAATAAATCCCCGCGGCAAGTGGCGTGAAATCCCGCGGCGGAAGTCCTCGTCAGAGCGACTCTTACACGCGGCTCACGCTCGGCCATTTCACGCGAGACACTCGGCTGCCTTTTTGACCCTCGCGAGAGCGATTCGCGCGATCTCTCCAGAGGCGGGGGGAAGGGGGAGGAGGACGAGCGTGCAGAGCACAGCCGCGCCGACGAAACAATTATAGGGCCCGCGGGCCACGAGGCGGCACTTACGCGTAATCGGAAGATCGAGTGTACCGGCGAGCAAATATTATTAACGGTTATTTATGTGTCGTGAGCCGCTCGTACACGTAATTCATGCTTTCCTCCGCAGACGACTTATCCGCGAGGCTTTTCAATGGGCGCGTACAAACCACGTGTTTTTTCCTTCAGAATAATCGTTTTGATCGATTACGAGATACGGGGTCATAATTGATAAAATCATTATGTTTTCATTTCAACGGGACAAAACAGCTTTATGAAATATTTATTTTTATTTATTGATTAAAACCAGTAGCAAAATGTACAATAAATTGCGCATAAAATCACATTACACAATGCAACCCAGCAGAGGGAGTACAATTCCTGCTGGGCTGGCTCGATATAAGCTAACGTTATTTACTAATTTAAAAAAAAATCACTCATCTTGAAAACTTGAAGTGTAAAAATGAAAAATTTATGCAAAGTGCACATGTCGTCTTAATTCCTAGTAACTAAGTAGTTACTAAGTCAAACATGTGTGTAAATTTTCATGTTGAATTATAGTATTTATTCCTTATTTCCAGTATACAGAGAATAAAATTAGTATTACGAATAAATAATAATATATAAAATTGTAATTAATATCATCCCATTAATTAATTCTAAGCATAACCATTTATGAAACTCCCTACATTCACATGAGAACGACTCCAAACATTTTCGATTTTGTCCCAGGTCTCTAGACCCATTTGTTGGTCTGGAATCCTATGGAAACTAAAAAAATCTATGTTTAGTCAAGGGAGTCTAACTAGGGTTAGAATTGTACAAATGTAACTTCCGAGGTTACAAATTAAAGGTAATATTGTCTATTTTTTTAATTTAACAACTAAACTTTTATTGTGTTGTACTCTTTTGTTATCTTTTAGTTTTTGCATTGTTCGAATAATCAAAATACGTTGATGGTTTGTTGGAGAGAGAGTATAATGAATGCGCAAATAAATGTAGTACACGTGCGGTTTACTTACTCGTACGGTATAGACAAAACAAAACTTTGTTTACATTTGAATATGCGACATGGAAAAAAGTTACTATTGCTTTATTTGGTGATGATTCCGCGATGCATATTCATCGATTCGATATACATCCTGTCGTAGATAAATATTTTACTTCCCTGTATTTATGTATTGTTTAAATGTTATTGCACATGAAAATAATACGTTTCATTTTACATACAAATGTTTTACAATGTTCCCGTTGCATTTGTTCGTTTACATTCTATTAATCACAACTTCGTGAAAAAATAGTTTCCTACGAAATATAGAAAAAATTGTCTACTATAAAAAGAACAATAATCTTTTTTAATGATCAGTAGTTGTTGGTGTTGTTACAAACTGTTATTGTTGGTGCTGGTAATATTCTTTTAATATTCTAAATAATTACAATCGAGAGTGGAACTTTTATGTCGGTACAGGTAAAACTAAAAATTTAACTTATTTTATTAGAAATTAAATATTATCGAGTGTGTAGTGATGAACTCCATATAAATTTCTCAAAAAGAACAGACCAGAATACTATTAATATATCATTAAACATGAAAAAATCTTCATTTTTAATTATCAACAACTTTGAAATAAACTACATTTTTAGCATAAGAAAGCATTACAAATTTTCATTTTAGCTTTTCCTATTATTTAGCAAGAAAGAAAGTATATACGTATTAATAAAAAAAATCTGGAAATTTAAAATGTTATTTTTATTAACAAAATTTAACGAAATTAGAGTACCTTCTAGCATAAAAACTATACGAAACAACAGCGTACAAATATTCAACTTCCGTCATTTTTATCTCTTTAAAGCAGAGTAAGTGAAATTTTCACTGATTTTCAAAATGTTTTTTTTTTTTTTCAATTTTCAATAAAAGAAAAATCAATTAGTAAAGAAAGAATGACGATTGCCACCTAAAAAAAGAAGTCCTGCAGTTTCAAGAAAATCCGTCATCCAGAGTTCTCCAATCAAGAAATCCCGACGATCAAAATCATCAGCAGCATCCTTTGGAAATCACAGCTAGAAGATCCTACATCCTCCGAAGCATACGACGGTAATCGAGACATACGCACGTGTAACAAGCATCAACCGCGCATCGTCGCATGTACACGCAAATAACCATCTATGCAGGAGGAAATCGCGTGTGCAGCAGGGAGAGTGCGCGTCGGCGAAGTGCAGTGGCGTGCGGCGCGCGTCCGCGTCTCGGAGGCTTGCGCTGTTTTCTGGTAATCGGGGGATAATCTCCGGGGCCTAACGAGGCGACTCGAGCGTCGCCGCCGCCTCGCGGTCCTCTCCCATTAGTTCCTCGGCGCGCCTCTCGCGCCCCCACCCCCCGGCGGAGAGCACGCGCCGGCACGCGAACCCACGTATACCCGCGTGTACCCCCGGAGCGTGCAGCGGGATGCCCCCACCGGCCGACCTCGCTCTCACGGCGTCGAGCCGTTTTTAATTACGCGCCAATTAATTAACGTTGCGCGGCCCGGGGGCACGAGGCACGCGCACGCACGTTTAAAGGCGCTCTTAGCGCCGGGCGATCGGAACCTTTTGTTCAAAGCGCACGCTAAAACGGTTGGAGTCAAATTTCACTCTTAGTTTATAGTGAAACCACTTATTTAACTTCAATAGGGCCAAATTTTACCCTGCACGAATATGTTATAATTTCGCTTTAAAATTAGAATGAGGAAGTACAAAATTACACGTTCAATCCATTGGAGTGAATCACTCTGATTTTACAGCGATTTTAAATTTCTCTATGGAGTGATATAGAGTGATTTTACTCTTAATATAGCCAAATGTATTGCTCATTCATTTAAGAAAAATGGGAATGGTGACGATTTCGTGTATTTTAAATGAAATTTGTCACTGTTCATGTTTTTTTTTTATTAATTTCTCGTTTTCAAATTAAATAGTAAGATAAATGTTACAATAAAAATTAATACAGTTTTTACTAAAGCAAAAGTGAAGTTAAAAAAAATGGATATAATTATATAATTAGCAAAAATGTAGCATATCAAATACTATAATAATTGTTATTACAAAATTTATCTCCGTGTAGAAGCAAAAGAAGAACGTTTCTTTGATTTATAGGAAACGATTGCGACTGCAGAAAACATGAGAATTTTCTACCTCTAATATTTAAGTTCAATTTGTTACAATAAACTGTTACTTTTTAAGGATCTGTTATTTATAATTAAAATTAAATCCCATCTTTCATCGAAATTAAATAATTAATTAGTCTTCGGTATGTAGACGCAGACGAATATGTATTAAAAGTACATATCGATTGAATTTCATTTAGCTAGCTATGCAGTAAAATTACAGTGTATTCGATCCAAATATTATTTATGTACTGCTATAGTATACAGTTGAATCAATTAGAGCTTTATAATAAATTTTTAACTTTTTCCCGATTTTTCAAAAATTCGAAATTCTTATTTCTTATATTTTTCAGTATTAACTGTTTAATAATTTACTTAATGTCTTTTTGTTTCAGGTACGTATTCGTTTAAACTGCCAATTCACGTAAAAAAAAATGAATATTGATAATTTCATCGAATAATGATGCTGGTAGGTACTACAATTCCATTAGAAAAATTAAACCAGCACACTTCAGATACTTTTTACCTTATTAAAAAAAGTTGAAATAAAATCCTTTAAATAGACTCGACGAGGTCGTCTGAGGTCGTTGTCTTTAGTTCATCGATGTGATTATTATTTCAATAATAGTGTCGACAAAAGCTCACTGACAGTCGTATTGGATGAGTTCGATTTTCTTTGGTATGCGTAAGGCGTATAGCAGCAAGAAAATGAATTATCTTAAATTTAAAAAATTCGAACATAAAAAATAAGATAAATTTAAATTTTATTCTGTGAGTTTCCTTATTTTTGAGCTAATGATATGAAGCAAAGTGCACCGCGAAAAAAATTGAGAATAATTTTTTTTAGAATTCTTAATATATTTCGAAATCAAAATAAATCCGATTTGAAATGAAAATATATCTGCAAAATTAAATGTTCTATTTAATTAAGTTTTTATTTATGAAATTAATGATTATTGCACAATGACCTGCTAAATACTTTAATTATATTTTTTGCTTAATTAGTGCACAGAGAAAATAGTTAATGGTTAAAAACGGTTAAAAATTCGCTACAAAAAGTTTTATCTCAATTCATTAAAAATTTATGCCGCGTCTACGTGAAATGCATTTCAGTAGAATTGTAATTTGCAATTAATTACAGTAACAAATATCAAATCCAAGAAATTTGAATGTCAATTATTTTGTATTTAATTATAAAAGAAAACAAAAAAAAGTACCGAGACTTCTACTTTTCTTACGAAAAATAGAAATTTTATAAACCTACCGTTGAATTCTTTACGGCCTTTTAAAAGGGAAAAAGGATCACAAATAATTGGTCTCGGGCGCGTTTTTCTCGAAAATTAGGTACATTTTTAATAATTTAATAGAGACGCGGGGAACCTTTCATCATAGCCTTGTCGGACCGAACCGCTCATTAAAAGGTCGAAATGAAAAAAATTTGATAAAAAAAGGGGAAACCGTCACGCGCACTACAATCTGTAGGCTGCGCGGAACTCGCGCTTAATTATGAAATCAATGAATTTTAATAAAGAATGGGTCCGCCTCCGCGCGTTTACGCACTTCATCATTGCTACTTAATAAGAATGTGAGGGCCCGTCGAGAGCTTTACCCCTTTTAACCCGTTGTTTTTTTTCCTCGCGTTACGATCCACGTAATTTATTCGGAAGCATCCCGCGTACTACCCCTTTCCAGACTTTCCGCCGCGATAGCAACTTTCATCGCCCAAGACACAGTCTAAGGGGGGGGGGGGTACTGGAATAAAATAACAAGGTACCTTCGAAGTTTTGCATAGAAATAACGCCAAGGGATTTAGTGATGTTTGTACCATATTTTCAATTCTTTTTAAAACTTGTGCCTTCGTCTTAGATAAAAATGGTGCACGATACATTTAGTAGAAATAAGGGAGTTTTTTGTTCGAAAAATTATTACTGCTTTATAAAAAAAGAAATTATGTTTATCAAGTAGTTTAAAGTGATACCATATAGCATAGTATAGTATATTATCTGGAGAAATGGTGACAGAGTAATATTGCAAAAAATAGTTTATCTTAGTTTATAGTATGTAATTTATTATACATGAAAAATTTTAATACTTTTTAATAAATGTTATTACTAAATGTTGTTAATTTTTTTCATAATATGTTAGTTTGTGATCATTTCCCCAAGCAATGTAGAAATGGGTACTAGAAAAAAATAACCTCGGTGTATTTTAGTTATATTTAGATGACAATGTAAGGTATTCTCTAAAAAAACAAAAATACAATCTGAAATTACTATTAAATAACTAAGAAGCTACAGAATTTTACTTCAGTATAAACAGATAATTCTTAATTCTTAAAGGTAACAATAGGCGGTTCAAACATTTTTCAAAATTTTATTCAAATCTAAGAATCGATTACATAAACTATTTAACAACTATTGTCAAGGTAAAAAAAACTTACGAACAAGCACAAAAGAATTAATGCTTCCTGTTTAACCTCATAAAAGAAACTTTTACTTCGTTAGCTCCCTCAATCCCAAAAACAGTGTACTCTTTACTTGGCGTATTCGATCGCAATAATCAAAGACCGTCATTATTAATTTTACAACGCGCAGCCCCTTCGCTTGTACAGCAAAGGCTATAAAAACATCAAAGTACCCTTACCCCTTTCCTCCGTTTCACTGCATTCTCATTAGGCGTAATTCGCGTTCGCCCTCCCGATTTCGCGGAAGAATCATACCCACGTGACGTAATTCCGGCCAATCAGCCCCGGCGAAAATAATCCGACGTGGTTGCGAAGGTGCCCAAGGGAGGGGAAAGGGTTAAGAGTGCGTGGCATGCACGACTTTACGGCGAGGATATAACGCCGAGAACCGGAGGACCTTTTTGTCGCGGTCAGTGTCGCCGTTGCTCCAACGGAGCTTTTATCGCTGATATCACTCATTTTCATTGCGCGTAAATGTTCCGCCGAACTTTGGGCGCATGAATACCCCCGAGTCGCTTGCTGCTAAGTTTTAGATCGCCGATTGTCAGGAAAATGTTTTTTTTTTACGATGACAGGGAGATTTTTGCAAGTAATATGGCGAATAATTGCATTCTTCAAAATAAAGGATTAAAAAGTCAAGTTTCCTTATAAATCTTGAGGGAGATAATTTTTGGATTGATTCAATGCAGCCAGTAATAGTCAGTCATTATGGAAAAAATAGGTACACTTGTTAATTTAAGAATTTATTGCGTAAATTATTATACAAATTAAAAAAAAAACCATCCAATCCATCGAAATGTTAATCTACAACCCGAGTGAGGTCATTAAAATTTACAACTGGAACTAACGATGATTGAACAACAATAGCAATGGCTCGAAATCCGCAAGTACCCCAGAAAAAAAGCCTATACAACAGATTTTCAAAAAAAAAAGGACAATTGAAGTCTGCTCGAACCAATGACTTAACAGCCGACTCAATCGCAGTACTGCCCAAAGTCGTAAAATAAAAAAATAAAAAAAAAGAAGAAGCGAATCTCTGCGACCCGTGAGAGGCGACGGGCTCGCAAAAATCAGTCCCTCGTGCGTTTAACAACCGGCGCCCGCGCGCAAAAACAAAAGGCCGCGGCCGTGGAAACTCGCGGTGCGCATGCGTTGCGCGTCTCTCTCATCCTCATCAGGCCGAGCTTCGATTCTCGCCTCTCCCATGCATCCTCGCGACCTTCTCTCTCTCCCCCCGCGCTGTGCATGCAGTCATAATGCTGCAGTTCTCTCTCTCTCTCTCGCTCCCTCGCGAGATAGTTCGAAATCGAGTCGAGAGGCCTGGAGGTTAGGCTCGAGGGGCCCTCCCCCCTACTCTCCGTCTCGCTCCCGCGCGCTCTTTTACTCCTTTTTACCGCGTGTCCTTTACCTTACCTTCTCTTTCCTCTATTTTCTCTCTCCCCGTCTCTCTTATGCCGATGCCTCCTCCCGGCCTCGCGCGTCCGTCTCTGCTCTTCCTCCCTCGTTTTCCCTCCGTCGGCTCTTGCTCGCCGAGCGCGTGTATATACGGATGATTCCACGTGAGAGTGGATTCATGCGTTGCGCTGATTTAAAACGAACTGCCGCCGATTCGTAGTTCTCGCAGGTTGGAGCACCGAGAGTTTTTTAAGGTAAAAATGAATGAGTGAGAATTCATGTAGAACAAATGAATACGCACTAATTCTAATCAGAAGACTATCAAACTTCCAGAAATGAAATTTCAGGGACTGTTTTCTTATATTAAAATATGAAGAAACCTAGAGTATTAAGGTCTAACGCTAAAAAAAATTGACACAGCAGGCCCCTAAATTATTATTCAATTATAACTCCGTACTACCCTTGAGACAATTTGAGAGTAACTACCCTGGTAGAAATGTTACCAGTGATAACCAGTCACTTATAGGAGCACCAGTTTCAGTAGGAAGTGTCCAGTGACTGATTATCAATGCTCAAATTTCTACCAGGTATAATAAGTATGTAATGTACATACGACTGACATAATTATTTATTTAATTTAATTTTGTGGATAATAGCTAAAACATTTGTAAAATTGATTGTACAAGATGTAATTGTAATCGGATACTTTTTTATGAGATTATATCGCTAATCTTACAAAACTGTTCTGCTTTATATTACACATAGACTGTCATTACGCGATGACAAGATACACTTTATCTGATTGCAAACGTGTAATATCACGTAAAAAGTATCAATTATTTACATATCCTAGTTTGTTGCACTCTCGCTGAAAAAATAAATTATTACTACTTGTTTGGCAAAATTTATTGTAAATGAACATTAATGATACGTTTAGCAAAAATAAAGGAGTTGTTTTTATTAAAAATGGTTACTTTAAAAAGAAATAGTAGTTTATATTTAGCAAAAAAGTTCAAAATAATACTTTGAAAAGAATGTAAAATTTAATATACAGTCTGGGAAAGTGGTTGCAGATTAATATTGGAAAGAAATACACTGCATATACTTTATTGTAACTACATGAACATTTTCAATTCTCTTTTATAAATTTTATTATAAAATACGATCATGTTCCCAGACAGATAGCAATTTTTATTTTTACAGAACTTTGTTCAGTCTATACAACAGCCTTAAAATTCTCATCAATTAACTAACGAAATTACTGCAAATCGAAGAAAATAATTTAACGATAAACCAGTCTGAGGTCGTTCAAATTAACTATTAAATAATCAGAATTAGCGTTAATGATTTAAGCAGAAGAAGTACAGTATCTCTTAATACTGCTCACAATAGATTAAAATCCATATTTTACAGTAATTAAAATAAAATTATTAATTATTATTATGGCACATAAATTGTGTTATCATTAATTTTTCATCATCGTCTTCAATTTATATCGTAATATCATTTAGCATTCAGTAGTATTATTAGTACTCAGTATAAGAAGACAAAGTTAATCTCAACCTGCAATTATCTTAATTTTATTAATTCGACTTTAGAGCGTTGGTTCCGTTTGTTTTTTTTTTTTTTGAAACTTCAATTATCCATAGTTGGAAAACGATAATTTATCGATAAGAAAATAATTTAACGATTAACCTCTCATGCAAATTCGGAATCATCCGTATACGTGTGTATACGTACACAAGATGCAGCAGACGAGAAAAAGTATGAGCGGGCAAGAAAGAGAGAGAAAGAGAGAGATGGTATGCATGTGTGTATATAAACGAAGGGAACGCGGTGAGTAAATGCTCTCTCGCTCTTTTTCTTGCCGGGGGTCAACGTACAGGCGCGCGGCGTGACCGAAATCACACACGCGCGCGCTGCAAGCCACTCGGCTGTGACTTACTCGTTCTCCCTCCGCGAGCGTCTGTCTCTCTTTATATTCGGCCTGGTAATTGTTGCCCGCCTGGAGCCGCGGTCCGACCTCACCTCCGTCGGTCGTCCGCGGTTTCGTCAATCCGAGGGGTGAGACTGCAGCGAGTCCCTCGGCCACGCCGGTCCCGAGAGCGCGGGATTATGCTAAGCGACGCTTTGCTCTGGATTTTCTTTTTCCGCGTTGGGGTCGGTGCGCCGTCGCTTCTTTACTGGAAATTAAGTTGTTGCGGTCTGCTCGGTGTTACGAATACTTGAAACTTCATTTTTGTTTCTTTAAGTCGGAGGGTACACCTTTGTTTAATTGATTATTAATAAAATTGAGTGAATTCGTTTCTAGATTTTGTATAGATGCACGGAGAGAAATTTCCAATAAAAATTACCGTTAATTCCTCACGGTAATACTTTTTATTAAAGTCGAAGTAAATTGCACTATTTTTTTTACAAAATTTATTTTATTTAAAATTGACAGGGAAAAACGTTATCGTTGCTTACAAGTAGTTTGGCATGAAAATAATGGTTAGACTTAATAGCCTTTAAAAATATCGTAAATAATACGAATTTTTATCATCTAATGTGAACTCTTATTATTTGATGTGAACAGTCGTCGCTTGGATGAGAAGAAAAATGACTTTGAGAGCGCCCAGCAGTGAAGCAAACGAATAATAATTGTTCTTTTTTAGTGTAGGCAGTTCCAAATGTAAAAGTGAACCGACAGTATAATTTCAAACATAAGTGTCTATGACAATTTTAAGTTTAGAATTGCACTTTCATTTTTACATAATTCAAAACAAATTTTATTGTTACACTAAAATTTATCGTAAAATTTATCGGAGCTTTTGTAATACTTGTGGTTCTACCTGTAATTATTATAACAAAACCTATAAAAACCACTACCGAATCAAAAAGGTCCTTGTTTGCTTTGTGTCATGGTAATTTTTATAGGAATTTTGTCGTTAATTTCTCCGTGTGCTTAATCAAAAATATATAATGCATGCAATACACTCTAATGGGCCTCAACTACTTTCGTGTAAAACTCAAACAAACCGCTGAAAATAGACTGTCGATCGTCAGTATCCTCGCAACATAGAGAAGATGGAGAAATTCATAAAATAAAAACTTGCAGTAATGTGGTGATAGTTGAGTGTAAATAATATTTAAAATATATTTTTTAGATTTTCGAATTCCTGTACATTTGAATACCAAAGAAATAAAGTGTAGCTTTAACTAAAAGTTACGTTAAAAAAAAATGGTTTCTCACGAATATAAGGGTACTTTTACGATAAGCAAACAGGTTTCCACGATGATAATTTATGCAAGTTCACTTATGATGATCTTTTTATTCGATTCAATGATAAAAACAACGCCCGTATGTTCTAGAAAAATATTAAATCTCACATAAATTATCTTTGAATATCTTTGAAGGTATAGATCCAGTTTAGTAATCGCATTTGCTAATAAGTAATATTCAAAACTTGCATACATATGCTTTTATCCAGTCAAGCATACAATTTTGACAGTGCAGAAAAAATTATTAACGAATCATTAAAATTCTTGGAATAAAATAAATAAAAATGCATGAAAAATTATTTAGAAAAAAAAATATTCTAATGTGCTGTACGTGCTTATAAAAATCTGTAAATGAGATATTGGCGTGAAAAAAGTTAATAATTTGCTACAAAACACTGCAAACAGTCGCGTAGTGCAGTGTATAAACCCGCGCCATTCATCTATTTCTCGTTCTTCGCTGCCCTGACAAAACAATCGATAAATCAATCGACGGACCTCTCGACATCCTCTTTCACGTGCTCGACAAAATCGACCATTTCATCATTTAACGTTTTCTATTCGAGCTTGTGCAAAAGTGCTTCATGAAAAGCAGGTGCATTTGTCCAAACGGTGAGAGTCGCGGAACAAATTAAGAACTGCCGCAAGTATGAGATTCATTTAACGCAGAAAACCAATTAACTTTTTAATTAGAATTAAATTATATATTATTATCTTATATTATACGAGGTGCATTGTTAAACATTAACAAAAACACGTCTACTAAGAAAATTAATAGAAGTAAAAATTGCTCAAATGAATTCTTAATATATAATAAATTCTTAATAACCCATAATGATAATTTCTCCAGACGCGCTTTAAACATTTAAAAAGCCATGACTTAAAAATTTAGTCGAACAGTACTCCAAAAGCATAAGCAAATTCTTACTCCATATAAAAACTAAAAAAAAATTTAGCCAACACCACTCGCATCCGAAGCGATGCAGCAGACCGGCGCGCAAAAAGTACAGAGCAATGGCCAAATAGCCAATCAAATGGCCCGACCTGAGAGCGGCCCCGAAAAAATCCGAGCAAACGCGAAAAGCTTTCAAACGTCCGTCCGGCAAAAAAAAAAAGTCAGGAGTCCGCGTGTGCGTGCAGCGTCGATCGCGCCAGTAAAAATAACAAATACCGTATAGCGAAAGTACGAATGGCCGAGGCTCCCGCTGTAAAAAAGAGGAGCAAGCGAGAGATCTCACGAAAAAACAATAACGAGCCGGAGAGGAGAGCTGGTCGGTCGAGAGGGGAACAGAGAGAAAAAAATGGACGGCGGAGTGAAATCGGGGTCGATTTGTCGCTCCTCGCGCCCGTTCACCTTCCTACGCGCGCGGCGAGTCCTACTCTTTCTCTCGTAACTAGGCGCGCGATGCTCGCTGCCCGCGAACAACCAACTTAAGAAGTTCTACCGGTAATTCATCTAAAATTAAGAATTTCATGAAAAATTACAGATTTGTAAATAGAAGCTGAATAATGGTATACAGTTCAATTTTCGGAAGGCTTCATTAGCTCACAAAGGATAAAAAAATCTTAACATAAGCTTATTTTAAGTTGCCCCCTACGGTGTGAGTGAGACAAAGCGAGTAAAGTTTAATGCTTTTTTTTTCACGTCGACGTACATGTATTATAGTCTGAAGTCGCTGTTTTGACCAGTGACGTGCCGACAAAACCTCCTTAACGGTGGCTTCGTCGGGCTGACGTTGGATAATGCCGACGCCACGCGATAAAATCGACTAAAAATTCCGATAATCATATGTAATGAGCTCACAGTCTGACATTATTGGAAAATTGTAATAATATCTTATAAAATTTACAAGAGTTACTGTAAAATTACAGTCTGAGGTCATTCAAATTAACTATTAAGCAGAAAAAGTGCAGTAGTAGTAGCTTTTAATAATGATTACGAAAGATTAAAGCCCATATTTTACAGAAATACTTTTAAATATTGAAGATATTTAAAGTAAACTGTATTATTCATAGTAAAATTTGCTAATAATTATACGCACATTTATTTTTTAACTTTGTCCTTGCTTTACAGGTAAATACGACAATATTATACTTATTTAACGCAACAGTTTTTCCGTGTACAAATTAAGCTATTATTTAACAAGTAAAAGTTATTTTTCGATCATTACACCTTCGTTGTGTGTCCCGACAATTAAACATCGAGGCGCGAGCAAAGAATCTCCCGCGAGACTTAAACAAAGCTGTCGTTCGAAAAAAAACTTGAAATATTAGGGTCGCGAGCGCCGGGGACGTCAGTACTCGAGCGACTCGCGGCCTACGGAGTCGAGAAAGGCGAGAAGAGAAAAGAGACGAGTCGCGTTAAAAGGAGGGGCGTGTGTCGCGGAGGTCAGATTTGTATTTCTGTTCTGTGGGTCGCCAGATTAATGGTCTCGAAGAATTCCTGATGGTCTGGGGGCCGCTTGCACCAAAGAGACAGAAACCGTGGCAGTGCTTGCGGCGAACGCCGCGAAGGCTTCGCAACTCGAGGTCGCGGCGAATGTCTATTTGATCTTTTACATTAATTTTATAAGCAAAAGTGCTGATATCCGATGATCGAGTAGAACAATAACTGCCTTTCATAAATACAAATTGTGCAATTTTTTCGGATTATCATTTTTTACCTAATCCGCACTTCGTGTATTTAAGGGGCTTCGAAAGTCAATTAAAATTTCAAATTTCGCGCCACAATATAGCAGACAAATATGATTCTTTTACATTCATTTTTGTATTCAAGCTTTCCTTATCAAGGTATTGTTATATGAACTTTG